>JAKDFA010000008.1:1370949-1944413 GCA_036971435.1 Dactylellina sp. 'tibetensis'
TGGGAAGTTAACCGCGTAGTATTTGCCGAGTCCAACGCCAATGTCTCGAAGCTCGCCAGTTCCGGGGAAGTATTCTCCGTACTTGTGAAATGATACTGTCATCACACGATCCGTCGTGTAAAAAGCTTCTTCTACACCATCGCCATGGTGAACATCAATATCGATATAAAGAACTCGCTTCTTGTATCGTAGAAGCTCGATAATACCAAGAACAATATCTGCAATTATATTTGTCAGCTGTCTATTTAATCTATTATGGTGTACCGATATTGGAAAAGAAAATACCGTTTATGTAGCAAAAGCCAGAGGCTTCGCTCTTCTTGGCATGATGGAGACCACCAGCCCAGTTGACAGCAATATCGCATTTCTCACGGTTGAGCCTAGCTGCACCTTCCATGCTTCCACCACCAGAAATCCCGCAAAACTCGAACAGCCCATCAAAAACAGGGCAGTCATCACCCACATTATACTTGGTCTGCTCTTTCGTGAACTGTTCCATGTTGTCCGGGGTGACTTTCCATAGAAAATCTACGTACTCGTCGGTGTGAAATTGCGCCATCTCTTTGCGTGTCGCGGGCTTCGCTCGCTAGAGGGGAACGTGTTAGAATTTAGACGTTCGCAAACAATGCTTGAAGAATAAAGCTTACATAGATTTCCATCTTCTTGTAGAGCTTATAATTCATGATGAGCGAATGTGTCATCCTAATACGATGAGGCTTCATCGGGTGACCGGCAACGTAGGCGTAGTTGCTACCAAGTAGAGTTAGCACGAAGTTACATCATCCAAAATCGAATCCATCAGAGCTTGCAAGCTTACCCGACATCAGCTATGCCATTGGGAAACCATCTGCAGTTAGCATTGTCGTGTAATTTAGAGGAGTAATCGGATTGTAAGGGTTGCGAAATCTCGATTCCGAAAGTCAACGGGTCAAAGGCAAGGGCTTACAATCGTAAAACTAGAAGGCCATCGGGTCAGCAACGGTAAATGGAAAACGGACAAAGTTGTCCCGACTGCGATAGAGAGTACTCACATATGCGACACGCTTCTTCTGAAGCGGTGCAGTCGAAGGTGGATTCAAAGGTTCGAAGACAAGATTGGTCCCGCCCATTGTGAACAATCGCGAAGCTGGGCTGTGAAGTACCACAAGCCAGAGCGGTATAAAACAAAGGGGAGAAGATTAAAGTAGAAATTATCAACAAGGTAAGGTTCCAAAGTCCCTATCCTCGGATTTGGTGGGGTTCTATTAGCGGTGATGGGCGGGAAGGTTGCGTGATGTGGGAGGTGGTGATGGGGATGAGGAAAGATTTGGTGATTGTTGGAGGGATGGGAGGAAAGAAGGACAGGCAGAACAGCTACCGCCAGAAGTCGCGCGAAATCAAAAATCCCAGCAACCAACGTCCGTCACCGCCACATGAGCCACACAACACATCGCCAGAAGCCTTCCCAGACCAGGCTTTGTGTACGACTCCGGGATCAGACGGTAGTTTGCATTCGGGTACTTGGGCTAGGATACGTATACAAGTTCTGTTACCAGGATAAGCCGCTGCCATCCAATCCCATGCACGGAGTTTGGGCTGGGCTTCGACATTCTTAAAGCTGCAAATGACAAAATAGTTTTTTTCTTCTATTTTTGAAATTTACTAGAAACTATTAGTGTTAAGGATGTTATTAGTATATTATTTAGAAGGAATAGAGTATCATACAAGTCTGTTTGCTCCTTCATGATGTCTCGGGGTTTCACGATGCAATTATGTTTTGAACGTCTCTCATTCGCTCTAGATATTCGTATTCTCTCGTTACCATTGAATCTTATTTCAAGTGGCTGCTTGATATATTGCCTGAGGTCTCGCTTGCCTCGCGGCCTCGTCGCTCGAATTCGTTTTGTTCGTTCGTAAACAAATTGCAAATATATTAGCTTAAAGTTGCATAGTTTCATTAAGATTTAAAGGTTGTTATATTCATTGCAGATATGTGCAGCTATACGGGTGAGGGAAAAACCACAAACCCTAACAGCGATGGAGCATGAAGTTCATCATCGTTGTCATGTAGTATGAACGATGGTTTAAGTTGCGCCTCGATTTTTCGGGCATTCTTTCGCTCCGTAAGTCTTCTTTAATCGGCAGAATCCTAGTATTGGATATGATTTCTCAAGTAAGATTATTTCTTATCTTGCGCTAACTATAGTAATCTTTAATGAGCCGGTTGACCCCTTCGTTAAATGAACGATTCTAATCTGGGCGTCAGTTTCCGGCCCTTGTAGTCCCAAAAATTTTGAAGGTACCTAGGTAGGTGATAGAATCACTAAGCATATTTTTTGAAGTCTATACATGTCTTTACATACGTGACTCAAGCCAGTTGATCAATTGGTCTCATAGTTGAAATTTATGTGTAATATAGGTGTAATATGGTCTCGTGCCCAAACTCTAAGGGACGTAACACCTCGTTAGAGCGTAATATATGTGTTGTGATTGTTGGAAATCTTCTACAGCTTCCCATCACTGGCCACTGACACTGTGTACCGGTTTCGGATCGAAGCTGGTTCGAGATCAAGGTTAGTGATGTTCGGGATTTGATTCGATTCGAATAACATACTCGACCAAGAGCACGGAGTTCTTTTTTTAAACATATCTCATGTAATCTGCTTTTAACTCAAGCTCTTACGACCTTGTCTTCGGCGTGGTTTGCCGGGAAGCCCTCATCCGAAATAATACCTGTTTGCTCGCTTGCGCAGCAAGAGCTGGCTCGTGGTTGGCTCGAGTTTAGTCTCGGCGCATCTCATATGATCAAATACCGGAACCTAAGGAATCTGGGTGGCGCTCGTGCAGCATTGAAACTTATCGTCCGAGATGCGCGCGAAGGCGATATTATTAAGCCGGGGGCCGACCCCTCGGGGATCAAGTCTCCTCTTCCAGTTTCAATGTCCATTGCATTAGAAGTGCCTAAAAATGGCGGTAACACTGAACAGCCTTCCCTACGATATCAAACATTCTGTTCTACGACAGATTGACGATTGGGACACCCTACTGAACCTCATTTCGGCCAGCAGGACCTTCCTTGAAATATTTGCCAGGTATAAGGAAGGGATAATCCATAATCTCCACCTCTCCGAAGCCCTCAAACATGCGCCGGACTCGCTCATGTTCACTTATTGTCGCAGGACACTTTTGGGTGTTGATACCATGGGCACCTTGGTAAATCTTGCCCAGCAGTATGAGCAATATATACTTACCGGGACGCCTCCAGCCTTTCTAGCAGTGGAAAATGTTTCATACAATCCTCAGAAACTCAGCAAATACCTTGTAGACGACTATCTAGGGATTCGCAAGATTGCAATGACGCATCAGCATTCAACAAGGACCTCTCTCAATGAACCAGGTTTGACCTCAGCGGAGTTGCACCGAGCTACACGAAGCGTATATCGAGGCTGGATCTTGTTGCTATTTATCAGCCGGCGCGACCTAATACTCGAACAGAATCCGAGCCTAAGAAACGGGGTGATCTATACGTACGACCAATACTTCATAGAACGGATTATCATAAACTGGGATATCTGGAGTAATTTGCAAATCTGTGAGGTTATAGAAAATGTTCTTCGCGTACTACCCACGGGAAGCATCGACGTTAGCGACCCGAAACAAGTCCAACAATTCACTAACGATATAAAACCATCCTTGTTACAACCATTCTATGAAAGATACACTGGCAAACGACCAGTTAATCTCATCATCCCGGTGTTTTGTCAACGTGAGTCTATCTTATTACTTTCAAGAATATTTTGAAAATATACGAGGATATTAACATTGAATACTACAAAGGCGATTCGCGAGACTTTAGATATGCAAGCCTGTCCCTCACACACGAGTTTGGAGACTATCTCTTCATACATCACGACCCAGCTACTATCGCGCCACTTTTTACGCTTGAGCCAACTCCTAGCCTGAAAGTAGCTTATGACAGGATTGCTACATACCTTTCAGAGCCTGTGAATCACTATCTCGCCCTGAAATATTCACTCATACCTTCGGATTTTCGGTCGCGCTGCGGCGTGGGCTCGTTCGGAACAATGGGATCAATTTTCTCGAAATTCAAATTGGAGAAGTTTTACAGACCAGATTCGCAGGCGAGTGGTTTCTATCAGAATGTCACATATGGCGGCGAAATACCGGTTAAGAGACTTCTTGAGAAACCGAAGGAAGAAGAGAAGATTCAAGTTTTTGAAAAGAAAGCGAAGATGATAAATTTCTCGTCATGGGTTAAGAAGGCTTGGTTGAGCAATTGTTTGCTCGATGATTGGAGGTTGGAAAGAAGGGGCTTTCAGTTCCCTATTTTTGAAGATCTATGATATTGGTTTGATATTGAGTAGGAGGACATATCATGTGGAATTATTTTTTACAAATCAGATATAGATGTAGGTATCTTATGAACAAAATTTGAATCGTCTTTTAAACTGGTCTCGTGAACCAGATACCTCGGATTTGGAAGGTGCCTGGTTTGGGGTACGCAACGCTCGGCGCCCTCTATATTTGGTTCTCAACACATAGCGGGAGAAATCAGCGAGTGAATTTAAGTGACGTAAATGTTAACTTCGCTCCTAATGTTAACTAAGTGACTAGATATTCCTACGCTACGAGCGAGTCTAGCGTCTCAAAAGAACACTCGGGAATATATGTTTGAGTTCCATTTAAGAGCCTAAGTGATTATTTATCAGTTGATATTCTAACGAAGTATGTTAGAATGCACTAATAGAACGATAATTATATTGGAATATTCTTTATAATTGGGTCACAATGCCCCACAATAGCATACAATGCGCATATTACGGCACAGCAAGGCTTCCAATTTTATAGCGGGTAGATCTATAGAAATCAGCCGCTTGTCGCATAGTTATAGCAGAAAAACTTCTTAGATTCTGAAAGCACAGTAAACTCAAATCTCTAGAATAAAATTAAGTATTTAAAGGTCTGAGCAGCGCACTTGGTCAGCCGGTTTCTCATCGATAATCATCTCTATCGCATAAGACAGATTAAATAGAAACAAAATTCTTTATTACTTACTCAAAAATGCCACTCAAGCGAACCGAGTCAGCTTACATCACAAAACCTAGCAAGGAGTTTCGCACTGAATTTGTTAGGGAGGGGCCTATCAGTTTGGCCAGACAAACATCGTATCTTGCTAGAGAAGGCTGAAACTTTCGGAGATACAAAACATGATTCATATGCTAGCCTTACGCGCCTTTCAAACTCTCGTGAGTGTGAGGATTCGGCAGAACAACAACCAAGCCTCACGAAAAAGCTTGTGGAAGTAGCAAAGCGGTGCGATCATAGACATGAAGCTAGTTTGAGACATTCATGTGAGCCAAATATATATATAAATTAATTCTGGGTCCGTTTTCTTCTGAAGTCTGTTAGTAGGTTCAAGTTTTTCTTACACTTTGACCTTCGGAATATAAAATATCGAACGCGAACGGGACATGCTAATTTTTGAAGTCCGAAATGTCGGGATGAGGAGCATTAAAGTGAAGCCCCAGTAACTGGATGAGTTGAATGCCAAGGAAATAATGAGACTTGGCACTCAAGCTTCCTGTAATCTAAGTGGGCCGTAAATAAGAGATGGTGGCTTCCCAAGACTTTTCAAACCTCTATCTGAATGTAGTAATAACGTTATTATCTATCTTTGAGTGGAACGGGGTTTCGACTGATCCTCCACACGTTAAAGTCATGCTAGAGAAGAAAAATGAAAGTTAAACCGATGCATTATTATCTTCCTAAAATCCTTAGGCTTGAATATCTTCTGCTACACTTACGCAGTCTACGGCACCCGAGGTTTCGATCGTCTCGTGCCTAGAATCAAGAATATTTCGATCGGAAACGTCAGTTAAAGATGCAGATGGCTTGTTCTACGATGAGGATTTGGGCGTTCCTATATTCACTGGGGCAGGTCTCCGCATGGTCCTACACCAAATACTATACTCTAACAACGTATGTCAACTATGGTACTACGACGTCAGCGGTAGAAATATATCCAACAGGGCCCGTCTCAATCACTAAAAGCTCTGTTACAACTACGACCGAGGGCGGCATAGTTTTCGGGTATCCCCACTTTGGTTACGTCAATATCACTCTCACATATGCAACTGTCTCCACGGGTGCCTCTGTATGCCAGGCTGATCGAGATTGTGATCAACCAACCTCCAACAATGTAATTTCAACAAAAATATACGCCCCTTTGATTGTCACCAACAGACCTTCATGCACCGGCTCAACTATTAGCTATACGACCTCAAGTCTTGTGTCCCAGCTAGGCGGCTTGTATTTTCCCACTCTCTTCGACCAAGCTACCGATACTGGGCCGAAAGGAGTAGCTCTCTTTGTTACCACGTACACGACGACTGTAAATTATAATCTTGGCGGCCAGCCGATAGTGTCCACCAGCTGTACTATCTGGCTTAAGGAAGGTGTTGTGGAGTTAAAGGGAATTGGAGATTATTCCAAGACGGAGGACGAATTTTTGAATCAATGCGGCGATCCACGGTCGTACCTCTGCGATCGATCGCAGTTGGGCAACTGTGGCACTGCCTGGATTGAGAACTATCCGCCAACCGCGACAGCTGCCGTGACGGACTCACCTGGACGAACAGGAGGCGGTAGTAGTGAAGAGCCTACTGCAAATCAACCTGGAGCGGCTGGGCGAAACGGCCTCCCTTTATGGAGCTTTTTATTCATGGGGTTGGCAATAGTGCTCTGTCCCTTCCTATAATGATTTTATACATTTTACATAAGTCAACAACTGCGATCACTTTCTATTTTACGATTGTTATCTTGTGAAATAAAGCTCCGGTCATGGTATCATCGATTATCTCTTGCTTGAAGAATTTATCCTATGGATCTAAGGTTTTCTCTTTTTTGTATCGAGTTTTGTTAGCATTGAAAAAAAAAGGATATTTTCTATAGGTGTTCAGTCTCCACTAAACCATTTTTAGTGATTCGTTCGAGGATAAGCAACAAAGAGTGGTCTCGTTCCCAGTCTCCACCAAGCAAAACAGTTGGTGTGAACAAAGAGCAATTCTTATATTAGCGAGTAATTCACCACCTTAACAAATTAGCCCCGGCCTCCTTTCATATTGTATTTGGCTCGCATCAAGTAACCACTGTCTAGCGATGTTTATATAGGTGTGCATACGGGAATAATCATGGTAAAGTATGCTAACAATTAACAACTCTATAGACATTACTACATGCAAAAATGCCTGTTTAAGTATGCTCCTTTTAATAAAAGAATGAATTTTTAAATTACTTAGCTTCGCATTGGGGATTGTTTCACATAAAAATATCTTGTAGAGCTAAGCCAGCTGGCGGTGGTGATGAAATAATGATATGGTGTTATATTTAAGTTTACAATCATCATTAAAAGTTATATACAAAATGATAAATCTATAGATCTATTAAGATAATTGGGATCGCACCAACTGTTTTGTTTGGTGGAGACTGGGAACGAGAACAATTAGGATGGTATTAGTTCATATTGGTAAATGCCTTGCCCCAACAAATTACAATTAGTAGGTTTGGCGCCTAGGCATCTGTCCAAACTAAAAGGAAGATAGAAAACTAGTGTTCTGTTCCCTCTATTTAACAGTGCATGGGACGGCTAGCTCGCTTTATCGATATTCTAGCGGGTAAGCCATCAAAAAAGCGCACAGAATTATATTCAGGATCCAGGTTCAGTCTAGGATAACTCCGGGAGCAGGAAGTTTGGTGGGTGCAGTAGGGATTCCGTTGCCTTATTGGAAAGTCGTTGTAGGAGTAACTATGTGGCTGTACTGGTAAACTATTTCGCAGTAGCCTTACGTGTCCGTTGCACAAGCAGCAGCAATTTTAATTCGCGTCTGTGGATATCGGAAAAGAAGGAGTGTGAAACGTCAGCCAACGTTGTAACCTTCACCCTTTCCTTCTTGTTATTCATTTTGGGGCTCACCAACGAAGAACGTTGGTGGGGTTATTCCCTGCTGTAACATTTTGCGTGGCTTCAGTTGTTATAAGAACAGGGAAATCGAGGTGACTCGAGACGAAAAGACCGACGCAGCCATGGCATTAGAATACCAACAACAAAAACGTCGACAATGCCATTGCCCACAAGATAGAAGCTCTTCCGATTTGTAAGTGTCTGATTAATCTGGAGCCTATAAGTATATCATAAAAAATCCCCTATTTTGCTCATAATACCGGCCTAGAAGTCGCAGGCCTTAATCGCATTTTCAACTATAGAGTGGATGAGCAAGTCCACCATAGTCTGGAAGTCACCGAAAAGCTGAAAAAAGGCGAGAGACCTGATCGGATATATGGGCTTCGTGCAACACGAAATTTAAAAAATCTTCTCTACGATGCCATAGCACAACGAGATGGTATATCTAATACCAGCCAAAGCCAAGACGTTCAGGAATTCTTGAGCTTAGATCAACAGCCAACTGACAATAACGGTGATCGCCAGCTGTTTCCTTTCCTCGTCCTCAAAGCGAAAACCGGGTTATCAGGAGCTGACTGGAGTGCAATCGAGATGCAAACAGTATTTTCGGATCAGAACCTTTCTCGAAACACAGAGTCGGCTGCGTCTTAATTAGAGCAGGAAGTTGGTCAGAGTGGATATCTGGGCCCCTAGTTTGGTTCTTATCCAACAATGGAGAGACTTAGCGGCTCTACACTGCATATACCCAAGAATGTGGCCCGAAACGACGTACATTTGGAACTACTGAATATGTGGGTGCTCCTGTAAGAATTGATAACCTCTATCTATCAAACATTAGAATCAATGTTAAGTAGCGCGTTGTCAATATATGGCATGGCGATATCATTGGAAAAAGACGGCGGACTGCAGCTACTGTTACTTATTGATTACATTTTCGACCGGGCACGAGATATCTACCGCGAGGGTATAATTAGTGAGCCAAGGGCGATTGCTTCTGAAGACAACGATAACATCAGTACGATTTACACGGATTCTAATATTTACTCGGCCCGTCCACATGATTATGAGCCCTTGGATCAATTAATCCAACCGAGCGCAGATGATGAATTAGAAAAGTATAAATCTGCCCATGGAAAGAGTTCTGGAAGATTTATGCCTGGGGCAGGATCCTATTAACACCACTTCACTATACCTCAGAAGAAGATGATCTGTCTTCACTAGACTCCTGCACGTACATGAGACTATCGACAGACTTGCCTCGTAAAACCAGCCGCTCGAAGCAAACAGACTGAGATGACAGAGAACTCTCGGATACAGAGGAAGAGGTCTAGTCGAACATTTCCAGATCTGTTACGCTTTCGGATGATGTTATGGAAGTTGATTGACAATGAGACCGGAAAAACAAATGATTAGATTGTGCTAGAACAAAACTTTAGGAAACATCCGATAGGTTTGATTGGCAATCAGAATCTCGTTAATGGGATGTATTTTAAGCCCGCATTTTATTCAATTGATTAGTTGTTAGTTATTACCAAGCCAAGATATAGATAGTTAAATAAGATTGGTAAGATTTTAAGTTGAAAAATTTAAAGCTCATAAAAAAAATTTATACTTTGAAATTCGCGGCCACGTCTGCTATTAAAATATATCAATGGTTAGATCAAGGTGTGATAATGCAAATATCTTAGACTTTCAGATGATTGACGCTTCAGTGTGTTGGCTGTTCAAAAGAAGGTTTCACAGTAGTCAGGCCGACGGGGAAAAAGACAAAAAGAGAATTGGTGCCCCCACCAGGACTTGAACCTGGGACCTTCTCATTTCACCTGATCCAGGAATGGATACGAGTGAGACGCTCTACCGCTGAGCTATACGGGCGAATCGCAAGTTTTCGCTTCACATAATATAATTGAAGCTTTGAGACTTTAGACTCAGCTCTCTGGAGCCTTGGACCTGTCAATTGCGCATCCTAGTCGCTGCAGCCTTTATTTTCGAATGAATCTCAACAATGCAGGTCGTAACTCGGGTTTTGGCCTTGGTTTAATGGCGAACCGAGTCCCATAAGTTATTTCTATATTATATTATCATTTCCAAATTGCGGTACTATAGCTAACCTGTAGCTGAAAATATACAACGAAGTCAACAAGTTCATTTTTCACCTGCATGAAAAATGTGCTGGGTAGGCTTTTAATCAAAAAATTTTCCATTCTTTTTGCAAGCTTTGGTTTGGGGTATAGGATTGTCTCGTAAACTAGACGCGAGGCACGAAGGCATAGGGGTGCTCTGTTTCAAGCTCCTTTGCTCTTGCCAAACATGCAGCTGTACAGTTTGGCAGCTTAATTCACGCCCAGTTATTCAATCCTCTACCGAGTAATATTTTGGATACTGTCAGACTACAGTACACCTGAGTCCTATAATCTTACTCGACGTGTATCCTCCTTGCTATGAAGCTAAATTCACTTAAATCTAGATTAATAAGCACTTTCTTTTCAGTTTAACCTTTGAGGCATTCGTAAGCTTTTGTGATGTAAATATTCTACTGGATAGCATAGCCAGACGGAGCGCCAGTGCCAATCGAAAACCATGAACGGAGACTTAAAAGAACACTATAGACACTTTGGATAAAACGGAGAGATTTATGCTACCCTGGTGCTGTCGAGCTTCTTTTCCCCCATCAAAAGCTGAACACACACATGTACATGGCAGCGGCAACTGCGCCATCAAGATCAAGGTCAGCGCCCGACTCGAAGACAGGATCCTAGGACCACCTAATTCCACTCGTCAACGAATCGAAACTCCCTCATTAAAACCATGGTATCATCGCCCACGTAGTGCAATGTATCAAGACTGCACGGCGCCCGCGATCACTAATCCAATGGTACCACAGCTAGTATCACCATGTCATTATTCTCATGATAGCAAATCTCCAATCATGGGCATGACCTCGCAAATCGCGGAGGCCATATTATCCGAAGGGTAGACCAACCGGCAAGGACGATCCGCACGTACGTACTGGCGAGAATTAGGCGAAATCAATTCCCGACATCGGTCCCGGCTGAGTCTTTGACAATTAGGCAACAATCCAGTAAGCCCCGCAGACGAAGATTTGATGTACGATTCCTTCGCTTTGTCGCTTTGCATTTCGGAATGTTTCAGGGATTTTTGCGATGAATGAGGGTTTGCAGGATGCCGGTAGTTAAAGGTATCCATGATTAAGTTAAGCTCCGTGATTTTCTAGCTTAAGCTTTCAGCTGGCTGTCGCATGATGGTATGTCCGAGTCAGTCGAAGGCATATCTGAGCCAAACAACTTGGAATATCTGATTATTAAACATGGCGATGAACTACCAAATGTCACCGACACCTCGTCCTTTGTATTCTAATTGGATTTAAACCCTGTGGATTACATGCAGATATATCTCAGGATTTAATCATTTTCTGTTTGGTTTTATGATGAAATGATTGAGAATAGTTCCGGTTTGATCTTAAGGACGGCCCGAAGCCAATCACAAAGTGATTGCTCCAAGTGAAAGCACAAATGCCCGGATGACCATGCCAATGGAGCTCCTATTCCTGCAGTAGTTGTATAAGCTGTTTCAAGCTCTAGTACGGACATTTTTAGATATATCACACTTAAATAATTGCAAAATAGTTGCTCCGGCGGGCTGGTGCACCTCAGTTCCGCTTCATCAGATTCTAAAGCAAAATGGTTTAACACGCTTAACAGGCATAGGATTTGAGCGATAACAGTCTTTAATCTCTAAACTTCAGCGATGGCAAGAAGTCATCAACTCGCATTAATTGTTGTGATTTCATGCAAGTTGCTGAGAGCTGTCGACGAAAATGAGCACAAAGCTTAGCCCTGTACCGCAGCAAGTACAGATAATCAACGGACCCGGAGACCAAATACTTTCCTTGACCGAACCTCGTTAAGCTACGGCTACTCCGTATGCGGTGTAGTTAGGCTTCAAACTAGCACTTGGCGTGCGTCTACAAGACTAAGCCGTGCGGATGAAATAAATTCGAAAATGGCGTGTGTCTTTCCTTCGCTGTGTTGAGTGTTGGGGTTCGCCGCTTACATTGATTTGTGCTGCAGGTTCGCAAATTTGCCCTGGCAGGGTGTTTTTGTCGGACGGTTTTTTGTTGTGTATGCATTGGCACGGAGACAAGACAAGGAGAAAGGAGCGGAGAATGGAGGTACCGTTTACGTGAAGCGATGTGCCGGACTTAATCCTTACCAATCCCGAGGACTAATCACACTACCACATGGGGTTAAACTGTACGCCGCAGTTTAGCTTTGGTTGCGTCGAAGCTTGGCGACGATGGAGACGGTTCCTGAGAAAGCCGTTTAACGGATTCACCATTGATGTATATAAAACAACGATTCCTCTGGCTGGTTCTAAAGTTATATCCAGCACTCATACAGTATCATCTTTCAATACAAACAGTATACTATCAACTACGAACTCATTCTCATTCCTCCTCATTTTCAATCTTGTCGATACAAGCACTCTATAATACTACTCCACCAACTCTTAAACTAGCCAGTAACATGTCTTTCTCCAGAGCCGATTATCAAGCTACCACGAATGCCGATGATGTTGCCCAACTTCTCCACGACGAAATTGTGGGTAAAACAAGTGAGTTTATACATACATTTTCTAATCATTTTTAAAGCCAATGTACTGATTCGAGGCAGTTGTTATCACTGGTGCCTCTCCATCAACCCTTGGCTCCGAGTTTGCGTTGACGGTTAGCGCACACTCGCCCAAACTCGTTGTTCTTGCTACCCGCGATACTGCGAAGCTCGACGAGGTCGCAAATGCTATCAAAGCAAAACATCCAGATGTTCCTGTTAGAACCTTAAAATTGGATCTTGCTTCTCTGGAATCTGCCAGAAATGCCGGTCAGGAAGTTAACGGTTGGGATGATGTCGAATTTATCGACATTTTGATGAATAATGTGAGTTTGCAAGCTCGGGGCTTTAGCAAAAGCTTTGTCTAACTGTGAATCTGCTAGGCCGGAATCATGGCTACCGAATACAGGAAAACCGTTGATGGCTTCGAATCCCAATTTGGCGTTAATCATCTTGGTCATTTCGTCTTCACAAAACAATTGATGCCAAAGATCCTCGCATCAGCCAAAGCCGGGCGGGAACCACGTATTGTCAATATTACTAGCAACGGGCATAGAATTTACCCAGTCAACTTTGAGGATGTTGGCTTCAAGGATGGCGAGACTTATAATCGCTGGGATGCGTACGGACAGAGCAAGACAGCAAATATTCTATTCAGCGTAGAATTGGCTCAGAGATATGGTCCTCAAGGATTGTATTCTTATTCTGTACACCCTGGAATGAGCCCAGCTACAAATCTGGGAAAGCATATCCCAATTGAGGAAATCTATGCGTTCCGTAAGTTCTTAACCGTGGATATATTGAGTCTTATGGTCTTACTAGTGCTAACGTGTAATCCTATATATTAGTCAGCTCGGAACGTGCACCCGACCCAGATGCTGAGCAGATATACAAAGATCTTCAGCAATGTACCTCTACTCATGTTGTAGCTTCATTTGATCCAGAGATTAAGGGTACGTACTCTGCTCATCAGATAAAGTCTTACTATGTTTGCCAAATAGTCATACTAACAAAACATCATAGGCGACAATGGTGCTTATTTACTCGATTGCAAAGTCGATCATGGTGACCGCTCGAAGGCCTATGCTCTTGACAAAGATAATGCCAAACGCTTGTGGGAGCTGTCTGAGCAACTCACTGGGGAGAAATACGACTAGTAAAGTTGAACGGTTTTTGCATTCTACAGATTCGAAGTTGTAATGGGAAGGGTTTAATATTGGTACCGGGGATATGTGCGAATACGAAGTAGTTGATTATTTTAGACATGTCTTTATAGTTATTGCGGTTTGCTTAGTTCTTTTTATTTATTAATTCAATGTTAGTCAAGATCACAAACTAGGAGCATGTTCTCAAATTGTAAATCGATTTACAAACCACCTAGATTCCAGGAAAGCTCTAAATTTAGAGAGAGATTGCCAGACTATGTAATCCCATTGAGGCCTGAGTTGGCTAAACTTAGCAAAATTGGTTAGCATCTAGTATTATAATAGAACCTTATCCTTAGTGATGTTAATTCTAAATATAAACGAGCTATCACAGTCCGAGCCAGACACCAGGGCATGCATGGCATGGTTGAGGCTCTTGTTCGAGGCTCCGGTGCGGCGCGTGTTGCTCGGACGCCAAGAAGGTGGAAATGGGCATCACTTTTCCCGATTTGTGTTTTCGTGAATTCGATCTCCACGGTAACCAACTACGCGCCCAACACCAACGTCCCTTGCCTAGAAACCGAAGAGGGGAACCCAGCTACCTGCCCTCATCGACGACCTCCTGCTTTCCACAGCGTCTACAACCGTCGGAATTCACGATAAAACCCGCTTTATTCGATCCCTTCAAGATTCACGACACTTCCGCCTCTGACCGCTCAAGCATGACTCTTCAAAACTCATAACATTTTCGGCGGAAACGAACTCTATAGTCCTTCAGCGCTGGGCCGTTCTGCCCACTGTCGCCCTTATAATGTCTCAGTTACGCCGGAGATTCTCGATATATCAGCGAGGTCAAAAGGTTACAGTAGGGCCACTCGGTTATGATGTTCCTATCAAGGCGGATGCCGCAGCATTCCCTTCTGATGACCAGGTCGATGAGGAGGATCAGCTCAGCGACATCGAGTATCCGAATCCTGGGCCTGAAAGAGAGGTGAAGAGACGAAGAATAGAAAACCATGCCCGGGAATATCTATGCGGGAAAACACTAGACATATACTCGACCTCGCTGCGAGGCCCGTTCAAGAAGAGCTACTGGGGAAAACACGCCGCTATCACAGGGACTGTCTGGGAAGTCAAAGCCGGTGAAAGAAAGGACGAAACACTGAGAACTGAGCGGGAGTCAAAGAAACAACAAGCGCTTCGCAGCAGGCCATCACTCCAATTCATGGAGACCCACCAAACGAGAATATCAACCTCTTGGAGCGCCACTAAACCCTTCCACACTCCAACAAAGCAGACCGGGGAGATATCCATCCTTGATAGTCAAATATCAATAGAAAGATCGGCAGCTTCGATCCATACCCCAACGAAAAGCGAATCTACGAGTAAACTTGACTCTAGCGAAACTATTGGTGATAGAACAGCCAACGGCTCAATCAAACTCGACAGCCTTCCAAAGTCACAATATATCAAGAAAGGATCTGGCGATAATGTCAACCGTTTGAACCAGCTCGTTGTGCCAGGAACATCGCCAGCAGCGAAAGCTGACCATGTTAGACCAACAGAACCTCCCGCCGATACAATAGTCGTAGACAGACCGTTTGCGATCGATGATATAATGGCTCAGAAGGTGCAGCTTGAAGGAATCAGCGATGGCAGCGTAGTTCCGCATAGACAGAAAACAAAATCAAGGCAAAAGCAGGAGCCAATTCCAAAAGAGCAGCGCGCTAAACCTCCTGTCGTAGAAGACGATAGAGACATAATCCCGGCGCGCAGCGAAAGTGGCGTTGGATTTGATATGGTTAGCTTAGATCAAATCACAAAAAGATTAAACAATGATGATACGACGGTCTTCTTCCAAAATAAAGGGGAACCACGGAGTAAGCGTGGCCAGTCTCCGGCAACAGCACTTAAGGAGTCGTTGCCGAGGGTGGAAACGAGCAAAAACTCCAGATACCATCATCCTCCAAGCCCAACTACAGACGCTATTCTTCGGAAGGCGTTGAAACCTCCAGCCCCGGCGCAAAAGAGAGGAGAACTCGGAAGTAGTTTATCTTTAAAAGAACTGATCGCAAAGACCTCTGGGGCTCCCAGACCTAATAAATGGCTTAAGAAACCGAAGCCGACTAAAACTACTACTCAGGATGCTGTAAAGCATGGAGAAAGAAAAGAGACTAGTAACATAGCTGAAGCTCATGATCTTCCACTTCAGACTAATGTGGCTGAACTCGAGCCTACAGATCTAGCTGAGGAACAGGCCCCAGAATCTGAACTCATCGCAGTGGCTTCTGTTCCGGAGGAGCTATTGATACCGGTTGCTGAAGAATCGAACATCGTTGACAACGCTACCAATAAAGCTCAGGTCGAGATTGCTGTCCCAGAATTACTTACTACAGAGACGCAGCAGCCTGCCCGGTTATCCCAAATGCCTACACCATTACCTCCAAGTCCTCTCCAACTTCTCGATAACACTAAGCAAGTGACACCTAATATTCCGGAAACAGTACTCGAAGAGCCAGCCGAGAAACTAGTTCCAATAGACACCTCTCTGAAAGAAAACGAACCTACTTTCCGTCCCGGTCGGAGACGAGCTAGAAGGACAGTCCCTAGGATTTTGCCTGATAGACCGGTAGAATCCCAACCGAGTAGCAACGAGGAGCTCAAAGCCGTCATTACCGCTAGGTGAATTGCATCTTTCTATTTTTTTTACTAAGAGGCCTGAACTAACAGCAACGTAGGAAAATCGCTACTCCTGTATCAAGGTTGCATCAAAAGATGGCAGAATACTCCCCTGTCTCGCCAATGACTGCCCGTCCTGTGTCTCCGATACCAGAATCGCAGTCACAGGTAGAAAACCAAAAGACTAGCATAAGACGCCAAGAGCAATTACGTGAAGAACAACAAAAGGGATCTTCGCAATTAAGCTCTCCTCCACCGTCTAGTCCAGCAGCGGGGCAAACACCTACCGCCCCAAGGATTGAGCAAGTAGAACCAGTGGTGCAGGTTCCTGCATCATCTAAAGATGTCCCCATCGCCGAGCCTCCTGCTGCACCTAACCCAGAACCAAGTGACAACGGCGCCCCACCGAGTCCGCCCCAAGAACCACATGATGAAGAATCAACGATCGAAATGTCAAGTGGTCAGTATCGTAGGATCGAGGAGTCTCTAAGAAACGCAGGCCCGGTCGCCATACCACTGGCTACTTGTGAGACTATCATCAGCCATATCTCAGCATCTCATCCAGAACAGCATATAGATACGCACGCCCTTCCCAAAGGCGATGGGTCACTAAATATTGAAGAACTGCAATCTCGCCACGAGGAGCCTAAATCTAAGAGCAAACTGCAGCAAATTAGAGAGGCGACCGAAGAACCAAATCAAGAGATACCCGAGGCGTCCGGAGATATCGCGGATGACGATTCTTCAGACATTGAAGACTTGGATCGACCGCCAAGGAAGCAGCCTCCTAGGCCATCCGTCTTGATTCCCGAAACACCGACGGTAGACACCCAAGCAAGCCGTGTTACCGTCCCAGACAGTTTCAAAAGAGCGATCGCTGCCCCAATCCATATCAACTACCGAACGCCAGGTGCCCCACTACCCCCACCATTTACTATTGATTCGATTGCCGAAACACCTATGAATCTCAACACCATAGCTGTCACTAGCCCTGTTGAGGTTAGATCTAGTGCTCCATTAAACGGCGAGAGTACCGTGTCAGGACCATTTACGAGCCCGAAGAGCACCATTGAATTCACCCCATTCCGACTTCTAGTTTCTCCCAGGCAACCAGAAAGACGAAGCAGTATTGGCGATGTTAGTGCGCATGAGCCAACCACGATTATGAGTCCGTTTACTTTTAGCCAGTTTACAAGACCGGTAGAAAATCAGTACGAAGTCAGTCGGATGGCGAACGGGAAGGAAGCTGATGGCAATTCACAACATAGTCTTGACGATAGGCCGTCTAGCTATGATTTCAATAACGTGCTCGGTGGGATAGAGGATTATTTGATGAGTGATGTGTATGATGTTGATGAGGAAGCAAAAAGGATGTCAGAGAATAGGAGTTTTGAAGGATTTGAGGAAGGACAGTCCATGAGGAAGGATGCTAGGCTGAGGAAGGATGTTGGGCTGAGAAAGGAGAGACAGAGGAGGAACCTGTGAAGGGAGGGGTAATATCTGGTGGAAACCTCTCCTCATTCTTTTAGTTCCTGCGTATGAATATTGGATTTCATTATCTGCATACTGGTGTTTTTTTTATATCTTTTTTGATTCGCTAGACCTTAGCATGGTTGTTGAACGGCGTTCTCAGGCAGTTGTAACATTGTAGCATGATACGGGGCATTCAAGGGGTATTATTCATTTCTTTTGTATTTTCATTTCTTTTTTATTTTCATTCTTTCAAATAGGATTCGTGTTCACCATTAAGCTTTACAAGACAGTTGAGCTCAGCACATAGATAGATACCATAAACCCGAATAGTGCAGCCGATCAATATTATGCTTTTACGGAATTTAGAGTCAACTATTCCTTAGTATAGAGGAAGCAAAGGAATTATTCAATAAGATCCAGCTTTAGCTGTGAATTGTCTCGTAAACCAGAATTTAGTTTAACCATATATGATATTTCGTAGGTAAATAAAAGGAAAAGAAGAAGCTATTTAATCCAACCATTAAACCAAGGCTACCAGAGTATATCAGAAGTAAATGCAAGATTCCAAAAAAAAGAAAGATACGAGAAGTAAGGAAATGAAGCCTGAAAAGCAGGGTAGTGTGCGATATATATACGAGTGTTTTGATAAGATAAATAATGGTAGGCAATGGGGGATAAAGAGATATCTTATGCATCAGTGCTAGTTTTGCAGCGCTATATAGCGAGTAAAATGAAAACAAGTAAAACATAAAATAAAAGGCTAAAAGGGATTTTTTTATGTAGAAGAAAAAATATGAACGTGAGAAAACGTAAAAGTTCTTAAACAGTGATAAAGTACTCTACTGAGAGTCAAATCTTCTGTCCTAGAGGTGTCGCCCTGCCCGCCTTTGGTGGTGGGGCGGCCTCAACTGGTGCACCACCGTCGTCCATAACTACACCCTCGAGCCCGACAGTGATCATGTCGTCGCCGCCAGGTCCAGAGTGCATTCTGAGCGCTTGTTTGCCAGGCGAGACCATGGCGCCACCGTTACCGTAGATGCTCACTGTTTGGGTTGTAATATCGTCGGACTGCTTTTGGGCGGTTGGCTTTCGGGCTAGACCAGTTGTGGCTCTCATATTTCCTGCGAATGCGGGGTGAGTTGGCAGGTCGGCGGGGAGACCCATAGGAGATTGTGGAATTGATGGGAGGGTGTTAAGTTTAGTGCGGAGGATTTGTGGGTGAGACGGCTTGTGGTCGTTGTTGAGAATTGATTGTTTGCGCTCTGGGTTTGGAGAAGTGGCCTTTGCAGCTGCAGTGGCAGCGGCAAGAGCTGGGAGATCATAATCGTGACGGTCATAGTCCGGCAGAGGGGATGCGGCTTTTGCAATGTTGACAGAAGCGGAAGATGGCAGTGGGGGTTCACCATTAATGTTGGAGATTGAGCCATTTCGTCTGTGGCCTCCAGCTGGGGTGGTTGTGCGGGAAGGTGGCTTATTGCTAAGAGCGCCGAGAGGGGTTTTTGATCGTGCAGGTACGGATGTCCCGGCACGGCTTGCGGAACGTTGCATAGGGTCAAGCTCGGACTCAGTTTCTGTAGCATAGCGTTGGGGACGAGCTTGGTTTCGGGAAGCCTGGCGTGGAGGTGGTCGGAAATCATCTGCTTCAGACTCTGTGAAGTCTTCTTGGACTTGATGGCGAGGAGCTGGTGTCTTTCTTCTTGGGCGATGGTCTTCCTCTTCCTCCTCTTCAGTCACCTCCTCGTAGCGGGTCGGGCGCGGTGTCTTGTTCATGTTCCTGGATGCACCTCGTTGAGGAGGAGACATAGCCCGGTCTGGTTCGTAGCTACGGGGCTTTGGAGTTCGGTTTTGTGTCCTTGACTGAACTCTTCGAGGTGGGTATTCTTCCTCCTCCTCAGTTTCCTCTCGGTACCTTGGAGTTCTTGTTTGATTCCGAGATGGGACTCTAGCAGGTGGAGGACGGTGTCCATTTCTGGAAGCTACACGAGGAGTCCTATTTTGATTCCTGGAAGGCACACGATTGGCTGGAGTTCGGGTAGTATTTCTAGCAGATTGGTATCGGTCATCAACCTCGGAAACCTCAGAAACTTCAGAAGTATCATAACCATTGTACGTCTTCCTTGGTGGTGCATATCGCTTCCTCTCTTCTTCACTGTACTCTTCTTCAGTGGTTGCGTCGGTATACTGAGGCTGCGGAGGCTGTTGCTTTGGTTTGATACGGATTGTACCACCTTTTGTTTGTTCGGGAGACTTGACTCGTCGGCTGCCGAGTCCACGCGAGACATTGTTGGTATCCCTCTGGCGAGTGATACTTCTAGCTCTTTGAAGTCTCACATTTTCCATCTCCTGCTCGAGCCTCTCCAGACTGCGGCGTCTGGCTTCAAGATTCCTTTCAGCTTCATCTTGGGTAGAGTCGTCATCATCGAAGGAGTCCTCAGTGTACTGCTCGGATTCGTATTGCTGGCGTTGATTTCGAGCGCTAGTGGTATTCGAGTTGTTGACGGTACCTCTTCGAACTGGTTGAACGGCATTATTGGCTCTAACATCATAATCCTGCTCTGGTGACTCGTTGTACCTGCGATTTACAGGCTGGGCCTTCTGAACAATAGGTTTAGATGCTTGCGAAAGCGAAGCTTTTCGAGTTGGCATTGGCGGTTTATCGTCTTCGGAAGGAACTTCAACCTCGTGAAGCTTGCTAACCGATCTGCTAGTTTGGTGCAAAGGCCCCTTAGGATGTGTACGGGTCAGTTCCGGGCTAGGTTCTGATGCCAGAACATCATGGAAGGAGGAGAGTTGAATATGTAGGCCTGGTGGCTTCCGTTGAGAAAGGGCACTCCCAGTTCTTTGAGGAACTCCCAAGGTACCATCTTGAGCAGGACTAGCGACTCTAGATGGTCCAAAGTTAGAGACCGACATTGAAGGTGCTGGGCTTGGGCTAGCCATTCGTTCTGGTCCTGGGCTTTCGATTCGATTTGGCAATTGGACGCTGGCAATTGATGGAGGCTTTGGAGAGATTGTTCGGACTGGCAGGTTATTAAGAGACAAAGCAGGGCTACCAATTCTTCCCGGAACCGCGAAACCAGGACTTGCCACACGCTGCAGAGCAGGTGTTCCAATACGGCCGTCAACTGGGGTAGTGTTGATAGGGCCGGAAATAATCATTTCCTTCTTCTCGGCGCCCTCACCAGGAGTACTTGCACCATCGCCGCTAACTTTAGGTTGAGGAGGATTTCGTTGTTCCTCCAATGGCTTATTCCATGGCATATCCATGATATTTGCCTCATGGCTGCCTTTGTTCTTTTCTCCATCTTTACCTCCAAAGCCGAAAAACCGAGCCGCGGTGGTGCGAACTGAAGATCCAACACGTGGAGAGATAGGACGCTCTGGTTTCTGCAAGACACCCTGGCCCTTCTGTGGGGAAGTAGGAGACTTGATACTACCCGAAAGCGAAGACTTTCTGGAATGAGAACCGGTTGGAGCTGGTGTAGGTACTGGATCTGGGATGTTCTCCGTCATTGCGAAACACCTCATGGCTAGTGAGCCCTCACCGTGTTCAGCGGCGTGCTCTCCCCATTTCCTAACCAGGACAGACAGCCGTCTCCATTCTTTATACATCAACGCTGTGAGGAGGACTGCTTCCATATACTTCTTATTGCTTACATAGTGCTCAATCGCTTGGTCTCTTTCACCAATCATTAGGAAGCACATAACGGCGTTGTGAACGTCGCCTTTCTGAATAAGCCTCATGATGAAGACTCGGACTGTTTGTTGCCATGATTTCTGACCACCCATAGCTGCCAAAGCGATGAATAACCAGTCACTGGGAACTAACGTCTCTGAGCCCATCAGGACATTGAGTGCATTGGCATCGAGGTCTTGAAGCCAAAGTCGAAGCATCAATGATTGAACCGAGCGTGCTGGATGTTGGGCAACTAAAAAAAATCAGTGAGTATGCAATCAAAATAAACTGCGCTATCTGGGACAACTTACTCTCTTCTCTAATAAGGGATTCCGCATCGCCCTCAAACCCAAATACAGAGGAGAACATCTCTCTCCTTCGCTCGTCATCATACTTTGGACGATCGGTATTCAATGGAGTTCTATATGTAATCGCAGCAAGCTTGTCTTTGAGATTGGGGAATAACTCAATCTGTCCGACAGGAGGGATCATGTACAGCTGCTCGTCATAGAAATCGCCATTTGTAGATGGTGGTAGACCAGGTGTGGGAAGTGGATCGCCATTGACATTGTGCTGGGCATAAGGAACTGGTTGAAGGGCATTTGCTGGTGCCTTTGGAGTTATCGGAGACATGCCAATCTCCTGGGAAAGAGGATGGAATCTCCTTGGTGTTGACAAATCATCAAAGCCTCTTGGAGAAGCCAAAGACGTAGTGTCGCTCGCACCTGTACCAGAAGCGAATGATCTGATTGACGAGGCTACAGATGCGGATTTTTGATGATGGCCTACACCAGTACCAGCGGACTGCATCGAATCTGATCTTGACATGCTTGCAGACTTCATATGCGATTTCTCTAATTCTTCCAACATCTCGAGCTCGTGAGCGATCTGGCCGAGAGGGGTTCTAGTATCATCTCGCTTCATCGCAGCAATCGCCCTCGTATCCTGGGAGAACTTTGACGCTTTGCTATCTGACCTCTCCATTGCTACCGACCGTTGGCTTTCAGTTCGCTCCATTGGTTCTGGTTTCCGATTGCTTCCCGGCCTGGACTGATCATGCGAGACGGACATTGGTGGAGATGGTGGAGCGTTGGTAGGCAAATGTTGGACATTTGCAACCATCTGTGGCGGATACAGATTGTACTGCTGCACATTATGATGCCTGTCAATTGTGAACATCAATCCCTTCGGTCCGTAGACAGAGAGAGCTAGAACATTCGACTTGCTCATGACAGGCTCCCACCCGACCTTTTTTGTTCTGACGTCCCATATCGATGTGTCGTAGTCAGAATATTGCAGGATGCGTCCGTTTCTAGACCAGGCCATCCAATTCCTCCTGCTAGGATATGCATCCGGCTTCTTCAGTACACGGACCACCCTAGCTACTTCTCCTCCATCTATTGGTTTAGCGATACTCCAAACTTTCAGGTCGCCGTCATTCGTTTGCGTGGCCAACATGTCAGACTTTTGTCTAGAGGAAGAGCCATGCCATGCAAGAACTGTTACGGGGAAAGCCGAAGCCGAACCGTTGGAAAGTGTATGGTGAATGACAAAAGTGGGCATCAAAGTGGCAATAATCACTGTGCCATTTTGGTAGCTGCCGTGTGGATTTCAAATCAGTACTTGTTGCTTCATCTGCCAAAGTTCCAGAACATATATGGTACGTACCCGATAGCGAAGAATTTCGAGTCTGCGGACGGTGCCAGGGCACAAATTGGCATCTGGAATGTCCGGCATGATACAGCTTCCGATCTTACAGGATCGAATAATATAATGTTACCCATATTATCGCCTACAAATCGCCATCTCGTTAGCTGAAAAGCTCACTAAAGCGTCAAATGTGTTGTTGCCTACCAAGTGCAATCGTCCCATTCCGTAGGAATGTAGCTACTCTGATTTCTTCATATGCTGTGAACCTCGATATCTCTTCTCCAGAGGCAGAATCCCAAACGACTGCCTCTTTCAGCGCATCTAAACTGATGACTTGGCCATCGCCGCTCTCGGTGTTTGTATCGGCCGCGATTAATGTGATATCGGCCGCGTGCGCCTCGAACCGACGTTCGATTTGGAGAGAATCGTGCTTCACGCAGGCAATTGAAGAGCCCTGCGCGAAAATAAACAGCGAGCCTGTGCTCGCACAAGGTGCTAGACTCATGAGCGGCTTATCCTTATCCATAATGGTCGGCTCGACCTCTGTAACGGTGATGTTTGTTCCGCGAGATTTACTTTTGGAATGATGAGGAGCGGGCGGTGATGTCGAACTGTATACCGAGGAATCCTGTTTCATTCTCTAGCTGACCAGCTAGGCTCCTGCTAAATTTTGACTGTTGTCAGTTGGCATGCTCCAGGCGAGCGCTCTGACGGCGAAAAGAAGCTTAAGGGAAAGTACGATCGAGATATCGAGCGAAAAAAACTTCTGGGAAAACGACAGCGGGGTCGAAGAGCTATAAGTACGAACCAAACTTCTCAAAGCATCCACAATTTTTACTACTCCATAAACAGAGGGGAGATTTGTGGCCAACCGATCCGATTTCCAATAATGTAGTTGGTCCGAAGTAGTCGGGTGGACGACAGCCTGCGAATCCCTGCGAAATTGTCGTCAGGTCGGCAGCCAATAATCCAGGACCGGACTCGACAGCTTACACAGGCTAAACGTGTGCAGCTGATGTTTGTCCAACAGTACGATGCAGGTTGGCAGGGACGAAAATAGAACGTTTTTGACAGTATTCGGCTTGGTCGAGCGCCTTTTGACGAGGTTTCCTACTTGCGAATGTCAAATTGCTTGTGTTTGCGGTTCCTGACCCGGACTAGGCGACGGGATGTCCAGCTGCGCAGAACTCGATACGAGAAACGATCTTATATATACTGCAGGAGTGCCCACCAAAAGGAATTGGCAATGGGTATATGATGTCGGACTGGGAGAAGAAGACCAGGTTCAGGTTCAGGTTCAGGTTCAGGTACCCAAGTCTAGGAAATTGGTATGCAGCAGATAAAGACGTCGGACGACAGAGGGTGAAAGCGGCCGATCCAATTGTCTGGATTTCAATATGCATGCACCAATGCCTGTGGGTTAGACGAGAAGGTTCGGAGGGAGGGAGTTTTTTTTTTTAAGGTACCGTCCTTGATACGAGGGGCAGGCAGAAAAGTAAAGTAACACCAGCAAGCGAAGAACAAGAAATGTCGTGAAGCAGGAGGCAGGCGGGGGGCAGCTTCAGATAATAAAGGTCTTGATGCCCTCTGCAGTGCAGTGCAGTACAGTACAGCCCGGTGCAGCGTAGTCTCAATATTAATACCTACCTCTCCCAAAATTTCCTTCCCTTCTCTGCAGATGCGAGCCGTTCGGTGACCTAGTTACGAGTTCTCATGGACTGGGCCCGCTTGCTTGCCTTTGGCCTCCTTTGCTTTTTTGCTGGTGGTGACATGGGGCCACCACCCAATCTTCTCGGCCCGTTCGTAGTCTAAATTCTCAACAGCCCTCACGTTATTTCTTACTGGTCTTTCCCAGCGCACGGATTTCTTTTTTTAACAAATTGACGCCTCATTGATATGCAATGGACAAAGCCGGATAAGTCCAGCTACTTCAGTCCCGGTCGAATCATCGTTGAAAACCACTGGTGCGATACAGATCTCCAGGTATCGGGGAACTGAGGCCTCTGGATTCGGCTCCAATTTTGGGCCCACTTCAACATCTTTGCACCTGCAGCGTGCTCCAATTGCACAGTGCAAAATGCAGAAACGGCGCGTATTTTACAAAATCAGAGCTTGCGATTATTCTCTCTTCCGCTTCTAAAAAAGATAACCTAAATAGGAGATGCATAAACGCTAGGCTATAGGTTAGATCTCGACGGTAATTGGCAATGGCTTTTTTCGACATCGGCAACTGGAAAGGGGAGCGGAAGCCACTGCCCCTATGAGAGTAGACGACGGCCACAAGTGTAGGCCAGGCCAGGTTAAATTCCCCTGAATCTAAAGTCTCCCGGTCATCGGCACCGGAGTGTCTCAGAGATAACCAGTTATCGCGAAGCTTCAATACTCCTTACAATATATTTTGATGAGTGAAGAGACAATTTGCAAACATAGTTGAAATTGCGATTCCTTTGCGAAGTCCTCCTCTGTTGCGTATAAATTTCCCCGAGCCGAAATTAAGTATGCTTTTGCAAAGCTTGGGTGGATGCGCACGTAAGGGAGCAGGTGCACGGCCAGAGAGCCACATCTGTACCTTGTGCCCATACATAAATATCACAAATATATCAAACTGATGCCTATCTGCAGAAGTCGAGATCTAGTGATCACATATGAAACCAGGTGAATACGAAAGTCGTATGCGTGTGCATATAAAATATGTTTGCTTTCATCGACAATCAGAAGTTAGTTTATTATTAAAGATCATACTTTTCGTCTGAACCAAAAGACCTTAGGGTCGACCCCCATATTTCACTAGTTATGCTCAACATTAACAATATCACACTGATTGCTAACAAGCAGTGGCGGTCAGGAAAGCGGGGTCTGTTCAGGAAGCAGCCCATGCACAAACCAAAGATGGAACTTACCCTGTCCCGGTCTAGTAACCACACTCCCGCGTTTTAAGGACTGGGGGGAAGGCGCGTACGGCAATGGTTGATTGGACGTCACTGCACAGGCACACCCAGCCAAGAAAAGTCTCTTTCCCCTCTAAAAGACACCTCTTCAGCTCCCATCAGAGACCCGAGCCAACCAGGACCTGTCGATGGCGAATATTTGCCCGTGGGGAGAAGGTGAACCAGCAAAAATCAGATCAAGATCGGAAGACACTTGTGTTTCGGTGTGGATAAACTCCTATCCCGGCTCCTCCCTGATCACAACCAACTGAACGAGAGCTCTCAGTTGCCTTGGGCGTTTGTCAATAACCTTGGGAGATTTGCAAAAATAAAGTGCTCGCTTGTTTTAATTCTCGAACGCTTGTATTGACAGAGGTGGTGGGCGGAGCCGGCGAAATGTATCAGGTTGTTGCCAGAATCTTCCCGCAGCAAGACAAATTTACTCTGAAACTCGTAGATGATGGCCAAGCAAACTGTCATCGGAGCCTGAAAGAGAAATCAAGATCGCGACGCTATTTTGCAAACTTCAAACGCGTTAACTAAGAGACATGCATCTATAGCACCACCGATGATGTTGGAGATTGAGGAGGGGATCGAATACCGCGAAATGACGACGGCAGGTAAGCGCCATATTGCATCCGAAGAGACCCACTCTCGTCATTAACAGGCCGTGCGCCCGTCTTGTCAAGTTCGACCCGCATGATATTGGGCAGATCATCACATGGGCATAAGCTCGTAAACCATCCCATACCAGAGTTCTTCAATTATGCAGAAGCTCATGTGCAACCTCAAGCTTGACAAATGGTAGCGATCCTCCCGACTCTGCTCAGAATGTCCTAAACTTGCTTTGAAAGGACGAAATGCCTCATACATTAATGGCTGAGATCAATCAGAATTGAAGAACGGCAAAATCATCTGACTTGAACGACACCGACAGAGTGGTTCACCGCGATGCAAGGAGGCTGACAAGGGAGATGTCGAAATCGTGAGTCTGGCTTCTGATGCTGTCGTCCTATGAGAGATCGTAGATGCTAGATTCCAACGATGCACTTGGCCTCCATGCCTGCTATTTTTGTTGGCGAGGGGCTCACCCTTGCGCGTTCCACAACACCCTCTTTGGAAATCCACAAGCTAGCTTTCCTGCTCTCTTCGGACATCGAGAACCCCGTGCACTAGACAGAGTTTTTATCATCTGGACCTTTACAGCCCAGATCGATATCACATCGGAACCTTGTATCCATCTCCTAAAAATCAAATTAATATTTCTCCAGCCCCTTAGCTTGTAAATTAGCTCAACAATAACCTAGACAAGCCGAAGTTTCCGAGCAAGGAAGCCTTCGATATCCGAATCATGTAATGATACTGATACTTCGAATTAATTCATATATACTAGTTGGGTATATCCCAACAGGTTCTCAAATCTTCTCATCCAATCAAATCCTCCAGAAACCAAAGGAAATAGTGTAGCGGTAATAGAGATGTGATTCAAAATATCTTGAATGCCAACCCTTAGAATTTCGGTTCGGAACTAGTATGGCTGATTCAGAGCCTTACCAAACCAGCATTTGTGTAACGCTAAAAAAAAATATGTTCTTGAATGCGTTGCAAAGAGCCCACGACGGGAATATTTTGTTTCCATGTCCTTTGTTCGGTTGGGACCTCCCTTATTCTATGAGATGTGCCCATATCTCAAATACCATCTGCATCTCGAGGAATATCGCAGAAGGGTTCATTTCGCATGTAGATGTTTCTTTTGGGTGTTATTTTGGGGGGGTTTTCTATCCTTCGGTTATATGTTCAGGGACACAGCTATAGTTGTCCGTTCTATAGGTGTCTTTGTGGACCCGCAAATCTTGGCGAAGTATGATGTCAATTGAAGATCAGAAAGTTTGTCTGTAATTGCCTAGTACAAGATCTCATTTCGGGGAGACCAATTTATTTTTATTTCGGAATTCGAAATTCGAAATTCATGAAAAAATACATGGCTAAGTAAAATTAATATTTCCACTCGTTCCAGTGTGACACTTGGTTGGCGTTTAACGTTCCCGAGGTTCGTCCTAGAATTGGTACGAACGAAAACACAAGTGCGCCATAAAAGTGAATCAATAAAGTATACAAGAATCTCGATGGGTATATAAATGTATGGATATAGATGAGGATTCGCTTTTATCTCAAACTATTACATGGGCGCAGCACCCCTTTAATGGAACCCGGTCTTTCTTATCTCACCATGCATCATCAAGGGCTTAAAAGCGGCCATCGAGATAAATTCTAAGCTACTAACGCTGTAGATGTAGTTATATCAGATGAAATTGCTTGTAACAGTTGATACCCCCTGTTTTTCCAAGGAATTTACTGTATTGGAGGTTTTTTGAAATTAGGGTACATCATATATGTCAAGAGAACTAAGAGGGTTACTTGGGCTGCAAGACTAATATCGAGAGCACAGCTGCATATGCCGAAGCCATAGCTTATTGTCCCCATCCACCCCCCGGTTACACCTAATGTATGATATTTAAAGCTTTGCGTCAACTTACAACATATGATCAATTATTTATACGAGTATCTGTTAGATAGCCATAAAAACTCTAAGAGCGTTGCTGTTTAATGTATGGTAATTCGTTGCTATGTTCAAACGTGACTTTGTGTTGTTGACGTCGCGTCTTACCGAGCTGCACGTCTGGTCCCCTTAAACAACGCTGGCTGAGAGCGTCCCTCGAGATCTTCTTCCTTCACCAAACCAACATTGCAACTACCAATTTGCAAGATGCCCATCTCGCCTCGAACCGCCGATCCAATCTTTAATATCTCATCTAGAAGGGATTTTTCACTTCATAGCAATAACCTGTCGCCTCGGTCCTCTTACTTCAACATGCTATTTGCCTGATATATGCAACCAAACTTGCCTCTCGGCCGCGTCAAGAATTGACCATTCAGCAGAGCCTCCTCCATTGTATTTCTACTTGTTCTTTGAACTAATATGGACTCTCTCTACTACAGATCTGCCTCCGAGACCAAAGCAACCTATCCATTCACCTTTCAGTTGGCATCAACTTTGCGGACCAAACGTACATTCTTGTGAACGAGGGACTCCATACCACGAGTATATATATATATAGATTGCGTCGACTCCACCCCATACGGTTCGCGGTGGTTCAGTCCGAAGGTTATCTTCCTGTATTCTCTGCTCAAAGACCTGGCCTCAGAGTATGGACCAACGGTTCTCGGGTAGTGGTATAGTGTTCGATTGCTGGAAAGCACTTCGTCTTTTAAATCAGCGAAGTGGAATGGGCCACTGGAACTTAACCCTAAGCATCAAGTCAACGAAAGAATACGTAATATGTTGCGCAGGCTCGAAGTTTCCTTCTGTCCGAACTTCCCAAGGGAACGTAGGCGGCGGGGGAGGGAAGTCTGATCGATGTTCTCTAGCAGAATGCGGCGGGGAAAATGGAGGAGAATGGCCCTGGAACGATCGGGATCCGTCCTGGTTCTGCAAAAGCACAGGATATATCTGTTTGGAGAATGATGTATCTGACTGGCTATTTGGAAATGGTCTCGTCGCATCTTTTATGGCTCTGCTATTCATTGTAGCCCAGAGTGCTGCATGCCTACAAACAATAATGTGGAGTTTTACTACCCCTACACTGGAGGTTACACATTGCTAGGAGGGTCACTCGCCGGAAACAGCTGTCATAAAACCTGGATGATAACTCTGGCCAGATATGTAACCAGGTTGATATCCTTGCGGCTGGCGAACTCTCATATCCTGCTTGTCTTTATGGGACTCGCGGCTAGCTTAATACTGATAGTATCCACATTCATATTTTATATATTGGCATTTTGTGGTCACACTCCGGAAAGGCACCGCAATGATATGGCAACCAATCTCAAAAAAGTGCGCGATTAAACGGCCTACCAGATTAGCCACGAAGATGATCGCTTCGTGATCCTGGACTTCTTTATTGGAGTCCTTCCTTGTGCCCATTCCAACCTTCTACACCGTTCCCGGAACTCATCAGACACACGGTTCTTTGCGTCTAGCAAGTTAAGCCGTGTGGTTTCTTTCAAAGAGGCATTTCCAGAGCGGGGCATACTTATCTCGAGCTGGTATGCTCGCCACTTATGTGGGATTGCATATTTGGCGACAGAGCGTAGTCTACCAGACAAATTTCAAGAAAAAATAGATTTGGCCTGAAAAGGTCTGTCTAGCGGTCTTTTGTGCTACGTACTTTCGCCGCTCGCGCATTCCTTCGAAAGGATGGATGATGCGAAAATGAGAAGACGTACTAAGGTGGGGATGCTACATACAACCCGTGGTCCTAGGTTCAGTTTGGTTTTTACGCGAAGTTTGTGTTCAGTTTGAAAGGCGACATGTGAGGTTTGCTTCAGCGTCGTGATGGCTCGGGGTCTTAGTAAGGATTGAGGCTGGAAATATTAAACGGTGTGCTTGGCTGCTGCGTTTGCAAGATGAGACGTCGGCTTCAGGTTGTCATATGATGCGACGGCGGATCAGTAGCGTTGTTAGGTTTGGCCTGGCGCTCTTTATAATTGAAGCTTCTTGAATGAGAAAAGGTTGCAAAAGGCAAAATGGTGGCGGGTGGGCTTTCTTGTGATTGGTATACTGTTGGTATGAACACTCCACTTTCTACTTGCATCTTGGAAAGGATGCCTTGTGGTCTACGTCGTTTCTTCACTCTTGTCAACAGGCTTTAGGTCATTATGAGACCGTACCGGTCTATGCAACATTTCATCCAAGTCTCTTGTCTTAGCCATATCACGTTATTACCGGATTACAACTCGACCAATCGCTTCGGAAAGTGGAACCTACGTGCGCATGTCTTGCAGGTCCAACCGGCAGTTCCAAGACCTTATCTGCTCCATATACCGCGGAGATTCACAAGCACTATAACCCGTTGCTGCTACAGCCGACCTTGCGATAATCGTGAGACTTAGGATACCAGAGCTTTTTGCTGTTGCTGTGCCTGCTACTTCTTGGAACTCCGGGACTGAATCTGGCGGATACTTCGAAAGAACCTTGTATGACGGCGCCGCGATGTCCATCTCGGTGGGTCCTCTTTCCTCGTTCCCTAAAAAGACGAGGTTTGAGGTATAGTTTTGTCGGTGAGAGCTATGTGCTCGCCCCTGTGGGAAACTGTCTGTTCTAGAGATTATATCGACTTTGAAGGCCTTGTTTGGGTTTGTCGCAGATGGGTACAACGATTTTGCGAACTGATTGGTCCGATTTCCTCATGGTTGTTGGTTTGTAGTAGCAGTTGCGGAAGTATGTGGGTTGTGAACCTCGTCGCGAGGGGAAGGTAACGGGACTGGGCAAGAAGCAGGAGTCAGGCGGTGTGCTGTGGCGCTTTTAGAGGTCTTTGGAGAGCTGGAAAGGTAATATTGTGAGGTTTTGACAAATAGAGGCGCAAGGTGATTTGGAACTGCGAGACACGGGGAGTCCTGGGATGTTGGAGGATGTCGTACATACAGAGGGAAAGTTGGCGCAGTGCGAGTTTTTGGCATAATTTTTCCAGACTATCTGACAACTTTGCTGTCTATCTGAATACAACTGCTGACTGAAATTTTTTGGTTACTTGGGCATATATGGAATTTATCAAGTTCTAGGTCTCGGTTTGCGTGTGTGCTTCTTGCCAATGACTAGGGGGTATTGGTACATGTAACTCGGGTTTCTCTTTAACGGTATCAAATAGTTCTTGTGAATTGTACGTAAAGATGTACACACATAGGCAAGATAGCTTATGGAAACCCCTCATTTGCTATTCAATAGGCTACTTGATGGGTGTTAATGTGACGGCATTAAGCATTTGGACTTGATTCAGTGACCAAGCTATAAGGTTAGAGCTATAAATGACTTCACGATCGAGAATGAAATAGAAAGCATCAATCTCTTCATATGTGTATGTGTCCAACCTTTCCCTTTAAATATTCTCTTATTCCAGGCTGTGTAAGAAGTTAGTCTTTAGCGATTACCTGACACAGTCCTATTACACTACTTCTTTTCAAATTGTCCTTCATTTCTTTTGTTCGTCTTCCATTACAGGATTTTGTGATTCGCCAAAAAACCCCTCAGGGAACTCAATATTTCCAGCGCCTCCAGTGATACGTTGGACAAAATCTGGGTTATCCCAAACCTGAGATGTTCGAGCAACATCTTCTTTGCTTAGTTTCGTCTCCGGCCAATAGAAAGGTATGGTTGCAAAAGGAGGCCGCATCACCTTATGGGTCCAGTTAGGACTACTAGGAAGATATTGCAGTGGGAGATCTAGAACAGAGTCGTCTGGGACGAATACGGTTTGTTGGGCTATAGTATTTCGGTCAACCTTTCGAACTTTGTCCTTACTGTCGGTAAAGCGGTCCAACCAGGCGTAATAATTTTCTGACTCCGGAACAATTTGATCAGATGGATCTGGAGCATTTGCTGATAGAAGATCTGGTAGCCCCTGCAGCCTATCGCCATAAAACGGAATACTCATAGTGTCCCCAGATTGTACGGTGTTTGAACGTACTATATCTCGAACACTAGCTCGTACAAGTCTCTGGCTTTGATTCTGAATGTTATTATTGCTGGAGTACACTTGCTGGGTTTGGTGTTGAGGAATTGGAATATCAATTGGTCTGATACTTTGCTGGGTTCTTGATGTGGTAATGAAAGGCATGAATCCCGGGAACACCCCTTGGTAGTTATTTCGATCTGTAGGCATTCGAACTAGATTTTGTATTTGAGTATTTGGAACAAGACCCGGGAAGATATCGTCAAAGACCGAGAATGGTAACTGCGACTGGGTACCAACTAAGGGTTGCTGCGGAAATTGCTGCTGAGTTTGCCGACTATTGTTCGTTTGAGAGTTGATGTTACTGCCGGTGCTGCCAGCGTTCTGGTTAACGTTACTGGCTTGCATAGGCTGTCCTGGTGGTACTTGATCGTCTGTTCCATCACCGCCGTCCTGCCTTCGGTAGAGTTTATGCGCAACCGCTTTGTAATTTGCTGGGGAGCCTTCTTTGTCTTGAATTGGTACAGCTAAGACATGTCCTATTGACAAGACTACCAAGAGGCAGATTCCTATGGTGCGTATTTGACTTTGTAGAAACATGTTGGCATCCATTTCCAGGTATCCAATATTCGAATTTAGGGCGGTTCTAATATAAAACTTTGATGCTTGGAATTACTATTAGCTAGTAGCATCATCTGAGATAAAATATTAATATGGTATCCCTGATAACTCTATTCGCTTGGTTTGAGGTTCTGTACAATATCCGCATGTCAAGTCAACTCAAGCGCTGCGCTGCCATGCCTATGATGTAGTTTGCGCTGTTATGAGGTCGCTTGCGTCTTGCCGCATCACGTCCTATCTATACTTTAATTTATTCTCAATTTTCCATTAGTAACGCTATAGTATAGATAGATTTGCGTATTAAAACTATAAGTAGGTATGAATTGTAGGCGTACACATCTCGAGACTACGATTGGGCTCTCGAATTCTTGCCTGGGTAAAATGGTTACGCGTAATGAGAATTGGAATGAAAATATTTGTATTTTATATCCTGGAGTTTTCGCTCCAATAAATCTACGGTACCAAAGAAGGGTTTTCATTTGGTAATTGAGGATTGTAATTAAGATAATTTATCATGTCAGATTAGTGTCGTCATAAGGTGACGTTAGTGGCCCTGTAGTGATTTCCATATCTCCAATTGGCGAAAATCCTTCAAAATCTTGCTCTCTGCTGAATTCTTCGGAATCAATGCCATAAGGTTGTTCAAGTTCTAACCGCGATGAGAGAGCTTCAGATTGGCTATGGGGTTGGTCGGGAGCCCCCCTCCCCCCCCCCAACGACATACTCATCTACTAAGTCCATGAAATTGAAGAGCGCATCTGGTAATACTTGGCCGTTATTTCGATAGTCTCCCGCATCAGCCTGGTGCGCTGGCGTGCCTGGTTGCGTTTGTTCATACTTGTCCTGAATTACGAATTCATCTAGTTCTCTTCGAAATTCAGTCAAATTGTTCCTCGCCCATACACTGACTTCAACCATTTTTGCAAATTTGAAGAAAACTTCACTAAGATCGCCATGGATTTCATCAAGGACTTGGGGGGATACACGTGGTGCTATGTTTCGAATCACCTCCTCGTTCCTAGCTATCGCATCAGCCACATCAAGAGCCCATCTATGCATTTCAACCAGGAAATCTGCCAGAAAGCTCATCAAAATGTTGAACCAATCATCATCAATATCTCTGGGATTTCTTTCTGTCACTAGAAATAGAAACCGAACCATTGTTTCTGGATTTTCCCAGGAGTCTCCAAATAGGTGTCCTGAAGCTGCGCCTCCCAAGATCGTCCTCATGCGCCGAATTATCTGTTGAGGGAAACCTCCGATTGCGCGTGCGTAGTCGCCAAGAGCATTGCCTACCTCCTCAAAGTTAGAAAGTCCTCCGTTTCTTTCGGTATCTCTCCAACCAAGGAGGTACTCCTGGATCTCTTTAATGGTGTTGTATAATGAATTGAAGTCCTCGTAGAAAGATAGAAAATCGAACAGAGAGGTGAATCCTGGCAGCAGCCAAGCTTGTCCCACACCAGTAGGATCTGATAAAAATATCCGAAGTTGCTTCCATGATGCTCCTATGGGGGCCCGTTTAGTAAGACGGTGGGTATTTGATGGAGACGTTAAGTTTGGGTTGTTCTCTGTACCCAAAACCTTATGGGAGCGTTGGTTAGTGTCTGTGGCGCTAATGTCATCAAAACTTGATTCAAGGGATCCCAAATGAGGATAATATTCCTGTTGATGATGATATGGTAGTATGGCTTCTGGCTCTGGCCAAGTTGACCAAGCCTGGAGCCGTGCTACAAAAACGAAGGTAGATGTAAAAAATGCTATTATGGCGAATGTAACAATATACCGATAGGGGATTTTTTGCGGAAACAAAGAGAACGCCATTGAGGGAATACCAATGCGGATGTATTCCATCTCGAGACCTTAGGCTTCCTGAGTTCCGTGAATTTTATTGTGAATGGGTTTTTGTAGTTTTTGGTAGTGGTCGAATATAGACGTTGCACCGCGTTGTGGGACTGCTCATGCAAGAACATATGCGATGTTTAAGCCGCGAGAGTTGCATGGTCGAATGGGGCCTTTGTCATACGGCAAAATCTCCGGTTAGCAGGTAATATTGAGGCAGATTGATCGAGATATTTAGACAACTATGCCAAAAGTATTGTAAGGAGTTGTTTTCGGGAATGGCTGTATATTTATAATTTATTTGGTACTTGAGATTCGAAGTTAATTCATCTGAGTGTCGAAGATTGCCATATTGAAGATGCGATACTCCTTAAGTAAGGGAGTTTCAAACATTTTGGGGAATAGCCATGCGTTGGGGTATTCTGCAAGCACTAAACATTGGCATATCGATAAACTCATTATCCATACCAGTGTCTTTTCCCGCAGTAATGGTCATTATAATCTTACAGTTTCCGGTCCAGATATATGCGCCTGGGAAAGCCCTTGGCAGTACCCTTAGCGGGCTTGAGAAAAACGAAGTTATAGTAGCAAGAGAATGGTTGAAACTTACGACTGATAACAGCGCTGTTATCCCTGAAATGGAAGTAATTGCAGAAATAGCGGGAGAGTTTCAAGACTCAATAGAAGATTTCGATCCCCGCGAGTCCGGCCATTTGTGCAAAACCCTAGAAAGGATGTTTGCCGACAATAACGAATTAGAGGAAGCAACAATCAGTCTCCTAGAACTCTATAATGTCCCGAACGACGACATCGAGAAACTACGACAAACCGCATTTGACCCAATGGACCAAGCGATAAAATCTACTCTGAACACGCAAATCGAAGATCTCACGTGGAAGCCACCGGTGCCCAGGGAAGCAAGATCGTGGCTCGGGCGAACCACTCCTACAGGTAGTCGATCTCCACAATCCCCCAACGATAACACGTTGGATAGCTTCGTAATGAATGGGGTGCAACCTAATCTTATTCAAATATCACCTTACTATTCAAGCGGGAGCAATTTGGACTCTGGTAACAGTGGAAATTCTAGTCAGCGACTTCCAAAAGAACGATACAACATTTGCGATCTCACTGATGGTTTTGCATATCTTTTTAGAAACGACTTAATGGACTATCAGAGTATCTTCAGGTGGATATGGGACAAGAGAGATCTCTTTGGTGCTGAAATGCTTATTAATACCGATCGACCAAACCACATTAGACAGACTATCAAGACGGCATTTGACCGGCTCACTCGAGCCAGGAATGACTTGAGGGTTTACGTTGAACGGATTATTAGGGAGATTATTTTCGAGGAAAACCTAAACCCTGTTAAGTATCCTCAAAGATTATCGGTACTGAAACCTAAGGCGGATGCGATTACAGGTGATTTTGTTGAGCTTCAAGACACTGCTAAGTTTTGGAGCTTAACGCTAGCTAGAATCTCTGATGCTGTTAAAAAAATCCAGGATGATCGCAGCCAAAGGCTTAGAGGAACTGGATAGAGAAAGGGCCACGTGTATTCTCGAGGTGTCTATAGTTCTAGGTTACTTAGCTTTTTGTACTCCGAATCAGTGCACTTAGTATACAGTTTTCTTGGAATCCATCGTATGTGTCGATATCTCTGTACATCATAAGAGAATTGACCGTGCTGTTGTATTTTGTGTGTTGTGCTGTTTGGCAACAAGCACTCTACTTTTAATTTGCAACCAAACTTGGAGGAAGCATTCAAAATTCGACCTCATCCACCGCCTTCATCGGCCATTCACTCATTCCCAACGAAGGCTGCTTCAGCGCTGGCAGCAGGCTGCTTCTTAGGTCGATAACTTATTTCAAGGCTAGCTAGTCTACTACCTTCCTTGACTGCATCCCTTTCGCTGCCAGTTAACCGAGCTCGTTGTCCGACACTTCGAATCATATCAATACCTTTGCGCAGACTATCGACATGAAAAGATAGAAACATTCAGCGATAGTCTCGTTGCCGCCGACACGAGCTTGGGAGTTTAGACAGAAGTCTCCAGTAGGAGGTACCAATTTAAGCAAACGCCAGAAGATAAAAATGGGAGAGGGTTCTGAAACTATGGCGAACACGTATATTGGAGAACATCTACCAGCACCTGGAGGTGCTGTCTCTTACGATGTTCTGGAGAAATCGTCAAGCGATAATGTAAGAACGTTCTATTTTATAATTTGCTTTGATTTTTACTATCTGCCACAATTCATTAGATTATTAACAGCCAATAATAATGTAGTATAATATGATATCTGCATATATCACAAACATCAACTACGAGACGAAAGTGAAAGCAATTATTGATGAAGCTCGAAAGAACGGCCGCACCAGGGTTTATATACCAGGACTTGAAACAGAGGACGTTAATATTCACCCCGATGAATGTATCGCTTCAGGAAAAGTTCTCGGCGTGACATCGTCATGGATTGAGCTTGATTCCCTCGATCCTTTGGTGGCGTCTGCTTCCCGCCAGGTTTTGCATCACGAAATTGGTTATGCTGGATTTTGTGGGTTGGGGACTCTCTTAGTGGAAGGCCCCAAAACCGCTGAGCAGAATATTGCAGCTTATTGCCAGGCGATCGTACAAGGCCTGAGTATCAATGCATATCTTCATATCAACATTATGCTACCTGCATACGGCCCATCCTTGGCTCGGGGCGAGTCTGATACAGAAGGGGACCCCCAAGAAACTATTAAGATCACCCCAGATGTTGTATACGACGAATTTACTTCGTGGGATGTCTGGAATGCCATACGAACAGCAGCGAGGTATACGCCAAGATTAGGACTGGGTGAGTGCTAAAAAAAATTTTACCATTAAGATTCTGCTTTTCTCATACGAGGGTCGAGTATTATTGTCGATATAAAACCATTTACTAAGTTTAGTGATTCAAACATAGCTTTACAGATCCAGTATTCGCTACCTAGAAAGTTTACTCTAAAGAGATGGTTTGCAGAACCTGTTCGGTATCTAATGATCGACTCCTCGGCATATCTCCTGAACACTAAGGGTTACCCAGTGTTGACAAAGCCACACCAAAATCTTATCCAGATGTATGCGAGAAAAGGCCCTTTCTATCTTCTTTCAAATGTACGGGATCTGGTGGATGAGGGTGAGGACGACAAGGACGCCGATTTCCCACCGCTTGTGCCAGCAGCGCCATGGCAAAGAAAAAGAGGAGCAAAGCAGACTCCTGCAACCGCAAAAAGACGAGATGACCCGGAATCATATAGGAAGTATTTGCAACATCTGCTGACGACGCTACCTCCACCGCCTCCACTTGATACTTTTGGAGCTGGATACCAGGATTTCTTGCAATCTCCTTTGCAACCCTTGGCTGATAACTTGGAGAGTATGACTTATGAAGTATTCGAAAAGGACCCTGTTAAATACGACCAATACGAGAAGGCGGTGAAGCTAGCGCTTGAGGACTTAAAGGCCCAAGGAATTGAAAACATGTAAGAGATAATACCTGCTAGCTTATTACCTTTCTGAAAGATTATTTCTAACTTTCGATACCAACAGTTGCGTTGCTGTCGTCGGAGCTGGTCGAGGACCGCTAGTTACTCGATGTATTCGAGCGGCGACGAACGCTAGTGTAGACATACAAATTTTCGCTATAGAGAAAAATCCCAATGCTTATGTTCATCTCATGAAGATGAACCGCGATTTCTGGGATGATCGCGTCACACTTGTTAAGACTGACATGCGGAAATGGAACCCACCGTCATATCTTCACATCCTTGTATCGGAGCTCTTAGGTTCACTCGCGGATAATGAACTGTCGCCCGAGTGTTTAGACGGCGTTCAGAGGGTTCTTCACCCGACAGTCGGCATATCTATACCTCAGTCCTACACGGCACATTTCACACCAGTCATGGCACCGAAGATCCATGGAGATCTGCTTGCAAGGGCTGTTACCAATAATCCTACGGATGTATACGAGGTGCCCTATGTGGTTATGCTTACGGGCATTGATTTCCTGTCTGTGAACGTGAACGGAGACCCCAATATTCACCAAGCGTGGGAATTCAAGCACCCGGTCCCCTCAGAAGAAATAGAGCACGATTGTGGTTTCAATGACCATAACCAACGAGAAGGATTTGCAGTGTTCCCAATATCTCGACGAGGCATCATTCATGGTATCGCAGGCTACTTTGAGTCTGTGCTATACCAAAACGAAACTTCCATTGTTGAATTGAGCACTCGACCAGATACTATCGATGCAAAGAGCAAGGATATGATATCGTGGTTTGCTATATATTTTCCACTGAAGGTAAGATATCTTGAAACAGAGAGCTGGGACCCAAACAAAAACTGACAAATTTTGAAGACACCGATGCCGGTACCAGATAACTCGGAGGCACAGGTTTCTTTCTGGAGAAATACGGACGGCAGGAAAGTTTGGTACGATTGGATGTGTGAAACATTTGGATTTATCTACGAACCAACCTTGCCTTCTTCGAAATCAACCACACCTACCCCAATGACATTTGCAAACGATCAGTCAGGGAGCCAAAACGAATATACCCGAAAGAGGGTCCAGATAGCCGTTTCTGATATTTTCAGTAGTAAGAAGAATGGCTGTTTAATGTAAACGACAGCTTTCCCCCTGCGGAAAATTATCCTCCATTTCGGAGACAAATGATCAACATCCCCATCGACACTGTGGCTCCTTAATACTATTAACCAAGCCCTAAGTGTAACTAGCTTCCATATCACGCCTCCTTATATGAAATAATGGTCGTATTAAATACTCCTTACATCTGATTTGTCACTGGATCATTTAGTGTATGATTTGTCTTGCGTTTTTATATATCAACTATATAAAGTTTCTCCTATGACTGGCTTACATGTCTACTCACTTACTCCTTCTCCATGTCTTTATTGGGAGATTGCCGTATATTTCTCTTACCACCACCACCACCACCACCACCACCACCACCACCGTTGCTATTATGTAAAGGCAATCTACCAGAGCTCTTTAGTGTATGCTCGTATAGCGGGACGTCTAGATCACCCGCTCCACTTCTCGCATCACTCCCCAATTTGCTTCGTGGCGGTGAAGGCCCCAAATTTGTCGGGTCTAACAGCCTGGTAGGATCAGAATACGGACAAGGCCCGGAGGTCCTATCACTAAGCGTGCCTCTTCTATTCCCAGCACTTCCACCCTGACTTGCACTCCTAGGCTGAGATTCTTTACCATTCGAACCTCTTCCTTCACTGCCACCTTCCGCAGTGAGCCCAGCTCCACTTAGCCTTTTAATGCTAAACTTCCTCAAATTGGGAATAATCTTTACCATTAACGGTTTCAACGCTGGCAAACACCCGCACAATATTGCCAAATCGCACTCGAGCGCTGTTAGTATGTACAGTGTTGGCCCGTACCACGTATTGTCATACGTCTGATTTAACACGCAAGTCAGCTGCCATACTCTTAACCACCCAGCAATACACACCACGCCTCCTAGAGAAAACAAAGCAACGAGGCTGATTCTTTGTTTTAGCGGCAATCGTAAGCCCAGCATGTCCTTTATCGGTAGAGCAAAGACATAGAGATCGCAAATGCTGTTGATGACTGCATTGGCAATGTTGGCTGCAGATTCATCAATGCATTTGGCTTTAGGCAACGTCAGGTCCCAGTAGGAATTTATTGGGCTGCATTGGAATATTACGACAAAGAGGAATGCAGTTCCTGTGAGCAAGACACCCACTATCCCCGCACGGACGAGCAGACGAAACGTCGGTGAGGCTGAGAGACGGAGGTAAAAGTAGAGGATTGAGATTTTTGTCGTTGTCGTGCATAGGATGAAGAATATCTGAGTGCAAAAGGCCATCTTGCGCATGGGAAGTATCCATTCAGGTTTTACGTCCCATATGTGCATTCCTAAATTTCGAGATTGAGATCTTAGCAGCGGCTCTATCGATCGACATGGGGAGTGAGAGAAAGAGACGACATCGATATTAGGGGCGGCATACCATACCCGTACCGCGTCGAATTGAGCTGCACCGTAGTTAAGCCAATAGCAAAGAGCTGGCCAGATTCATTAGAATTTATGTATGGATTTACAGATTATAATATATGTGAGAACAAAAACTAAGACTCACCAGTGCAATTACGACCCCCCAATCGTCCCCACCTATACCCCAGAGAGGACGCATCAACCATATTCTGACATATAATCTCAATACTACAGCTACTACCACTATACCTAACAACGACAGCTCCCATCCAAACATTCTCGCATGTTTTGTCTCCGGGTTGACGTAATTTGGTGACGGCCATAGAGCAGCTATCTCTGGCGGGATTGGCATAGATAAAAGCGGGTTGGAAGCTGTAGAAGGGTAGTTGGTGAGGTTTACGATGCCCGAGGAGTTTAGAAGTGTGGCGAAAGAGCCAGTAATCCTCGTCGTCATATTAGTAGCCATTTTAGCCGACCCCGAATGATTATATCTCCGGACCAATGCAAATTGATCAATCTATCTTGAGATTGTGAAGGAGTACAAAATCGGTTTTATTACAGGCGTGGTATTTGGGTAGTATAGCCTCATTTCCACCATATGCAGGTTACGGTCATCACCTCGTGGGGGATATATAGGATGGAGAAAAAATATAAGCGAGTAAATCGGTGAAACTGAAAGGTGTTTCTCATAGTATTGTGGTCACCACGACGGATTAATAAAAGAGTGGTATATTTACGATCCTAACTATCGTTTTTCATTGTGGAAAGGACCGAGGCGGTTCGCAAATATATGAGAAGAGGTAGAAGAAGTATGAGCGGATATTTCCCGCATTTGGAAATGGAAGAACCCTTCAGACCGAAGACCGCTGCATCCAGAACCGGGGCAATTTCCTGGCGCCGAAAATTAAATACGAGGCTAACAAAAATCCCAAAGAACCATTTTGACTGACACCGATGCAATGCATATAGTAACTGCGAATATGCCGTTGGTTGAAAGAGATATAGAAATGTAGAAACGCCGGTGATCAAAAACGTCAAGCAAAACTAGACAAGAGTTTGGATATTAAGAACACACAGGGGCGAGAAGGCATAAGTCGCTAAACCTTGGCAAGAAATATAAATAATGATGCTTTATTCTAAGTTTTGAAATGGTGGCTAAGATTGCGCTCCCCCGACAAGCAAAAATAGAAAAACAAAAGGGTATATATACCAAATGATCATGATACATCGGATTCAAATATCACGATGATGCCTTGCCTTTTCCTTTCCCCTGAAGACTTGCGCCAGCCGTCTCTCCCTCTTGCTTAACTTTAGGGTGGGGCGGCAGAAGACTCAAATCTTCTGTTAACTTCCTTACTTTCATCGTATATCCTTGTCCGTTATCATATTCTATTCCCGAAATCCTCGGGATACCATAAGACTCCATTCCTACACCGATTCGCTCGACCCTAGCGAGCTCATCCTCTAATATTTTCTTTTCATTGGATAATCCGTTGTCAAAATCATGGGCGAGTCTAAACTGGCTACCACTGGAGAAGCCGGGAGGTGGCGTGAATTTGTAACCAAAGGGGGCGGGTGTGATTATGGGAGTTATTGAACGGCCGTCTCTACCTCGAGACATTGAACGCATACGACTTTCCACCGAGTGTACCGAAGATTCGCGAGAAAGCGAACGAGCTGTAGATAGTATTAAGTATCGTTAGTGCTTTTCTAATAGCTTGGTATGAGTGCAAGTTTGAAACAAAGTATGCGTACCAGTTTTGAGACTCATTCCTTCCCCAAGTTCTTCCTTCACGACCTTTAGGTGTTCACCCAGCACATGGCTGTCCCACGCAGCGCCGGTTCCAAAATTTAACCTCTTCCTTCTTTGTTCAATGAATTTCTTCCCAGTATCCGAGTCTAGTGATTCCACAGGTATTAAGCTCCCACACTCTCCCCAGCAACACGGCATGACTCCCATGGTATTCTCAACCTTATGCTTCTTAAGCAAATGTCTACGAAGTGTGTCCAGGTTTTGCAATTCGTAGTTGCACCTCTCCCATTGGCACTTGAACACAGGGACGAGTTGGGATTGTTTATTTCTCCAGGGGCTCCCATCATCAGGATATGTCGAATGTGGGGAATCGCCATGTTTGCGTTTCCGGCCGCCGTTACCATCGCCACTACCACCGCTTTGCCCTTGCACACCCTTGCCCTTGAGCGTGTTTATATTGACGCGCGTAGCTCCATATTGATGCACATTTGCAGCGGTCGAAGTATCCTCTGCTGGTAGAGTATTATGATCCAGGTGCTCTTTTCTCGCTGTTAGAGTAGTACCTCCTCTATCACCACGCGCAACACCTCTACTGCCTCTTGGACGTCCCCGCGGGCGTCCCCGTTTTCCTAAAGCAGCCCTATCCGCATGAGGCGGCGTCGGTATACTTGGCTCTCCTTTGGGAACTCCTGGTATAAAGGGTACTGGCTCTCGCTTTCTTCCTCGACGTTCCTCTTCACCTACTACAATGCTCTTCCTGTTTCTCCTCTCTTCGCCGGGGAGTGGTGCTGGAGGCCGGTCGTACAGATCCCAGGGGATTTCGGCAAGATCAACTGTATTATCAAATACATCCGGATGCAATCTCTTAAGGATGGCCAGGCGGCTATTTAAGTCTTCGTAATTAGGATGACGCCCAGTTGCTTGCAATACCGCGTATACAATATTCGTAGGATCGTAAGTGTTTCGCTTCAGTGCCTTCTTTCTATCTAGGGTTGGCATTTTAGGAAGGGCTGGTTTTCGGGTTGGAGGTGGCGGCGGTAGCGGTGTTGACGGAAGTGCACTTAGCTTGCTTGATGGCATATTAACCAGCAGAGGAGGAACGTTTTGCACTGGAGATGCTAATTCTTTCAGCCGTGACATTTGAGCATCTAATCTTGATCGAAGTTGCTCCAATGCAGAGTTGTCTTTTATAACACTAGAAGGAACGTATGTTGTAAGAGGAGTCAAGGGCTGATGTATAACTTGAGGGGACTGTATTGCCACCGAGCTAACATCAACCATCGTAACTTCAAGGTGAGATTGAAAGATAACTGGTTGTGGTGCTGGCGGCACGAGATTTTGCAATAAACCGCTGCTGGATGCTGGTGTTTTCAGCGTTGGGGGTTGCAATTGTGGAACTTTCGCTACTTTCGCTATAGATACTCGCTTTTTAGATTGGACAATTTTTGTGCCCTTTTTCTCTTGAACAGGCTGAGGCTCGGTGTCTGAAGCAGCCTCAGAAACTGCTGGGTGATTATCAGTACGATCATCCGCACGGATATTGGACTCGTGCTGCTGGGTGGGATATACCTCTCGGTATACTAGAGAGGGAGAAACGAATGCCTCGGAAGGGCCGCGTTGCTGATCTTCCATAATAAAATTTGGAACCGAGTCTTTAATATTGCGAGGATTAAACGATCTGATTGATTGGGGTGTTACAATTCTAGCCGTGTTTTGCGTAGGGAGGGTAGAGGACGCAGAACCAACGGGTTCCGCAGCAGATATGGCAGGAGCAGTGACCGATGCTTTTGCTTTGCCAGTCGTCAAAGTAAGATCTACGGCTTCCGAAGTTTTCAATAATTCTATCGCAAGTTTGTTTCTCTCAAATTTATACCCTTGTGTCTCTAGCTTCTGACATAACTCAGCGAATGTCGGGCCGTAGTCGAGGAGACCCATGACAAATGATTCGGAGCAAGATTGGCCAGCATTATTGAAAAACTTCGATGTCATTTTCGACAAAGCTATTTTTTGATCCGCTGGCCAAACCGTTGTCTGGGCTTTCGAGACCGCACTACTTGAGACCGGTATGTTCTTCACTCTTTCGAGGGCGGATGCAGTTGAAGGTGGGTTCTTCGGGTCCTGAGAAGCCGGCTTCGTCGTTGATACCCTTTCACTAGGACTACCAGCCCTAGGAGCAGTTTTAGAAGCTGCAGCTGACGTAGCCACGGGAGTAGTTGCCTTTTTACCAGTCGAATTAGGGCCGGCGCGCTTAACATTCTCCCAGACCTGCTGAAAAGCTGTGGGATCACGTGATTGATACTCCCTCATCTTCTCTATCATTTCACGCATGTGCTGTTCCATGGTCGCCATGTCCATTCCTGCTGTCGATAAATCGCTCGTAGATGATAAAAGGTCCTGGCCAGACAACGTCCGACCCGCATTCATTGCAGACGCGCTGTCTTGCACTATCTCTGATTGGTCTAAACGGTTCCTCCCAGCTGGATAGAGTACGTTCTGATTAGACAGTTCATCCAGATTTTGTGAGCTGTGAGTGTCCGATGGAGCTATCACTGCTGTGGATTTCGACTTTTTCTGTACTCGTAGTCTTGGAGTTTTTCCTTTTGGTGATTTTTGAGATGTTGATTGACGTGGTTTCTTTGCTTGAGGGGCGGATGCAGATGTAGGAGCTGAGGATGGTGGAGTAGAGACTAGAGCCGCGGGAGTAGACGGATTTTGTACCTTCGCTGAGCGAATATTCCTGTCGTAGGATGTGGTCTGAGATTGTGGAATGTCCCCAGAGGAGTAAGGTTGGTAGTAATGCTGGGTCTCCTTGCTCGTCACTGGCGTAGTGTCGTAGTTGAAAGCAGATGCAGAAGTTGCAGCGGCAAAGGTTTGCCCCGATCCTTTTCCAGGTTTCTCGAAGTTGACTGGGCGACCAGTGTTCGATTTCGTTTGTTGAGTAGACGCCGACGGGTATGCAGACTCAGTGTCATGGCCTTGTGAGATATATGAATTCGAGTTATTGTTGACACTACTACGGCTTGGAGTTGGTGCTGGGAGAGTATACCCCTGGTTGAGATACGATTGACTCTGGTCAGCATCATCCTGGTATGTCTTCCTATAATCTGCTACATGTTGATACGCAGGCGCTTGAGCCGATGTATCGCCTATTGACGAAGTAGAATGGTAGGTCCCTCCATAAGAGGTGGATGAAGAACTTTGGCCAGGTTTTGGGTGTGTTTCTCCAGATTGGTTTTGCGGCACAGCAGTCTGGAAGATTCTTGAGGGAGGAGCAGGAGCAGAGCTACTGTATGTAGAGGTATGCCCGTACCCTGCGCCTAGTGACGTCGGCTGGGGAGCAGCAGGCGTGTTCGAGGCTTGTTTAGCATTGCCGTAATACGCCGGCTGCGAGGATGTTTCTAGGCTGTGGTATGAATGGGCATAGTCAGTCCTTTGGGCCGTTCCAGATCTTGGCTGGCGGGCAGCTGCTGTACTGGCACCAGCGCTCCAGCTTGTACCTGCCGAGAGAGCATGCTCTGCGCGACCATGAGAACTGACAGGCGATCCATCCCGCTGTCTTGGCTGGGAAGTAGTGTTCTTGCCGGGCTGGTAAAGCCCTTGCGAACTGTAACCTGTCCCGCTCCCGACTCCACTGCCACTTGTTACTCCGGTCCCAGCTACACCTGTGGAGCTTCCAGCATTATGGCTTAGGTTGTGTCTGATCGGTGCTGAAGCAGGGAAGTGAACGCCGTTATATTGGGTTGTCGTATGTCTAGATTCAGGCGTCTGTCTAGCGGCTGTAGCGGCCTGCCGAGATTGAGCCTGATTGCCATCATAGTAACTCTCTGATGATTGAGGAGCAGCGCCGGAGTTGAACTGATCGGAGAACGGTGGTTGGGATTGGCTTTGGGAGTAAGAGGTAGTCCCGTACGGATACGTGTAATAGTTACTCGCCATCAAGCAAGTACGCCCTGCAGACGCGTCGAGGGCAGGGTGTTTCGGCGCAGCGACTGTGCATGAGGCGGAGATACGTATACAAACTGTCTTGGTGATAAAGTTCCGATGGGATGGGATTGGATGGCTTTGTTTCCTTATTTCGCTTCAGCGCGGCCAACTCGAATATAGTTTCGGCCTACTGGCCGGGGTCTCTTTAAGCGACAGACCCAGCATCTGTCAGAATATATGCTCTTCTCCGCCGATGCTGTTGATATTGAGCAGTCGCAATTAGCCCGAGCCAAACGGAACGGCTCATTTTACTGGAGTTTAACTGATGGAACACGCGCCATCGATTTCATTCCAAAAACACTGCCTGGACCTTATACTTACTCAAGCTCAAAGTATTTAGTTACTGCTTCCAAGTCTATACGCATCCGGCGACGCGATGTGTTGATGTGTTTCCAGGAAGCTAATGCGTTGCAGCCGATGTTTGCCAGCTTACGCTAACCAGATCCGGCTAGACAGATGGATAGGGCTCGCTAGCGATGTGCTGTGTGTTGCCAAGCAATTATCATGTGATGCAGCCCACACAAACAAGCTGCTCGTTTTTGGTGTCATGAAAAAAATTCCAGCTGCCAGTCTCTCCAATTCGATCTTGAACCATTATTTCCTCCCGACCAACCGACTATCCTCGACGACAGACGGCATCAATTCCGATACCATTCTTCCAACAATCTATACATCAGCCAAAATGGTTTCCATCAGCGCAGGTTCGTCGAATGCCTCGATTATCCTGAATGAAGCAAGATTTTTCTTGATGGCAATATCAATGTGGAATTCTAGTTTGGAAACATCAAAGGCTAACACTATAATACGACGTCTCTAAAAACAGCCCTCCACTCCTCGCGAAGAAAGTCGAGAAAGGCGCACTTCGGCGCACCCTCTTCTGTCAGACGGACCATCATGTCCGCTCCTCTGTCTAAGGAATTGAAGGAGAAGTACAGCGTACGACACACTTCTAGAAACCACTTGAATCGGACCTTAGACAGCGTGGATGTTAACATGTTTGGTCTTCATACAGGTCAACGCCCTGCCAATCCGTAAGGACGACGAAGTTGTAATCACCCGCGGTACCTACAAGGGCCGAGAAGGCAAAGTCACCTCCGTCTACCGTCTCAAATATGTCATTCACATCGAGAGAGTATCCCGCGAGAAGGTCAACGGCCAGTCCGTTCCAGTCGGCATCCACCCCTCCAAAGTTGTCATCACCAAGCCAAAGCTCGACAAGGACCGTGAAGCCATTCTGGAAAGAAAGGGAAAATCGGGCAAAGGAAAAGGAAAGGCCTCTGAGGAGTAGAGAGTTGCGCTGATCTTTTTGTTTGCCGTTTTCGCATTTTTCACTTTTTTTATGTTAATGAATGGGGATCGTTCCATCTTTATTTTTCTTCCATTAGAAGAGCATCTTTTTACGGTATATATATGTGTCTCTTTTGATAAGTTTTAATGGGGAATAGCTGGGAGATGGCTTCTTGAAGGTTGGATCGGACACTGGAAAACGACTGGAATCCCTATCCCTACGCTATATGGCATACAACCGACGAAAACGTCTCCTTACGATTTACTCCTCACGCTCAAAATCACCTCCTATTCTATCATCGAATGGCCTTCTGTCGCAACCATCGACATACCTCCTCCTCTTCCTCTTCCTCGGCGCTGCAGTTCCTCCTACCCTTTGCATCTTGATTGGCTAGGCTCTTTTTTTCCGGGGATTTCATGTCTTGTTCATTCTCTGTATATTCTAACCTCTTTTCTACAACGGAATAATGCTTTCCTCGCGTGAAGGAAACATTCAGCCGAAAAAAAAAGATCGCAGAAAACCTCCCCCTGCATGGCAACTCGCTTCTCTTGTTCCTGAGAGATACTAGAGATACAGTGTTCTCAAGATTGAGATAGAGCTAGCCCTAGAAACTCGTAGGCGTGACCACCCACAGGCAATTTCTGTGCTGTGTCCTGCCAGTATTATCACCCTCCCTACCCACCAAAAGGATGTCTTTGAAAATACATCAAATCCAGGGTAGGAGAGGGTAAACATCTGGCATAGAAGAAATTAATGCTTGTTGTAGACGCAAATGATCTTGATGACATATTTTATTAGGAGCATGTTTACTCTAAGTTGTCTCGCCTGCAGACCGCTATTTGAATCCATTTTGTGACGTGTGAGGTGCGGTTTGATGGTGAGTGACATGCTCATGGAGTTATAAATTCACAATAATAAAAAATAAAATCCATTTATCAGTCTCGTAACCAGAATTTCCATTTTTATATATTTATTGAATGAAATTTAGATTTGTTGTATTGATCCTTCGATTACGAAAATTCCATATCTGTTAGATTTACACCCTAATGAAACCAGCTACTAACCCGAAAATCGGAACCCTAAAGATGCTTAATCTATGGCCAGGTGGACCTTATATATTTGAGCTCTCGTAGACTAAATTCCAGAATTCTAGTTCCAGAGGACACATTTGTTTGGAAAAACCACCTCCAGGTTGCCTAAACGCCTGCGATGTATATTACCATCATATATGTACACTGACCGATCACCTCCAAGTAATACACCGAATCTTTCAAATATATACATAGACAAAAGTCCGTTCAATTGCAATATATTCATTTCTTCGAATTTATCTTCGGCTTTCGTGTGCTATATCAGAAAGAGTTAGCTCTCATATTCCAACCCCCTCACGCACCCTCAACCCTCTCTGTTGAGCCAAAGGTCCCGATTGTACATACGGTGAAAATTCGCCCAGCTTATAGCCCACCATATCTTCCGTCACATGAACGGGCGTATATATCTTTCCATTGTGCACCATAAATGTCAAGCCGATGAAATTTGGAAGGATCGTGCAGGATCGTGCTTTTGTCCTTATCGGCGGGATACGTTCTCCTGGAGCTGCAGGCTGGATTGGTAGACTGTAGCGGTGGTATAATACTTTATTAGTCTATACAATGTTTATTCTTCGGCTCTGGGAGGGTATCCAGACGTAGAGGGGCCGAGTGTCTTGGTGAAGACTTACGGTACAATGTAAGGGCCTACGAAGGATATATGTTAGCATTGCGCTGAGTAAATGGCGGAGTTGAGAGCAAGGCTACCTTTCCAAGACGACCTTGTAAGTAAGCGAAGTGCTGGTCGCATCTTGAAAGCTGGTACGAGTTATCTGAAGCAAAGAATGTCGCCGACTTCAAGGCGTTGCGTCTGCAGTGGTTGAAAACTGTACATCTGCCAAGAGATAAGATTGCAGATAAGATATTTAGCTTCCACGTGATGAACGTGACGCACAAGCAGCTCTTTCGCGTCAACAGTCGCAACATCTTTGTTGGATCGTTTGCAAGCTCCTCATTCCCCTCGTTCGCGATCCAGCCAATTCTAGCGCTTCTGTATAAGATTCACAATGCCTGGTCGCTCAGGTATCTTCTCTCTGATGGTTATGCCTTCGTTTTGAATAATTGTATGCTGATGGAAATAATAGAAACGGATACTATCCGCATCCTCCTTGCAACAGACAACCATGTCGGTTACAACGAACGAGATCCCATACGAGGCGACGACTCCTGGAAGTCCTTCCATGAAGTCATGTGTTTGGCAAAGGAACACGATGTATGTAATTTCATGCAGTTGCTACCAACTATTGCAAGCTAGAGACTTTAGACTGACACAAGCTTGTACGAGTTAGGTCGACATGGTCCTCCTCGCCGGCGATCTGTTCCACGAAAATAAACCGAGCAGAAAAAGCATGTACCAGGTCATGCGAACATTGCGGATGAACTGTTATGGAGAGAAACCGTGCGAGTTGGAGGTCGTAAGCGATGTTTCTACGAATCTGCAAGGGTAAACAAAAGACTCCCCGGTTTACGTTGGAACGAAAAAAAAGAATGCAGTTGCTGACTTGGTTTGTGAGGTATCTAGGACATTCAATCATGTCAATTATGAGGATCCTGATATCAATGTCGCTATTCCGGTCTTTTCAATCCACGGAAACCATGATGATCCTTCCGGTGTATGTGCTACTGGCGCCATTATCAATCTATCATGCTAAACGAGTAAATCTAGGAAGGTCATCTGTGCGCCCTCGATATCCTACAGGTATCCGGTCTACTCAACTACTTTGGACGAACGCCTGAAAACGACAATATCACCATATCGCCGATACTGTTGCAAAAGGGAACTACAAAACTAGCACTATACGGCCTCAGTAATGTCCGTGATGAACGGCTATTCCGAACTTTCAGGGATGGCAAGGTCAAATTTCTTCGACCAGGTGCTCAAATGGACGAGTGGTTCAATCTAATAGCCCTCCACCAGAACCAGTCAGTGCGTTTCAATACATTCCCGCTGTTCCCAATAGCTAACAACCTTTTATTGCAGCCAAGCACACACTGAGACTGGTTATCTACCCGAAAACTTTCTGCAAGAATTTCTCGACCTTGTAATATGGGGGCACGAGCACGAATGTCTCATCGAACCTCGAGTGAACCCAGAAATGGGGTTTTCTGTCGTTCAGCCAGGGTCTTCCGTGGCTACGTCGCTATGCGAGGGCGAAGCTGTTGCCAAACATGTTGGCATACTAAGCATTACGGGCAAAAAATTCGAAATCGAGCCAATACGACTGAAAACAGTGCGGCCATTTAAAATGAAGGAGGTTGTTTTATATGATAACAAGGCCATGCAGAAAATTGCCACAAAGAGTGATAATAGAACCGAAGTCACCAACTTCTTGACAAAAATTGTGGACCAGATGATCGTAGAAGCGAAGCAGGAGTGGCTGGAAGGGCAGTTGGAGGCCGGCGGGGACGAAGTAGCAGAGGAGGACGTTCCATTGCCGCTGATCCGGTTGAGGGTCGAGTATACAGCTACAGACGGGAAGTTCGAAGTTGAGAACCCGCAAAGGTTCTCGAACAGATTCGTAGGCAAGGTAGCGAATATCAATGATGTAGTCCAATTCTATCGGAAGAAGTTAGCACCCACTCGTATGCCACTCCCCCTTGACAATACTAGGAAGAATTCAGACAAAGTAACAGTAAAATAGGGAGAGAAAAGGATGGTGGCGTCATCGAGGGCGATACGGAAGCCATACTAGCGCAGTTTGGGGGCAAAGTTGAGAATATTCGGGTAGAGAGCTTTGTGAAAGAGTATCTTACCGCACAAAGTTTGAATATTCTACCTCAAAACGCACTGGGTAATGCCGTTGGCCGTTATATCGACAAAGGCGACAGCCACGCTGTCGAGCAGTATGTATCACTAATCTTTATTCTCGATTGAAACAGTTTTAACCTATATTATAGATTTCTAAAGGATTCGTTGGACGCCCAGTTCAAGAAAGTACTTGAATACAATGTCACCGACGTAGATGGCATTCGCGAAGCGGTAAGGATCTCTATACATTGGCTCTTATAAATCGAAAATCTAACAGTGTCCAGATGACAATTGAGAAATCCAAGCTGGAAGAGCTTTATGAAAAGGGCGATTTCAAATTAAAGCAAAGAGCGGCGCAGAAAAACAAAAAGCAGAAACCGGAAGACTGGGACAGTGATCTCGATGGCAAGTTCATCTCAGATGAGGAAGACGCTGATATTGATATGCTCGACGAGGAAGAATCAGCACCTCCACCAGTCCCTCCGAAGACCACCCGTGGTAAAAGGGCCGCTAAATCTGTTGCTACCAAAGTCACTACTTCGAGAGCAGCCGCTAAAGCGCCCGCCAAAAAAGCAGCTGCCACTACGGGAAGGGGCAAGAAAGCTGTTGTTAGTGAAGAGGAGGAGGAAGAGGAGGAAGAGGAGGAACCGTTTGGCTTAGAAGATGCTGAGGGAGAGGATGTTCGAATGATGGATGACGACGACGATGATCTAGTCATCATCGGAACGGATGAAGAAGAGGTGATGCCTAAGAAGACTACCACAAGAAGTGGAAGACAGGCAAAGGCCCCACCGGCGAAAGCAGCCCCTAAACCAGCTCCTGCTAAAAGAGCTCCAGCGAAGAAGGCTTCGCAGGCAACTGCAAAGCAGACAACTCTGTCGTTTACCAAGAAGCCAGCATCATCGTCTCGAACAGCAAAACCTCAGACTGTGGATGATATGATTGAGGACTCGGATGAAGAATCAGACGATTTTGCGCCTCCTGTTGCTAGCAGGACAAGAAAGGGATGATCGAGTAATATTATTATTAGATATCAGCCTAAAATTTTTAGTTTAAATTTATTCTGGCAGCTGGCGTCCTAGGCGGTATTTGTCTGTTCTCGGTGAGCCTTGATTATTCTTATCCGAGAGCTATAAAACTAGTTGTACCTGTATAATGTGTAGCAATAGCAATACTTCTTTGTTGATCAATAATGGCTTCATGTTCACTGTAGAACATACCAGAAAGCCATATGAGCTTCGTTCGAACGGATTCGCACACATGTACATACAGACATGCGGTGGTGCTCATGGAGACCGGGGCTATACTCCAGCCAGCTGGTGCACTTTATTCAATTATATTGGACATGCCGAATTTTTTCTCCTCGAAATATGAATCAATTAATGATATTTTTCTTTTAATTACTTTTGGTACTGCACGCCCTGCGCTTTCCTGTCGACGTCCCCCTCCGCTTCTATCCCTCTGCACATATTCTCCTCCTCCAACCTGCAACATCAACCTCAACGCTCTGGCTCTTGGAATTATCTCCAGCTAAAGAAAACGTACCAACACTGATCCTACGTGCAAGACAGTCTGGAAAGGTTCCTCAGGATAATAACCAAGGGCCAATTCAGATATCTTCTCATCCTCCTTTCCCTTCCTCCTGACCCCATCCAATCCACAACCATCTACCATTTTCCTCCATAATCAGTTCCAGAAATCTTATCTTTACTAATTTGAAAATTTCCCATAACCTTCTTGGACATTCTACCACCAGATTTTTCTATCTAATTTGGCTGGGACTCACATCTCGAGTCTCGTCATATCACCAACCGGATTCAAAATGCCAAATACGACCAGAGGTACTAGAGATGATAGATTGGAGTACATTGGCCCGGCTCCCAAGCCTTCCAGTCGCGGTGAGACTATCGATGAAGCCATCCAGCGAATCAAAAAGATGGCCACAGAGCGTGTCCGTCAGAAGGCGACGGCCGCTAGAGCCACTCTCGCTGCTGTTGGCTCTGTCGGATCTGTCTCCGTCACTGCAGAGAGTGCTTCGATGGCTGGCAAGAACCATGCCAAGGGAGATGTCTCTGTTACTTCAAAGACGGGTCTTGTGATCCCTGCTGCTGATCCAAAGGACGATGATAATATCATGAATGCACTCCTCTCTGCAGCTTCCAAGTTGAACATGAGAATAGGACAAGATGCATCCAAGACGGAACTAGGGAAAGGGAATAAAGACACACAAAAGGAAGGTCTGCTTATTTCTTTCGGTTCAGAAAACGCAGCCGCCGACTCGAAGACTCAGAATACCATAGCTAAGGATATCAAATCCGAGGCCGCTAAAACCAAGGCTGAAGGTCCTAAATCTGAGGTAAAAAAGCCTGGTGTTATCGTCATCCCAAAGCCTAAACCCAAGCCTGAACCGAGACTTCACCAAACTGAAGATGGGTTTTCGCCACAGCCTTGGGTCAAGCGACCTTACACCATCTCCCAGCTCCTGCTCCTCGGCGAAATTTTGCCGTACACCATTTGTCCAAGAGATCGTAAGTTCGATTTATAAGGCGTAGTAGTGTTTCATTGTGAAAATTTGTTCATCCAAGGCTAATAACTTAACCTATCATAGGCTTCAATATGCAGTGCTTCAGCTACGACATCGTTCATATCCCAGGGCTTGGAAACGAGTCTAGCGGAAATGCTCTTGTCGACCATCAAATCCTTACCCTCAATCTCCGAACTGAGCTTATTGCTTTTCAATTCTTTACCACGTATGGGTACCGCTACCTTGAACGTTTCAAGTCATCAGACCACACACTTTATGTAAAGGGTCTCTGGGTAGAGGTTCGCGGTTCTGCCGGGTTAAGAGACCATGGCGGATACCGCAATGCATATCGTCCTAAGCCTTATGATGTTTGTGTCAAGCAAGGATTAATCAAAGAGAATCAAGAAGCCGAATGTAAGTGACTCTCCTTTGTCTTATTGAACTTTTATGCTAAACTATCGATCCTCCAATAGTGTTGGCTGCTGAGCAGCGAATTAACCAGACCAACCATCCATACGCTAATAATGGATATCGCGGTCGTGGAAGTCGTGGAGGACGAGGCGGCAATTTTCGTGGTGGAAGCTTCCGCGGAGGCCACAGCAACAGCACCTTCACCTCAGGTATCTAAACCAACATTAGAAGATCATTTGCGATTAAAATAAAAAAATTCTAATCTACTATAATTAATACTTAGCTAGTAACCAGCAGCCAATTTTAAAGGAAAACAATGCTTTTTCTCTCCCACCCCTTGACCAGGCCTTACAAAATCCAGGTCTACCAACACCAATCGTTAGGAACGACATTTCTGAGGCCGCAGCCCAGGATATGGGGACTCTTCGCGACCTCTCTAAGCCATATGCAGATATCCAACGTGCCCGTACCGAGATTGAACAAGCCCCTGCTGACACTGGAAACACTATCTGTAACGGCGGACTTGTTGAACTCGGCGAGCAGACAAAGGAAAAATTGGCCGAGAAAAAAGCAGAGGTTACGAACAAATGGGGCGGAGTTTATGGGTATATGGTTCAGGGACAGACCGGGGATCTAGTTAAGAAGCCGAAGGGACTGGGAGGGTACGTGGATAATATTTAAGTACGGTGTGTGTGAACAACCGATATATTAACAATATTGGGTACCGTAGATCATCGAGTACACAGGAGCAACAGATGCAGTATATTCAGGTACGTTTTAGATTTGACCTTAAAACCGCCCCTCGGATGCGAAAACTAGCCCTGGTAACTTACCTTGTATATACAGTATATGTTACAAACTCCTCTTGCTCCTATTCTCGATACTACTCACATTTCCGGGAGCCTTACACCATCAATTGAATTAGCTCAACGTTTACCTGATCCCCCAGATGAGGATGCGGACACAGGCACAAATCGATGCCACTAAACGCATGGTAAACCCCGCCACGAAAAATGGCGGCCGTCACTATTAACCTTCCTGATCTTCGGAGGGTTAATTTTTCTCTCTCAGAGCATCAGACTTACAGTTAAAAGGTTGAAGCCTACTTTTAAAAGTTGCTTATGCCAACATTAACATTGCATTATTTCCCTTTTTACCTTTGCTTTTCGCTTCATATTCTTATCTGCTAGGTTCTAGAGGGGATGAGAATATTTTTCTTAGGATTGGTTCTGAAGTATGAAGGTTTACCTTAATTGCTATGGGGTTTGATCATGCAATCAATTGAATATACTTTTTCTCTAAAGGTAGCCAATTCTGAACCAGAATGGCTAGTCACTGAGACTTCATAATAGCGTATCCAAATTTATTTGCCCTCGAATAATGAGTTGTGTTATATATTCTCGGCGTTCTATTGGCAGTTTCTCTCTCTCACAACACCGCTTTAAATCACCATTCATGGAATAGGCTCTAGGTCTCAAGTTGAAAAACTTTGGATGGAAAAACTTTGTATTTGTACAGACTGTGAAATGTTTCAGCATCAGTCGCGCTATATACAGTTTAAGGGTATACAAGTCTTTGTACAATTTTTGCAATGAAGATAAAACTAAAAATCCAAAAACCGGCTGGTTGAACAGAAAATGTATGGAACCGAGACTGGGTATCAACTAATGAACAAACTTTACAAAAAAACGCATATTTGTGGGTATCTGGTATGTTGTGGGTATATATATGTATCGATCTTTGCTTTTCAGCATCGCTTCAGGTATTCTGTTTGGCTGTGGCCATGGAAATGCCATTGGCACTTAGGCACCGCCTATATGCCACGAGGAATTTAGCACCATTCTGGGATGATGTCACACCACCAGTCGGTTGGGGATGGTTTGGGGGTGGTGGTAGTGCGGGTCTTGGTGGTGGTGACCTTGGTAGTAGTTGGCTTGGGAGTGGTGGTGACTCTGGTGGTGGTGGTCCTGGTGGTAGTAGTCCTAGTGGTGGTAGTAACCCTAGTGGTAGTAGCCCTAGTAGTGGTAGTGGTAGTGGATGGGTTGCCTGGGCCTGGCTGGCCGGCGTAGGCAGCACGGTACTCATCCCAGAAGTCGAAGACACGCTTGGTCTGACCGGGGGTGAATTCGTCCATGCAGATGTCGTAGCTGTAGTCCATAAAGTTGTGGATGGGGTCGACACCGGGGAACGAAGTACCAGTGCAGGTGTCTGGGTTGGGGTTGGGGCAGCCGTTGGTTGGGGATTTCTGAGCTGGAGTATCACTGACACCATCTCCGGCGGTGCCTGAGGCCTGGCAGCCGTCCTGGAAGGTGTGGAAGAGACCGAGCCAGTGGCCAATCTCGTGGGTGGCGGTCTTGCCGTCCTCGTAGTTCGCAACACCACCGTTGGGAACGCTGCCGCTCAGCACTTGGCAGCCGTCGAGGTAGAAGGTGCGGTCACCAGGGGTGACTTGCTCTGGGAAGACGCAAATTCCTACGCGAAGGGTTAAATGTTAATCATCTCTCATTTTTGCATGAATAACGTTTCAACTATAGAGCATACCCAAAAGACCGTCTCCGAGAGGGCGGTAGTAGACGTTCAATGCAGCGTAGCTACCCTGTCTCAAAGCCTTCTTCATAGTATATTCAACATCGTTGCTATCGTTGTCAACGCTGAAGGTAGCCCATTCCTTGTTGACAGTGCGGGTTGTTCCCTTCAACACGAAAGAGATACCAGTGTCTTTGTAGTCGCGGTTGAGGGCATCAAGCTATATTCCCAGCGTTAGTCCATTGCATACTATTATTAAATTGATATAAAAAACTATATATAGCTTACCTGAGCTGCAACCTTGTCGTCGGGAAGGTTTCCGTTGGCTTCAGTGTTATCGGAAGAGATGATGTGGAAATAGGTGTCGATAGCCAAGGTGCGCTCAGCAACAGCCTGGATAGTGCGAGCATCGGCAATCTTGTCCATCTTGGCGAAATATCTAGCTGCAGCTTGAACAGACGATGGGATAACTTCGTTACCGCATCTTCTAGCCTCGACGGCGAAAGCCAAGAGTGGCAAAAAGTTGAGGAGGGTGCTGGGACGCATTTTGAATTGATACCAAAAAATGATGATATAGTGTATATGAATCTGTAAAGGTTGAGATAAGATGCTGCTAGCTATATTGATCTCAAGCTGGATGCTGCTGATAGATAATTGATTTCTGGAGGTGGTATCGAGGGGTTTTTATACCTAGAGATCACTCTAGAGGTAAAATAGGGCGTCTTCATTTGCTCCCCACTTTGTAACAGGCATCCCGCGATCTAGACACCATCTACAGGTATCCATTTCCATTCAGGTTGAGAATCATTACCCGATGTTGCATGCCTACAACAGAGCACAGTTAGAAGCGAAACGACGACTTTGACTGATTGAAAGAAGCAATATTGTGAAGATGTGGGTACCATTATTCCCAGCCACGGCCATGGCCATTCAATACGACCGACCCCTGATCATGTGGGTCATCTGCAAGCTGCAGCCAACTAAGACATACAGCTGCATCTGGAGTCTGCAGAGAATACTATTCCCGAGTGGAGAACGATTCGACGCAGCCGCGGACGGCTCGTGGGATAGATCTCTTGCGACAATGGCATTCCCAGTCGGAAAGGAATATGCAAGATAACAAGTTAGAGAAGGTTCGATAGAATGGAGGTGCAAGTTTGATGATTCGTATGTCATCGGTCTCAGGGCAGGCAGCAATGATGACGGACCGCTACTACCGCAATCGTACTTTTTCTTCCCTACATTCAGGGCACGTTTCGTGTTTGACATTCTGAGCATTCTTAACATTCTCTGCCCTTCAATTCGGCTATATCGTTAGCCAAGAGGAGTATCGGACGTCCCCATCATAACAACGTGCGATATGAATAGTGCATATGGCATATGAGTGGCCATGGTTCAGAACGCCATCAAGCGAAGGATACCCCGTACGATCGCCGGAAGGGCTCAAGCCAATCGATTGGGCCGAACCAGCCAGTCAACCTTATCGAAGCAATCCATTACGGATCAATAAAGGATGACTGAAGCACGGCACAGCGGTGTTGTTTAGGCGGCCGTGGAGAGGATAACTGGAGGCCAATGTGGATTAGGAAAGTGGAGGTCGGATTGGGCGGCGTGGCAAAGTCTTGTGTGTTGACGCTGTTGGGGTTTCACGATATCGCAGGACTCGCTCCATGGAATGATCCGGGCCACAACCGCTGTTAAAAGACAATAATCACACTCGTTTGCCGCTCTCCCGCTCCATTCAAGTCCAAGATGTCGTACCTGCCGCATATATACATGATCGGACAGCGATTCCCAGTTCGCAGTTTCTGCATTTGGGATAAAAAACGGGTTTGCGTGATGCTCTGCCTGAAATGCCAAGCGAAGTGCCAAGCGAGATCCTTGGGCTCCTGGTCCCCGGCCGGTTTGCATTCAGCTGGGATCTCAGTCGGATTCTTTGGACGAACAAGCTTTAGCCTCTCTCATATAGCTGCAAGGGGGGTGAGGGGGGTTTTTCCTTACGAATGATCTTATCGTGCCCGTCCACACATGTGGCAGTGGGGTCATTTTATCTGAAGCCCTTCCAGGCCTTGGTCCATTGATAACTCGGCCAATTGCGTCTCTGCATGCGGTAGTATTGTGTAGCCTATCGTAATTGCAAACGCCTCTTCTGGTATGATCTTCAGGACAACCATGGATGTTGGTTAGCCAATGCGTTCGCGAGTTGAGGTTTACTCCTTAATAGTTAGTAGGCCGTCGAGTGGTTCCACAGTCGCTTCGGAGAGTCCTGCCTAGCCAGCTCGTTCCATGGATAAAGTACAAACTTGTGAGAATTGGTCTTGAACCAATAAACAGCGTTCGTTAACATGGACGCCGATAGTAACTGAAATGGCGCAGCTTTCAGGTTCAATGACAAGTATACGGGGGGCTACCTCCATCTTGCATAATACGTGCTGCGACAAGACCAAGTAAACCGAGGCTTCTTTGTCTTGTCGCATTATGATTCCCGTTTTATAAGTTTTAGTCATGTAATACTGTTTTGGAAAATACGGGTTCAGATAAGACGACTTAAGCAGTTTCCCGTTTTTCTTGCAGCTGATGGTCGTCTGACCGACCCTTGGCTTCTATAGATGCCTCACGAGCTCCACTGGATGGTGTTGAATGTTGTAAAATGAATTTACTTTATCTGATGGAACAAATGGGGCTAAGCAGGGATTCAAAAGTTATGCAGGCATAGCGTGTGCAAAGGGCTGTCAAGTGATAGTAGACATGGAAAATAAATTTAGGTTGAAGCACGACAGGGGCACCCGATCGGAAAGTTGGCAGTTAACTTGCTTCTAGCGCCAGAAGTTACGATGTCAAGACGAATTTCTATGCACCCCATTTCCCCTTGTAGAGTGCCTGTGTCACTCTCGTAAGGTAAATTCCAAACACGAGCCACCCATCCAGATACCCAAACATTTAATAAATCGATCTTAGGTGAACCCAGTATCGGCATACAATTTGCTCACTGTGTGCTAGTTAATAATCCTTATCATTTTAATGCTCCGATCTTTTAAGTTTTGTTCCAAGTTCCGTAAATGCACAGGCAATAATTCACACATGGCAAACGGGCTATTCAAGGTTTAGTACAAGAGGGTATGTAAACGAATCCCTAGTTTACATTTCTCTCTAGTTAATAGGTTATTGGCATTTGTAAACGGACCTAAGAAGAGGTACCAATTAAGCATATAAGTCAATGCTCGGAACTAGCTGCCTCCCAGTCTAGGTACCAGCATTATGGGACGGCTGCGCAAATATCAAGTATTTCTAACATTGGCTGTTTCTTGCAAAGCAACTGGCACACTCAGGCACCTACGTCTAGCGACCAATCCAATAGAATAAATAAATATCTACATTATAAGTCGTATGACAGGTCTTCTTAAGTCTTACTTCTGCTTTACCCTATTCGTGTGGTGGGTCATACGCTGGACCCGACCCACCAGGCTCAGACCTACGAAGCTTGCAAATACCATTCCCCCGGCTACCCCGCTCAGCATGCCCCATTGTGTCTTTCCAACGCCTACAAACACACCAACCGATACCGCAGTACCGACAACAGTCGGCATTAGAACATCGGCCAGCATCCTTACATTTCTCCTTTTCACGGTGTCTAGGATATCATATTCCTTCTGCAATGCTGCTGCCATGCTTTCCTTACTGAAATTGTCTACTACCCTTTGTTTGGCCCTTCTTCCTAGAGCAGAGCGCTCTTCCTCGTTAATACCAAAGAGAGCAGTATCAAGTATTTCACTCCACCGAGAAGGTTCTGGAGGCCGTAACCAGCCGGTCACCCCGTTATCTAATACGGTTTCCAGCGGACCTCCAGTATTCGTGGCCAAAACCGGAGTCTATTCCATCGTTCATTAGCACCCCTCGATATCAAAAGAAACACTATCGGCAATGCGGGGATACAACATACTCCGGCTAACATCGCTTCAAGGGGGACAATCCCAAAGTGCTCGTTTTCAGGCGTGTAAGCAAGTACAGCAGCTGTTCGTAATAGAAAGCTCTTGAGAGCTGAGGGTACAGATGGGAGGAATAGCACGTCAATACCAGACGGGATCGTTAACGAAGAGATGTAGTTCCTGCATGTAGCGTGTCGTAAATTTAACGAATCGCACAACTGTTCCAGCTCAACGTGGTATTCCACGTTTTCTGAGACTCTATTATCGTATCCACCTAGACAGCAGAGATTAGTTTTTTTTTTGGATGGTTATATACAGCATTTTCTTCTCGAAAGGAAAAGGGAAAAATAAGCATACCCGCGATAATTAACCTCGCCTGTTTCCTCTTTTGATCAGGTAACTGCGCAAATGCATCTACCACTAGACCAATGTTTTTCTTCCTCTCAAACCTATTGATTGACAAGACGATTTTCCGCTCGCTCCCTTCCAAAAAGGGGTATTTATCACCTTCCAGCTTTTGCCCTTTTTCCCCTTCGTTTATATCCACACACGGGTATACAACTCTTGGGACGACATTGATCCTGGGGAAAGCATCTTTGAATACGCTAGCCGTAAACTTGCTATTGACGACTATATCATCTGCGAGCCCTGTCGTAAACCCTTCGATCCAATCGAATGGAATCCGATATAACGATTTGACGAGCGACTTTCGCGAGGCGAGTAGCTTATCGGGGAAATGGCAGTAAAATAGGATCTTGGCATCCGGTAAGAAGTATCGAAGGATAGGAACACAAGCAGAGAGCTGGTCGACGAAAAAGTAGTCTATAGTGGAAGCTGTAGATGTATCGATGAACAGGAGAGAGAAGGTAAGGTGGACCTGGCGGAGGATGGCGCAGAGTATGGAGAAACGGCCAAGGATTGATGGAGGGAATAGGGAGTTCCCACGAACAACGATTTTCAGAGTCCCTATAAAGTGAAGAGGAGGGTATCAGTAACCTGCAAACCCGAGCGTAGATAGCTAAGGAACCAGTGCACAGACCATCGCGACATTCGTCGAAGCAGTGGGTGGGATCGCAATGCGAGGTGTAAATGGTGACGTGATGGCCCAGATTCTGAAGGCCGACTGCCGCGTCAACAACGAGGCGTTCCGCTCCCCCGATACCGAGATCCGGATGGACAAAGACGATATTCTTTCCTTTAGCCATTTGAGATTAGTTTATTGTGGAGTCGTATCATCGTGTAACGTTGGACTGGAACGGGGATTCGTGGGGCTGTCCTTCGAGTAACAGCATACTAGGTCATAAGCCAGATTGAGTTTAATCCCGGCACCGACGTCAACACAGACTTTCACGAATGTCTCTAACGCAAAGCAGAAGCTTGAGAACAATGATACCAAGAACAGCGGTACTTGATTGAAGCCAAGACTATCATAACGTGATGATATTCCTCTGGGTAGCTTTCAACGAGGACGACGGGGGACGGTCTTTGTCAGCAGCCCCGAAAGACCCTTGCTAGCCGGTGCTGAAAGAGGCCGACATCACCGACAAAAGCTATAAATTCTTGAACGGGGTTTCTGTACCAATTCGAATGATATTACCGGCCGAGAAACCATTCGCATGCCGCCGCAAGCTGCTGAGCCAGACAATCTATCCAACTCGTCAAAAACACCGCCATTTTATTCGTGGTTTTCTAGATTGCTCAAATAAACATCGGAGCTTTTGACTTACATAGCCGACGCAAATAGAATATCTTGCTGTATTGAATTCCTTATAAACACGTCTGCTTCCCGTCCAGTTGGCCATTTCTCAGCATGATAAACCGGCGCATGATATCACAAGCAAAACTGCTTTCTAAACAACTTTTATTGCAAAAAACCTTAAACAGTCGCGGTCGCTTGTATTCAAAAATGTCTATTCCAGATAGCGCGATTCCTGTTTTCACAGCTGGAAAGTCTGTCCATGTTGGGACTGCCGTCAAAGAACGTCTCCTCCCCGAATACGACGGTGAGTTATAAATGCCTTCCTTTTATCAGTACTTTATATTCTGTCGCCTTGTTAGCAACTAAGTAGCAAGCTACATATGTAGTATCTCCAGGTTTTTCCTAAAATTAGCTAATATGTGCTTTCTTTGTAGTGATACACCTATCGCTTTCAGTTGAAGAAGTCAAAGACGAACTCTCCCGCGTCCTTCGCGGCGAGCATGTTGTTCCATCATCGGGTCTAGGCTCAAACATAGACCGCCCGGCCGACGCTCAACGGCTTCCCAAGCTCATTGTTGTCGGTGGCGGGTTTTCAGCAGAGGAGTATGATGATATGAAAAATTCCATCGATTTGACAGCCGGTGGGAAGCTTTCAGGTGATCAAATTCCTTCGTGGGTAGAGAGGAACGCACAGAACGGCCCACCAAAGAAACCTAATGGCGAGCCCATCAATGTCAAATTGCCGTCTGGGGACTTCTCCTCTGACTTTCTCAATGTTGTAATCGGCTCAGCGAGGGCTAGATTAGACGAGGCTGCTAGGGAGAAGGGGTTGATATAATATAGCTCATGGCTTCAAGTCTCGATATTAGGTCAATATATCCCCATAGGTCTAGCCCGAAATTATTGGCCAACATATTGGGGCTGTTGCCAGTATTCTCGGAGTTTCTGGCGAGGGGTATAAGCCCGCACAATCATGTAACTGTAGTAGTAAATCTCAAATCTCCATCACATTAAAAACTTATAATTAAATTTATCTATATTTTTAGGCTGCGTTGCGTAACCAACTATTCAATTAGGTCGCAAGCGGCCAGAGGCACTGCACGCTTTTTAGCTACATAATAATGTCACAGGAACGTTGCTATCCAAAGCGCTACAACGGGTTAAACCAAGCAATTGCCTAAGTACTTCGCGACACGTATCACGCCAGCTCATCTACGATCTTTGGCACAGGTTCAAAGAGCTCGAGGTTATATATTCACTATACAATGCTCCTCCAACACCTTATTTACAATCAAAAGAGCATGCAGTTAGTTGAGAAATTAAAGGCAGTGTGAAAGAAAGAAGGAAAGGAAAATCAATTAATGAAACAAAGGACCTGACGAGATATATATAAGAATTGTAGATGACAACAAAGGGAATAAAAGAAAATAAAAGGAAAAAGGAAAAGGAAAGATTTAGAGAAAAACAACCCGCCGTTTAAACTCCAGTCGAAGGATTCAGCACGTAGGTATAAAATGGTACCTTGAATCCTACATGGGCACAAATTTCGTATCAAAAAGTCGTATAAGCAAATATATATGCATATGCATGTGGAACCTCCACCATTAAAGGCATTTAATTTGAAGAAGGCCGCTGTCTTTCAGCCTCGCCCAAAAGGTTGTTTATGGACATAATCTCTGCGATTCTATCGCCTGGATTCGCCCTCGGACCATGTGGCGATGCTGGTGGGCTTGCCATCGCAAGTGACATGTATGACGGTGTCGGCGAAACCGGTGTAGATGACTGTGTTAGATGTGGTGGTGGGTACATTCCAGAATCTGGGGAATAAGGAGACATCGGGCCACCCAAGAATCCCGATGATGATGAAGGATGAGGAGCCGGGGCGAGGGGACGGTATGTCCTAGACGCCGCCGACATGTCTCCTCTCCGTGATGAATCTGTCGTATAATATGGTGTATTAGGTGTCAGTGGCCCACTTGGTGGGCCAGCGTAGTATTGTGAATGCGGTGAATAGGAATGCAAGCTTGCTCTTCGCTGCAAACCGTGTTCCTGGTGGCCGTGTACTCCGCGTAGGTATGGGCTATCCGAGATTGATGATGGGGACGACTGGTAGGAAGTTGGATAATCAAAGCTCATCCTACTACTACTTGGAGTATCTGGCCGAGGAGATCTGCCCGAATTCGGAGCCGCAGCTATACAAGGTAACGCTTTTTCTAAGCATCGATTGCATGACTGGCCGGGTTGTCGCTCGTATGGTAAACACTAAAGTACACGGCTTTCATTAGACTTTCACTGGCTTTGACTTTTGCTAATGATTGATAGATTTCTTCTTGTTACATACCACTTTATGATCTTTCCGGCACTGTGTACATCGCGGTTGCTTTTTGAAAACTGGTTGTGGAATGCCGCCGTAGCTATCGGCAGGTACGCAGTCGTACTTGTAATGCTGGCATCGGTCACAACTTGTATCCTCGTCGGCTTTTCTAACACACTGTGTAGTGAAAAAACGCGAATGATCAGTTTCTCATGTAATACATTTGCGATTTCATATCTTGTGATTTTATTCAGGGAGGTTCTTCCTTGGCGCCCATAGAAGGGTCATCCTTGCCCTGGGCGGGACCTGGACCATGCTCCACAGACGATCTAGAACGACGAATTCCCACATACCTTCTTTTTGTCTTTCCTGCAATGAAAGCAGATATTCTTATCCTCAACCCCTCGTGTCATGATACCAGCATTTATCTAAATTAATTTCTTATTTTAAAAAAGGGCACAAGTCGGCTCCCTTCATTCAAGTTTTAACCTGGCGCGGGCGATTCGAACCAGCCACATTAAAGCTGCCGCCTGTCCTATTGTCGGCGCCGAACAAAAGGCTGTGTGGCCAGGATGTCCGATCTGGTAATGATCAGAGGGTCTCGACTATATTTCCGCGCCGTCCCCTCGCTATTTGCGGTTCCGAAGCGCGATTTGGGGCTTCCCAGCAAACCGGTCGTTCGGTATGCTGTTAGCCTGGTTTTGGGGTCAAAGGACCCAACTGATTTTGTATGTGTGCGACGGTTTTGGGCACGGTCTTGGCAACTCAACCCAGAAATTGCTGGCGTGATTCCAAACGGCCAAAGTTGCAGCTGGGGCTGAGAAAGGCAGGGAAGAAAAAAAAAAAACTGGTGGACCTGAACTGATGTGTCCGGTGGGCAGTCACAGTCGTAAAGCAGCAGCCGTTCGATCGGTGGTCGGTTAGGTGTTCACGGAGAGGCCAGCCGCGGGAATCGTAGAGCCATTTGAGTTCGAAGATTAATATTATTATATAATTCGATCCGACCGGGCTTTCCGGAGTGCTGTCCCTCTTGCTTGCACTCCCAAGTTTCTGATATGGCGTGCAGAATCGATCTCAAGCCTCTACAATACGCGAATCGATCACCTCTCGGATATGTATTTCCCAGGTCGGAGGCCAAGTTGGAGGGGGCCTTTTTGAAAGTTACAAAGGACGAGTTGGATTTTTAGTGGGAATCGTTTCGCTTTTTAAACCAAGTCCGGCGGCTGACTTGTCCCCGGCGGCCAAGGGACAGGAAGATGCTTGAAGAAGTATCCTCGTTCTTTTCGTGGTTCAGATCCAGTTCGTTAAGGCTGAATAAGGGATTGTGGACAGGAAAAAGCCACAGCGGTGTCACTTCCAATATTTGCTAGCCGTTCCTTCTAGGCCGTTTGGTTGTCTTCCTTGACCAAAGTACGGAAATTTTAGCGAGCGAGGGTCCCTTCAAGTAATATTATCCTCTTAAGTTTGGTTTCAAGCCTTCTTTAGCTGCTTGCCAAATAGTTCGTCCCTCTTGGGTTTTTACGACGGATGTAAGATGTAATTTTCGAAGTCCTTCGAGATGATTTCCAAATCGTGTACCTCGTGGGCTTATTCCAAATAAGAAATTCCGCGCGTGATAGCTATTCTTATGTTCCAGAGCAACAAACGAGTAATACAACTCTAGTTTGCTGGGTAGTCAGTCCACTAAGGCTGGCTGATGATGGAAGTAAATGTCGTCGGGGTTTTTCGTCAAAACAATAATAGTAATAATAGTTATTTTTTATTTTTATTTCGAAATGAGATCATAACTTCCGCGGAATGCCACCTACTTAAGTATTTCTAAGACTTCGAGTTTATTCAAAGCAATAGTGGTTTGTCCAACAGACCCGAATAAACTAGCAGGGGGGGATATGAGAAGGGGTCTAAAACGGATGGTCAACAGTGCACTAAAGAAGCAATATCACAGTACGGTATATGCTTACTTACGTGCAAAGGGAAGCACTACGCAAAATTGATTCTGGTGTACTTATGGTAACACAACCAGGACTCCTTTCTGCATGGCGCCATCACAACCTATTGAATTTTACCGGGATGGGTGCTAGCAGCAAATGTGAAAGGACTCTCGCTGAATCGGCTTATTCGAGCAGATGAATGCACCGTTCGCGCAGCAGCTAGCAGCCATTTAAGCGAATTTGCATTATTTTTTCTTCTGTGGCATTGCCGCATTTCTATTCGATATTTCAATTTAGCACCAGCTAACCAAGATCGGAATCCGTTCTGCGGGCATGGGAAGGGGCCCGCAAATAAGACCGCACTAAGCGATATCATGTACACAATTCGGAGCACTCTCAACTAAAAGAAAAACCGGGAGCCGTATAGCCATGTATGTATGTACATACATATGTGCATGCATCATACTACACCAGATTTCGTTTAGCTCAACATCGGATCATGAAATCTCTTCTCTCTAAACGCCGTGAAAAAGCCTTCCCCAAGCTAGGGACTCAGTCGTCATCGGGCATTACAGCCTGCAGCCCTTCGCCAAACATATCCTCCCAACCTACCTACGCCGCTCAAACTTAACACACGCCGAACTCCGTCACTTATACCCAAATCCATTTGATCTCGCAGAAATCTGCGGCCAAGACCTAGTGTTCAGCTAACGCCAGCTCTCACATAGGAAACCCCGATGTCTCAATTGATCATTGTCTGTCTCAAAGTGCAATTGCTACCTGAAATGCCAAGTTCCGAAATGGCGGTTTCGATTCTGCTCGATGCTGACGCTCTGGAGGGACGAAATTTATCTGTTGACTCGGATACCCCGACTGCCAGGAACCCGGTTCAATGTTTTATGTTTAAACCATCCGAGACCTCGCGGAGAGCAAACCCGGTCGGTTCTTTGGCGAGCCACCTGGCAATCTACCAGATATCAAACAGTGGGGTCCCGGCATTGCATGTCCAAGGCCACGAGAACACTGCTTCCCGAGGGTTCCTTTAAATGTCATACCAAAGAAATGGAGAGAGAGAAAGGCCCAGTGCATTTAATATTGAGCGGATGCCGATAACCTTATTACGCATTAGGAGATCCTTGGACCAAAATTGACTAGGTTCGCCACTGAAAGTTTGGTCCACTCGCTTTTTGACGACGCTATTTTCTTAGTTTATCCAATGTGGTCAGGTTTATGCGCTAGTCCCGCAATTTGAGGCTCGGATCGATCAGACCACCCCGAATGAGGTCGAGCTGACGGGCCCCTCGAATAAGAAGAGTTAGAATACTTTCTCCTTCGTACTGCGGAAATCTGGTCCGATCACCACCGCAATTAATGCTGAGAAAACCTGCGAAACCAAGAATTTGATCTTTGCAAGCCCAGATCGGGCAGTCATTGCGAGAAGCAGATGATTGGGATACCCACGGGGCGCGTTAAATGAGCCGATGATCGTACTCGGTGAGTGAGACCCGCGGGTTTAAGGGAATAATCAACCGGCAAGCTGATGATTCGGTATTTCAGCTGGAAAAGAGCGTGCCAAGCTTCCGAATTGCGAATTGCTTCTTTATTGTTCACCAATTGGCCGGAATACGATAATCCGGCGAGATTGGGTGTTTCGTCGTCCGGAATATATGGCGATGTCTAAAGGAGAAAATGTTTGCGAAAACGATATTTTTAGCCTCGTTATACTTTTTCTTTTAATTCTTATGTCTGTTGCTCGCTGGTGCCCTGTTTGCTCAAACCCCCCAAAATTAATAGGGAAAGATCGATCTTAGAAACGGATTCTTAACGGGTGCTACTATTGCATCTCCCTTGGCGAGTGGCCCCGAGTACAGAATAGGATACCACCAACTTTTTTTTTTTTTTTTTTTTTTTTTTAGATACCACCAACTTTTTTTTTTTTTTTTTTTTTTTTCTCCTGCCCAGGTGGCATACGAACTGTCTGCGCGATATGCAGGTGCGCCACGAGGTTTCAGCCTTCAAGCCCATTTTTGCACTTCAAGATGGACGCAAGCACCTAAAAAATTTTGCGAGAAGCCAAGTCTGTGTCAAGACGCAAGCCGGAAAACCCTTTTTGAGCTTCCCCTGCAAGAATGAGTGAATTCGACTGGTAACAGTATAGTAGTGATCTATTATGCATCTAGGGAGGCAGTTTCTCTTAGGCAATTTGTTAGTGTGCACTAGGTACTTTGTTATGTTACGTTACCTCTATGGATCTAAACGCCATTGCTTCCGGATGGTCTGCAGTACCTTCGGAACAGGATTTTAAAGGTTACAAGCAGAAACTAATAATAGGACGTGATAATTAACCAGCCCGAGCCAGAGTGCGGCTGGAAGGGAGAGTCTAAACACCTCCGGCCGGAGTTGACAACTTCGGAACCGAACCCTTGAAGAGATGGTCCCTGTAATTAAAAGGCCAATATAGCTGACTAAGGTGAAAGCCGAAATAGCTTTCAGGACCTCATAGCGGGACTGTCAGAATGTTTCAACATTGTTAAATGTAGCGAGCTTCGTCACAGCTCCTCCGCCGGTTATTCCATTTCATTCATCCGGAGCACCTCTGCGAACTGTTGCAATTTTCCCATCAACACATCATAGTGGCGGGTTTCAGCTTCAAGACTCACTTGTTCCGCAGCGTCACTTGCTAATTTCTCCCGGCTCTGCCTTTGGATCCACTTGACTAGTATCATGACGGCCTCGCTACCATCAATGACATAGAAATCTCTCTCGCAGCCACCATCGCCGTCAGTCCTAATCCACTCCTCGCCAAGTGGATGGTCCAGCTCGGGCGCTTTCTGGCACAGAACCCATGATGCGTATCCCACCAGCTGCTCTTCGTGAGGCACAATATGATACACATTCCCCAGCGGGTCCTGACCGATTGGCTGGGAAGATCTCGGGTTAAGTTTCCTCATCGCCAGCCATTCTGTGAGGCTGAGATGCCGAATTCTGCGTCGCTGGTTCTCAATTTTCCGTTCCAGCTCCCCGGCTGCTTTCTCGCTCGTTCCAGCTCTCGTCTGGGCCTTCAGATCCTTGACCATGGCGTTCAGCTCAGTTTTCAGAGCTTTCCCAGCTGTCCTTGTGGCGTCCAGCTGCTTTTTGGTTTGGCTGGCATTTTCTTGCAGGCATCGCCTGACCCGGGTGCCTGACGCTCCGACAACGAGCAGCTGCCGAAGTAACTCGTACTTGACAGCTGGTTCCGCAGCATTAGTTCTCCGACTGCGATGCTGGGCCCCCCCAGCGGTGGCCCTCTCGCGAATGCGACCGGTCCGGCCAGAATTCTTGACTAATCTTCTTCTTCTCGTTGCTGCTAGCGAATTATCCGAACGGGTTTCCACGCCGTACAGAAGCTCATAGAAATCTTCCCACATGTCCTCCGTAAATCTCCTCTGCATCAGGTCCCTCACGACAGCCTTCTTCCGCATGAGGATCTTATCTCCGTTCCAATTGTATCGATGCCTCAGTATATCCACAAGATCCTCACCGATAATGCTCAGCACAACTTGCATGATCTTGCCCATCTCGAAGACGGTCCACATTCGATTGGGATTAGTCAACACCTTTGATTGGATGTACTTTACTTTCCTGGGGTTTATCGCTGGTGGGGCCAGGTCTCCAAATAGCAGAAGGAACGACCGTAGCTGGAGGCGGACCAGAAATGTTTCTAGGGTGTGAGATACTTCGATCCATTCGAAGTTTGGGAGCGGCGGAACTGGGTCGGTTGGACCAATCTGGTGCTCGCAGGTGGCGTTCGACGACGTATCATTTTGGAGCTGGCTTGCAGATGAGGGCGATTGTGGGTCGACTGCTGCGTCCTTGGCCGGGTCAGCCGCAACCACCGATGGGGCGACTGGGGAGGATGATATTCCGTCTGTCGTGGTTGGTTCCACTCTGACTTTCTTCTTCTCTGTAGATGTGGGGCTTTGTGTACTGTTGGTGCTTTCCCGTTTTCTTTTGCTCGTCTTGACGGGAATTTCGCATGGACCTTTATCTTGCAAGTGGGAACCCCGTCCGGCCTCAGGTGGTGAAGAAGAAGGGACATTGCTAACGACCTTCCTGTTCTCTCGGTTTTCTTCAGAGGCAGCTGTATTGACAGCATCTCGGTTCTCTGATTGTTGTATCGTCTGATCCGACGTTAAGTCCGGGTCTTGAACTATTCCACTCATGCTGTTTCCTAATCGGGCACTCATCTAGGACAAGAATTTTAGGGTTTCGCTAAGCCTTTCCGATCGATCTCCAAGGCAAGAGTTTGTGGTCCTGAATGAATGAAGTTCAACAATTAGACTATCACGACCAGCATACACTTTAAGGATTAAGAGAAGGTTATCTAGGGCTTCAGCAGCTGCTACTGATCGCAATTTCACATGGCATTAACTGTTTCAAATCTTACATTTACTTGTCTCAAGTACAAGTGACATCATTGGAGCCTCAATCACGATAACGGCAACATGAACATGTTGAAACACATACATTGGGTCATTCACCTCAATGAACAAAGCTTTTATAAATCATTCTTACTACACATGCAAACTCCCAAACAAAATATATGAAGAATAACAAAACGCCAATGCTAATCCATAGATCGTTTATTTCCCGCCGCCTAATAAATTCACCAAGCGCCATGCGATCGCCTAAGTGACTGTCTTTTCACTTTGAACGTCCGTCTTGACCAAGCAGATATTCTCAAGCCATCTCGCAAGCCTGACGCACCCGACATCCACCACCCTCCAAAACACATCACTCAACCAAAAGACGGTTGCGAAAACCAAAACTGCCCCGCCCAAGACCCCCATAAACCTCCCCAACACAGTATTTCGCCCCGTATATCCCCAAAGCTTCACTACGCTCCACCATCCCAGTGTCCTACACACCGGTCCGTGCACCAGATACAAAGCATACGATATCTTCCCCAGGTACTGAGCAAACCCGGTCGTAAACGGTCGTTGCAAGCCTTCGGGACTTGAACAAGCTATACTCGCAACCACAATAACGGCTGAAACGGATGGCCAGAATCTTCCCTTTTCGTGAATGCCAGAAGGAATGAGAGACTGCACGAAGCCGTATCCGGGCGTGTGACTTGGATCGCTCCCGGGAACAGATGCGAGGAACAAACCCAGCATCAGAACAGGAAACATGACCAAGTTATTCCCCTTGATTTTGCTTTCAGCTCGTATGAGTGATACCTCGGCGAGTATAGTTCCGGCAAAGAAGCAGAAGACGTCCCATCGGTCGTGCGAGAGGAATGCCACGAGAGCCATGACGCCCAACGTCGTCATTCGGATCCATGGTTTGACTCTCGAAAGTCCGAGGAGCGATAAGAAGACCAGGATGCTGCATCTGAATTCCACGGGTATAGTCCAGAGGTGTAGATCGTAAGTGATAAAGTACTGCTTCCAGATGAACGGGTTGGACATGGCAACCCATGCCCAGAATGCATCTCTCATCTGTCTCCAAAAGCTGCTGAGGATGGGCGGGTCATCTTCGCGCCAACCGGGAAGAACCTTGCCCCTCTTCACATTTTTATGGGCCCATGTGAAAGCGCCAGATTGGATTAGTAGGGCGATGCAGAGGACGCTGATTAAAGTTGGAATATTGAGGCGGAAGGCTCGGCGGAAAGTAGACGAGGAGAGGGTCGAGAGTACCGAGGAATGGTCACGGCGACGGATGAGCTTTATCGTTTTGTAAGAAAGTGCGAATCCGGAGATCACAAAGAAGATGGAAACCATGGAAGCACCACACATGTATATTCGGATGATGGGGAGCTGGAGAGGGTTGAGGTCGGATGATCCGTGGAGAAACCCATATTCGAGAGACGGGAAATACGCGTATATAAAGTGATATATGAATACTAGAAAAGCAGCCGTGCCTCTCAGGCCATCGAGGTAGGCCGTAGGTGCAATTGAGGCCCGCGGTGGACTGGTATGATTGTTGCCTGGGAGTATCGGTCCCGATGGTGTAGAAGGGAGTAAGAAGGATGGAATCAATGTGTGAATAGCCGATCGAAGCGAATGCCGGAGTATGGTCGGTGTTCCTGTAAGAACAGAGCGTGCTGATAGCAGATGCTGGTTCTCACTGGCTGAATGCTTTGGCAATGCTGGTGTTGATGTTGGAGAGCTGGCTAAGCCCGAAAGTGTTGTCCTCAGCCATTCGGACCCACCCAGAAGAGGCATGTTGCATGCAGTTATATCTGATATTCCAGATTGGAGATAAACCTTATAGCAATAGTGGGTCGGTCGGTAATGAAGCTATATCAATGTCAATATTCGTACCCGCAATCATGTGCGCGATGCTAAAAGAGAGAGGAGGTTGTATGCATTGGAGACCGAGATGAAGACGAGATGAAAACTTCATCCAAGCTCTTCAGGGGGGTTCCTATCATTTGTAAATTCCAGGCTGAATGGAATGCTGGACATAATAGTAACAGCCATGCAGGCAATCTGCCGTAGCATGTTTCCCGCCTTCCTTCCCTTCCTAAGGCTCTGGTTTCAAAAGAGCGACACTGTGACATTCATCAATCTGCGAGTGAAACCATTCGAGACGGGGATATATCAGGTTAGCCTCCCAATCATCACTACCCAACTAGCACCCAGAACGGCAAAACTTGGCGTTCGAGCAGGTAGCAAGCCTGCTCACTCGGAGCCGTGTTCAGCTGGTGTATTTGCGTGTTTGGATATCAGTAGCCATAATGTTACCGCAGGTGCAGCTTCTTCTTCTTGCTTGAACAGAGACGGCAATGTTCCAGTGCACTAAGAATATCACCAATCTAGCAATGTATACCTACCAGCATGCCTACGTGTGTGCTAACTACGTCAGGCTCGACTCCAAAATATCGATTTGTCCGCCTTGCGCGGAATCCGCGAGGCTTGCGCTTGATGACTTCGTCCTCTCAAGCTTCTCCAGACCGATCTTGCAATCTCAAAGATTTAGTCTTGTGTACTCTCCAGATAACATTCCTTCCTCAGCAAGCCAATGTATGTAGGTACCTCCGATTCCCGCCCCGGCGTGGCTAGTGATTCCACCGGCAGAAAAGATAAGCCGAAGCCAGGACTGAGGCGCAGCTGCATAGAATGCAAGAATTTTTTCGGGCGAGAAAACCCCATTCGGGTGAATTCCACTGGCAGCCGATTAATTGCTAGCTGCGTACCACTTTAGGTTAGAAGAATTCGAAGTCTTTAGAAATCAAAAGATGAATCAGATCTAATCTGTGAAGGTAAAAAATGAGATTACTAAAAATGGACATACGAAGATGCCTTCGTCATCTCCTCGTCTGAAACGAACGAACCCCCACCTGTAGCCGAACCTCTGAAGGGGCTTGTCGGGAGACCGGCTAGCTGACTGTTTGACTGGCTTATTCATCATGGAAATGTTGAAATGGTGGGAGTGGAAGAAATCAAAATACCAACCTGCATACAACACACCAACGCAAGGTCCATGGAATCCATGCAATTAAGAAAAAGCCGTTAACCCCGCCTTCAGGCAAACTTGCCTCAGTATATGAGCGTTTCACACATCTTGGCTTCTAGCGGAGGCTAATACGGACAGTTTGAGACTAGATCCGTTCGTCTCAAGCATTGAAGAAATAATGGCAACGAGAATAGCTGTTGTTCTACCTTGCCTAACGTTATGCCTGGCGGCACGATGTCCATGTAAATGCAGCTCGCGACACGGAGGGGTTAGTCCCCGATATTATATCGTAGCATCCAGTTCAGGGCCAGTTTGGTCCCTTCTCAGAGCCTATAAATTCGTCTATCGACACCAGATTGTTTTCACTTCTTTCTAATATCAACAGTTTCACTTTGGCCATCCCATTGTAGTATATACCTATCCTACAGCCTCAAAGCGCTATAGCTTAACCCCAATTTAACATTCTTGATACTATCATTTTCAATCCCGTACGTGCCACACTTCTCCATAGTCTATCCTCAATTGTGTAATTTCAGTTGCATCTTTATTTATAATTTTTTTCCAGGTCATACTTCCATTCAATATGAAAGGTATCGCAGTTGCTGCCACTGGAGCCGACTACAAGCTCATCGACGACCTCCCAAAACTTTCCCCCGCTTCAAACCAGATTTTGGTCAAGCCAATCTATGGGGCAATCAATCCAATGTAAGATAGCAAATATTTCTCCAGAACTGCCTAACAAAAATCACTTATACTGTTATTCCCTTCAGCGAGGAGATGATGAGGGTCTCCGGTCTGCTCGTCTCAAGTTTCCCTTGGGTGCCAGGTTGCGATACTGCAGGCACCGTGGTAGAAGTTGGCAGCGACGTAACCAACATCAAGGTTGGCGATCAAGTCTTCGGGTGTCAAGGTGTAGGATTTCCAGGATCTGGAGGAGCTGCAGAATACGTAAGCCCAAAAACCATCCAATCCCGTAGCTACCTTTCCTTACTATCATCTTCGGATTCAGGCGCTTACAAGGCTCTATTGCCACCTCGTAGGTTTTATTCGTGGGAGAACTGGCTTTCAAGAAGCCAGATAACATTACACTTGCAGAAGCTGCTACTCTTGGAGTCGGCAGTCTGGTAAGTAACCCCTGTATCCCATTCACTTCCATCATCATTCCTGCATATACGTCTGCCGTCTCCCTACGTATCTTACTATATCCCTCAAGTTTGAAGTTCAAAATTGCCAATCACGCCAAACTCCTGAATGATCATATGAGCTATTGAGCCGCCTTTGCATTAAATTAACCCAAATATGCGACCTAGACTGCTGCCTTTGGTGTGTGGAACGGCTTGAACATCCCTATTCCCGACCTACAAAACCTACCAGCCGTCTCTGACAAGTGGGTGCTTGTCCTTGGAGGAGGTGGTAGCGTTGGAGGATATGCGGTTCAGGTATGTATCGCTCCACTTCTTGAGAATGCATATGAATAAGATGTAATTCTCGTATCCATATCCCGTTTCCCCGAGTGTAACGTATTGTTGTCTACGGCTATTCCGTTAAATTTTGTCCTATCATGACCATAACGACTCTATGCATCAAAACAACCTGCATAAGTTGACTGCGGACATGGTGTTTAGGATTTGGATTCCGCTGACTCAATTATTACACTATACTTTCTCATGCATAACTTGTTTTCCGTATTCAGAATGACTAACATCACACCCCTAAACCCATATAGCTCGCAAAGTTGTCTGGCTACAAAGTTATTGCCAGTGTCTCCGCTCGATCTGTTGGTGTACGTATCCCCCAGTTTTTGCTTTGCCTCTTTCCCTCAACCCACAATATTCTTTCCATTCCTTGCCTAGTTTTGTGAACCCCCCTACACCTTCACGTTAGGCAGAAACTTACAATATTGTATCAATCATCTTATGTTCGCCACTCTTTTGCATATTGATAACCCGAGCTGGACACGTATACTTGGTGCGCTCTCAGCCTCTAAGGAGAGTCTGCCATACTATGCTGTTTGCCTTCCCTTATTTCTTCCATGTCCATCTTGCCTTGCCGTTGTTTCATTATCCACTACATCCGTCTACATTTCCCCTTTCCTTTATCAATATTAATGTATGAATAAATATAGGCCGCTGTTGCATATGGCGCCGACGAAACAGTCGACTACAAGACAACTGTTGAAGAACAGATTGCAAAAATCAAAGATGCCACCAAAGGTGGCCTTCACGGAATCTTTGACACCACCTCTTACAATATTGACATTGTAAAGAGTGTCCTTGAGAGTGTCAAGGACGAACCCGGACAGAAATATTTTGCTTCCGTCAACGACTGGTAAGTCTCCGTTCTCCTCTCTCTTTCCCTCTTAACAAAAACATTTACCCTTTCTTAATACAACCCTTTCCCAAGAGTTAAACTTCCTTCACTTGTCTTCACTCTACCCCTTTCCCCTTTCCCTATCCCTTTCCCACCTGGATCATTCTTTCCCTTTCACATCTTCAACCCTTTTCGTTCCTCTCCTTCTCTTACTACCCTTTACCACTCTACCCTTCCTCCAAAATATCACCTACTAACATCCTCCCTAGGACTGACTTTGGTGCCCTCCCCGGCGACGCCAAATTCTACCCAATCTCCCTCGGCCAAGTCGCCCGCCCTGAAGCCGTCGAGCTCAACGCCCAGATTGCCAAGTTCATCACCGTCATCGAACCCCTCATCGCCGCCGGCAAAGTCAGGCCAAACGACTATGAAGTCGTCGGCGAGACCGGCCTTGAGAGTTTCATCGAGGGCGTCAAGGTCCAAAGTGCCGGAACGGCCAAGAAGATTGTTGTCAAACTTCAAGACGAATGAATAGGCAGGTTCATTGTACCTTGGAAGCCCTGTTGTCCTGACGAATAACTCTCATACTTCTTACCGCTCGCTTATGAAAAACAGTCTTGGTTTATTTTATTTTTTTTCTATTTATTTTATCAGTGTCATAGGTATTCGGAGATGTTTTCTCTCTTCATATCACCTGTGTGTGTGGCATACAGATTCAACACATTTTAGTGTTGTACTTTTGAGCCCAATCTGACGCTTTTGTTTCTCATGATCAATATTCTATGACAGTATAAGAATAAAAAAATATGTCTTTTACATAAATTTTGCCTATTTCCAAAGCCTTTCTTCATATAAATCATAAGAACCAAGGATCTTTTGAGGTTTCTCCACTTTGCCCTAGGAAAGATACAATAATGTCTTCCCACTTCAAAATATGAACTGAATACAGTGTCTTCACAATAGGCAATCCGTTTAGGTCACATGCAAAGACATTCATCTTAAGCATAATTAGCTATTATAAACAAGATTATTAAATTCTGCGTAGCCTCCCATAGTATACACATATAGACAGTACGCACAACACTAAAGTATTGATGACTCGGAAGAACACCCAAGGGTATCATAACAAATACAGTAGGTACCCTCCCATTTTTTGTGGGGAAGAAAAATATGTTTATGAAAAAAGGGAACTTGCAAATATAGTAACGGGGATGTTCCGACTTAACGCGGAAGTGATTGTTTCTCTTCATATAAAAGGAAGAGACACGAACAGCTACTCGGCACAAAAGTGCGAGCAAGATCGTATGCGTATATAGGGAGGATTTAATATCAACATGAGAGAAGACCATGTAATGGATAAAGATATATAGGGGATGGTTTCTCCCGGAAAGCCGTGTGTTTGCGAGGTAATCGTATAAAAACTCCTTGAACACCATGACCGTTAAACAAGAAAAGGGAATAAAAGATAAAACGCCATAACTCCCGTTCGATTATTTTTTACTTATAAGCATTGGACTTCGTTGGATCAGCGACGTTCCAAATAATTCAAGCTGCAGTAAGCGAGCTAAGCGTTATCTGCTGTGACATTTGGAGCCGGTTGCTGTGGTGCAACAGGTTGGGATGGTCGAGGTGGTAGAGGAGCAGCCGATGGTTGAAGTGGGAGAGCAGCAGCTGGCTGTGTTGATTGCTGCGGCTGCTGTGGTTGCTGCGGTTGCTGTGGTTGCTGTGGTTGGGGCGGGTGAGGGGTTTGCTGTTGGGCTGTCTGATGTGGAGCAGATTGTGGTTGGGCCTGTGACACTGGCGTAGTTTGAGAGTTATGTTGATTATGACCTGAGGACGGCGTCTGTGGCTCTGTCTTTGGAATAACCACAGAAGGATGTGCATGCGGTTGAGGCTGGTTTTGAGACATCGCCCAACGTTGCGGGTGGTGAGCTGTTGGTACGTGTGTCGGCTGTGGTCGTGGAGGCTGTAGCATAGGTTGCGGATGGTGAGAGTGAGGACGTGCCATAGCTGCTTGGCTACCCTCGCCGTTCGTAGCGCCTCCAGCCAGAACATTTAAAGCATCCACCGTGGCTCTGTTTTGATTAGCTTCTTCTTCCTGTTGCTTCCTCTTTTCATTCTTTGCAACTTGGCCTGGAGCCCGGGTTTTTAGTTCTCCTGTGACGAATTGCAAGTAGTATGGAACCTCCATGCCACTCTTTAGGAAGAACAATTTCAGGTTACGGGCTTTGTCTTTCAGTTGAACTTGATTTCGATCCTTCAATGCCTCACTAACTGTTCCACCGGCACCAAACATAGCGAGAATCTGAGACCAATGTGGTCCCTTAACATAGTCGAGGCCAACCATCAAAGCATGCTCTTCTTCGGTACTCCAAGGGCGGCGCTGTGAAGGAAGGCCGGCTCTACGAGCATTTGGGGATTGACGGGCGGTAGCCGCTAGCCTCGCTTGTTCATAGAGAATATGTGTAGGAGTGGTTTGTTCTGGATGTGGAGTTGTTGCTTGCGATGTCCCCACAGATAATGCCGGGTTGGGAGAAGAGCCCGATAGAGAGGTTTGTGTGATACCTGGAGCTGCCGTATGGCCAGAGTATGCAGCATGCATACTTGGACGGCCAACGGAGCTATATCCAGGGTAGACAGGTTGTGACATACCTGGCGGATGAGCATATAGAGAAGAATGCGGTCCATACATCGAGGTCGACCCCGGGGTGTGAGCTTGGAAAATATGCTTGCTTGATTCGCCTTGTGCAGCTTCTAGACGCTTCAGTTTCTTCCGAGTTGTTGGAGCAAGTATTGAATCCCGATGCTTCGCAACATATTGGATCATTTCCCGTAACCAATCCTGCCAAGGGTATATTTCTCGCAAGACCGGGACATTAGTAGGGGCTTTCTCGAGCTGCTCGCGGCGATTCTTGACACGGCTGATAAATTCGATTTCGCTCGGAATCAACTCCTTCGAACCTCCTCTACGATCTGTAAGTTTTGCAGAAACATCTGGCTCGAATAGATCATCGAGGATCTGTTCCTTGGTTTTTTCCCCGGTGTCAATAGCAGATATATAAGCCTGGGTCTTGAGGCCGAGGAAAAGACCCCCCTGAAGCTTCAGCAGACGTCCGCCTTCAGGGACAAACGTAGATAAGAAATATCGGTTAAGGTGGAAGAACCCAACTTCTGTAGAGCCGAATAGTGAAGTGATGAAAGTGGCGAGGTTGACCTGGCGAATCATGTTCCGGTGTTCCGGTACTTGGAACCTGAGCTCATCCGTTGATAAGAAAGCATCACTACTATATAGGCGTTTTGTCTGCCAAAACAAAGCTTTCAGGGTAGCGTAAGCCTGACCCTGGTCTGTGTCGGGTTGTGTGACAGTGATGAGAGTATCCTGGAACTGGCCCTGAAGCAATGTACCAAGGAGTTGCGATGACTATAAAAAATGTTAAAATTAAGCATGTACCGCCGATTATGCATATTAACATACCAAATTATCCAGTATAGGTAACGACTGTATTCTCAAATGCTGGCTAGGATCGAGCAATTGGCCATTCGAAAACGAGTTAGAGAATGAATAGCCTGATGCGCCAGGAAGAGACTCCTCGGGAGGATGTTTTTCATAGTCATCATCACTATCACTTCCGTAATCATCGACTGGGTTTCTAGCCAAGTCCTCGCTTGTCACCCGGGTCAAATCTACTGCGGATGTCTGGGATACTACTGACTGTTCTCTAGTCCGCGGCTGGGGTGTTACTGGAGGGGGTGGTTGTATATGCTGTCTTTTGGAAGGAGAGCCAAGAACTTCAGGGGGTATCTCAGCAGGCCTCTTGACACCAGCTACGGGTGCAGGGACAGCGGGCGCCTGGGCGGCGGACGAAGGAACAGATGGCGCAACAGGAGCTGGTGTCCTTGGAGGTAGAGCAGAAGCTACAGCTTGGGTGGCCTTTGTAGGATCTGTCTGCATGGGCTCGGGTTTTGATACTTTCTCAGCGACATGCTTGGCTTGAGCGACAGGCTTTTCCGATAGAGCTAGTTGAGCAGGATGTTGGGTCGCCTTTTGCGATTCATCATGTGCTTTATTGAATGCTGCGATGGCACTCAGGTCGGCGTGTTCCATAGAATCAAGGGAAAGGCCTGTTGGCGACATGGCGGTCAGAGATTGACGTCTACAAGATGCATCATCGAAGTTGATATCGGGTGAAAACAAACCCGACAAAGTAGCTGCCGAGGCAGTCTCCATCGCGGCAGGAAAGGGTGAAGGCCCTTAGGTCTCGAAGAGACTAACACGCGATATTACAGACTATACTTCACAGAGACGAAGGAAGTTTAGCATGACAAGAACTCATCACAATGGAGGAAGCGGCCTCAAGAGCGACAACCAGCGACGACAAGACTGTCGAGGCCGGCATCGACACTGGCAGACGTAAGGAGCCATTGCCATGGTCAGAAGCGTCAGGTGATGAAGCCGCTGGGGAGAACAAGGAGACCTGATGAGAGGAAGCGACTCACTAGTGTTGGTGATAGGCGGCGGCCGACGCGAAGTTTGGATGTTGGCGATGGATCTTGCCCTCGAATTGAGCCCGAGCCCTACGCCCTGATTTTTCTCGTTTAAGACTTTGCGGTGAAGAAAAAATCAGAAAAAGAAAAAGGACAGGAGGAGAATTGCTGTGACTGCGAAAAAAGAAGGAAAGCGTTGTAACGCTAGCTGATTGTCAAACACCCCCCGCACTTTGCAACAATGTAACAACACTTCAACATCTCAATTGAAGCAGCGGCAGAGTGACAAACAGCAGCGCAACACATGCCAGAAACCAACACATGCTCAACACATGTCACGCACATGCCACGGCTCGTGAAATGATGTCACCACATCCGCCAGCCCGATCAAGGCAGCGATCTCCCGCCGTTTTTCTGCAACGGCCACGGCGCCTGCATCACTCCCTCCCCTCGCTCTCTCTGAAGCGAGTAACTGTCTGTGATATCCTCACAGTGACGTCTTTCCATATGCGTTTACCGGCTGCAGGTAACATCCAGGCTTGCCAGTCGCCCCGCAGAGCTTAATTCCACAGAATTACATCTCATTTTGTGTTACATCGATCTCACAAAAACAAGATGCCCCGATGCAAACATGTCATTAGTCTGGCCCGGTTGCCCGGTTCGCAATTGCGGTAAATACCAATACCAGTACAAGTACAAAAGATCAAACAGATCGAGATCTATCGGTAATAGAACAGACCCGCGAACCTTTTCATGACGTCTATACCTCCCCACGTTTTTCGATCCCACCAAAATTCCAACGATCTTAACGGCCCAAAGATGTCCTGATTTACGAACAAGCGCTTGGACGGAATTTCCCCGCAAATACTGGGGCTTCCACCGTTGGATCAAAAGGCAGGTAGGTACTTCAGAGGTACTCTTCTCGGCCCCGTCTCGGACCAAAACGAAAATCCCCAAGAACGGTCTCGAGAACTAGATCCCGAGATCGCGAATACTTTTCGTCCTACTTGAAATGATAAACGGTCGGATCCATTTTTGTACTAGGCCGATATTAACCGCCAAATAGAAGTTGGGTTTCTCCGATGAGACACCTCCGCTTCCTACGTAGACACAGCTAGACAGCTGTCTAGGACAGAAGAAAAAAAAAAAAAAAAAAAACTTTGAACATATCCACACTTCCCAAAGAGACTAATGGAACAAAGAGACAGAAGAAGCTCGGACGTTCTCTCCGTCGGTCAATTTCCATGTGTTTCAAGTTTCAAGTCGGTAATGAAGTGAAGAAAGGTTTTTCACTTATAATTTGAGCGATTTATGCGAACTCGCCTACGACCTCAAGATCTAAACCTTTCCCCCTCTGATAATGACCGACTGTTTTCTCCACAAAATGTCTCCGGTGCTAGTCAATCCGCAAGCTATAGTTTGTGCAGACTCAGATATAGATGACTAGCACCGTTTTGTACTTTGCCATCGGATAAACTGTTAGCAATGAAAGATGAGGTGTGCACATGATTCCCCATATCCGCCGGCTAAATGGAAGCTAGCGGTCGAAGCCAACGACATCGAAGAACGAAAAAGATTTCTCCGCAAATTACAAACTATTGCGCCCGTCGACATGACCCGCAAACCCTGGTCGACACTGCAACTCGCAATCGCATGTGCATGATTTGAATATCTGTCGACGGATGGCCCCAGGTTTACTTCCAGAGACCCTGCTCCCTCGCCTCCACATTTTCGAACCGATGCATTGACCAACGTGCTTTTGGTGAATTTTGCCAATGCTTCCCTCCAAGCCGCTACCGGGGCCCGGCCTCAGCTTCTCGCATGTCTTTTGTTTCCCTGGGCGAAAGCTTTTCCCGTTACGTAGACGCATAAAATTAGTCGCACCTTGAACCTGGAGTTTCACCAGACTCATGTGGTCCGAAAAGACATATATATTTTTTATATCCCCATGCTCCTGTGGCAAAAAATTTTCAGCACCCCAGATCACGAGGCCACTACATTAATCCGAACCCCGGATCAATTCTCTAATAGAAACTGTATCAGATGCTATAATAGCAGGCATTAAGATGTTTTCTTACAAGCAAAATTCTTTTCATCCGGAATAACCCAGGTCATCTACAACCAATCAAACAACGACGATTCGTCAAGAAAGACTTTTGAAATTTTAAAAAAGAGACCGAAGCAGGGTAGGATTTTCCGTTCATGCAAGGTGTGACCGTGATCGGACATGGTCGAAACTCGAAACCCGGAGTAATCACAATACTACAATATGATCCCTAGAAAACGAATTGTCACGAGGAAGGAAATATCTTCCCCTGCCTGTTGTCGCACGCGCGCCGACAGCATTTGTGATAGCGATAGGCTTGTACGAAAAAAAAAAAACAATAATGCATGCATGCTGGTGGTAAACGTTCTCCACGGTCACAGGTGCAAGCCTCCCCTCCACTAAACGCCTCACGAAGCCACGATCTCCATCATTGAAAAAGCCCGGAATCGAATTCTGGCCAGTCGGCTTTCAAGAAGTCGAATGCGCGATGGGGAAATCGCGCTAGCGTACGCTATCATGAAACCGGAATACCCCAAGTTTTGATTCCGGGTGGAGGCGTCGACTTTGAAAAGCCCATTTTTCACGTCCAAGAGCTGTCTCTAGATACGGACGACCGCCCAATGAAATTCCAGTGTTGACGGATGAGAATGCTGTTTTGGGACCCTTAACACCGCGAGACACTGAGGGCCACGGACAGCAAAAGACCCACTATTGGGAAACGCCTTTCGAAGAAACCTTCCAGACGTCGCAGGCGAAATTGGCAACAAATTTCTCGGGAACCCGGTCCCAGCAGTCTGGTGAATCGTGCACAGACTGTGACTCTGCTCCTTTTTGTTGTTGACATATCTTTTAATCAATAATTTCGCTGACGGGGATCCGGGAGAGCTAAACGCAGATGCCCCAAACTCCTCGCCTGGCAGGGATCATATTGGAAGGGCAACACGTTCCCCGAAACACCCAAGAGAACGCCCAAGCCTGTCACCGTTATGAACAGACATGTGGGCCTTATCACAAAGGAGTCAAGTTCCAATCTCAAAGCCAATTTACCAGGAGAGTGTTTCCTGGGATCAACCTTACGAGGGACCCAGCCGGGCAGATTATTACGAACGGCGTTGTGATTTGAAGGGCGAGATTCGGTATCAGTGCGCGTTCACTGTGGGTCACTCGAAACCTCAAGATAGTGCTCCAACACGAGCTGAGAGAGAGAATCCATTAATCAGGAACGCAAAATGTCTTGGATGGTGGAAGCCGGCTTCTGGTCCGCGTCCCATGCTGTTGGGACCGCTCGCTCGCTCTGAATGTCGCGATTTTCACTATCCAATTTCAATGATCTCAAGATCCTTGGGACAATCAGGAACAGTTTCTCAAGATGTTTTTTAATTTTCTCGTTACTGTTAGAGTCTGAGCGATTTTGATAGACATTCCGAATTCCGTGGCGCCGTCCGTTCACCCTCCCCGCTCCCCTCCCCATCCGCCCATGTGCTATCGACTTTCTCATTCCCAGGTGTCCGGGGCGTCCATGTAACCCAGGTGTCAAGAGAGATCACGAAAGACATAAGGGCATGTGAACAGGCGGGTAAAGGAACAGACAACTCAAAGGGGAAATTGTATGTTTCTTCCACACGGATAAACTCGACTGCCTAACTGCTGTCTGTCTTGTCGACATCGAAGCATCAGAACGAACCCATGTATGTACACCCGCTCTCTTGCAAGCCTCTCTCCTGCAAGCCGGTTCGTATTCGCTTGGGTTTGAGGAATGTTCACGTTACATGATGAGCGTTTTCTAGAAGACTCCCGTATCCAGACCTTCTGCTGCAGGAACGAACAGGCGAGATACGGTTCGACATGGTAAGGGGTGTCGATGGAAGGCAAACAGAAGCATGCAACACCCTCGTCTTTCTTCGGCGCACAGGCTACAATACGGAAGGCAAAATACCAACTTGGATGCATGTCGGAAAAACTTACCCTTCCTTTTCTTCGATGGATTCCTTCTTTTTCCTACTTGGCGGACGCGTGATGCCGAAAGGACGGCGCGGTCGGGGCGGATAATCCCTTGCGAAATTGCAAGCAACAGGTTATATTCGAATATTGAGGATGTATTTGATTTGATTGCGGTTTTGGAAGCAGGACACTTCTTTTTTTCGTCGCATGTGAGTGTTGTGTTGAGGAGGGTTCTTGCGATTTCGGCGACACAGCGAGCCAAACCGTTGTAGTATGATGAAAGGGACGGACGGGATATCCGCCCTCCATTTCTCTCTCCACTGTTTCTACCATCCCCCCTGTTTGTTATTTTATCTGTTTCATGGTGATTTCCCGGGCAAACGCTTCGAGATTCAGATTCAGGTTTCCAGGAAATCAATCCACCACCCCCCCGCATGGACGCCGCCGCAAGCCTTTGAGGCCGGTGGCGGCCACTGGGAGCCTGTGGTAGAGATGGGGAGGGGTTACAGACAGAAGCCTTGCAACAGATTTAAAAGCCGACGAAATGAAATCTCGGCCTCTCATTCTGATGAAACGCAAATGTAATGGTCTCAGGTACGCGACGGACGGAGAGGGAAGGCAGCAACTTGCCCACGTTCCTGCCATGCACCCACGCCGTTGGTCCCAGTGCTCTGGGAGAGACAGGCGAAACTGAGGCATGTGGGATGGAAAAGCGTGGGGTGTATCTCGTTTCCTTTGATGAATGAATGCCTTTTGGCGACGGCGACCGGCTGGTTGGTTGATGGTGTGCGCCCGCCACGCGATGATTTATGCGCCTCGAGCAAGGCATCAATCAATGTCGGGTCGACAGTCCCAAAAGCTCAAACCGGTGACGTTGATCTCGCTATTCCGAACCAGGAATAGTAAGTCTTGTGAGAATGCGAATGTTTGGTATCTAGTTTCTCGAAGCATGCACGATGACCGTCAATCTTAGCATGGCTCGGTATTATGCTCGCTTGCGCAGCAGAGATATTACATTACCGTGGAAGAGCCAGAGGGCGGGTTAATTTAGACGCTTTCATCGTCTGCCTGTTGTTTGGAAAGGTCTCTCACATGTTTACTCGAATCCGATCACCTCTGATATCATGGTGCTTCCTATCGCGCGACGCGACGACAATAATAGAAATTACCATGTTGAAATGCAGAATCCTGTTAAAGTTAAAGATAAACTGGCCGGCCAAGTTTCATGTTTATTCCTGCAAACCACGGAATATTTCTCCTTCACCCGTTAACGTTTTGCACACCGCGGGGCATGAAGCTATTCGTGGATCCATGGTCAATATGCAGTTTTGCGCTTGACAACACATGATAATTATTGCCCCCCAATTTTTAGGAGTAATATCAAAACAACTATAGCTCACCCGATATATCGGTATATCAACAAAGCAGAATTGGGGTTATTAAGCTATCAAAAACCCAAAATAACACCAATTAAATCGCATTCGGGCAAGTCTCAGGAGAAAGTTTAAATCCTCCGACCTTGCAATCGTGAACCCAGACGTTGATTCAGCTGTCGTGGGACCCCAAACTGCGATATCAAGCTCTCATACCCCTCATCTACCACTTCCCGACCGCCAATCCTCCGTTGGTACGAGGGTCAAAGAGGCAGCAGCAACCAACCCACGAGAGGTTGCATCCCGTGCGATAAAGTAATGATAAAGTAATGATTAGCAGCAGCTTTGTGGCGAATCGCTAAGGCCCTATCGCTTCAGAGCTAACCTTAGAGTCGGAACCAAGGAGGCCAGCCAGAGTTTGCTTTCAGTTTAAAGGGCCTGGAAGCAGCCTGGAGTAGCACGCCATAGTGCCTCCCACGATTCGCTGGATTTCAAAATAGGCCAGACGCGTGAAAACCAGTAGCTAGCTAGCTTCACGGGGGGCAGTTTTAATTTCGAATCGAGCCCTTTGCATTGCATGCTGTGATTTTACATCGATCTCCCGCATGCATGATAGGGAGAGGGGCAGAGGGGAAAACGCCCACGAGGTACCACCTACGTACGTGGACAGCTGATTGGGTACTTTCTGACTAACCGTCACAAAAACATACACCAGATGCGGTGAAATTACAACGGGTTGATGTGGTGATCATCCCCTCTCTCTCTCCCTCACACACAAAAGGTGGGGGGTGCGAAAGGGGCCGTTCTCCAACGCCCGGGCACGGAGGGGGGCTTTCACGCCTCGCAAGCCCCAAACCCAGTGCTGTGCGCGATGAGAGGCACGTTTCCCACCCTCTCTATCCCTCTACACGCGCCAATCAGATGTCTGCAGCCTCAGCTCATCGAAGCGGCGAGACCTGGATGGCTACCCGACAGCCGACGGAGCGACTCCTCATCGCACCCTTGCTATACCTATAAATTCCACCCACACGTGAACTTTAAGAGGCATGCCTCTCCCTTTTTACTGGTGCCTCTAGCTCTTCTCGCTAGAGGTGGTCTCTCTACACTCCTCTGTTGACCTGGATGTGGAGTTCGAGAGCGGCCTTTTGGTGCGGGGTCTGCATATAGCACAGCTTTTAGGGGCGAAAAAGAGGATTAAGAGGACCAAAAAGCTAGCGTCGATCTCCTCTCCTCACGGTCTCGCCGTGTTAATTAAACACATTTAATTCTCCTTTCGGAACACCGCCTCATCGTAAACCATACCGTCTTTAGAGTTAGTTGTCCATTTGATATATGCATTCGGATAGATGGGCCTTTGTGGATAGGTTTATCTACCGCTTTTGCCAATCTTTGCTGTATCCTCTCTTGAATTCAGCTCTCCGGGGTGGCACGGAGGAGGTTCAACGCCTCGCTCATTGAAACTTTAATGCAGGGTCCTAGACCTTTAGGATGGGATACTCTTAGTTTTTCTGATTATTATATTTTATCACTTTTTAGATATATTATATAAGAAATTTGTCGGTTGTATTGGAGTTTGTTTTTTCATTGGAGGAGGTACCGACAATGTACATCTTTTGTTTGTCGCGTTACCGGTATACCTCGGGAACCAAGGAAAACTCCTCAACCCAGGGGGCCAGAATCATTTCAGCCACGGTAGCATATGGCGCGATAAGGTGATGATGATCTTCACCTACTTCGAGCATCCTCGGGTTGAGAACCGCCCAGACCAGTTTGCGAGGTTGAAATTTGATAGTGGATCTGGAACCACTCTGCTGGGATAATCTTACAAGCTATTTTTGTGATTTCATATGCGTGCCCCGTCAGAGGTCACCAAGAGGAAAGAGAGGATAGAGGTTACGATATCGATAAAGAACCGGTATTAAATTAGCAAAGAGGTAACAAAAGCCATCTGCCAAGAGATACCTTCCCTGGCAGGAATCACATTTTTGTGGTGCTTGCAGATGCGACCTCGGACATCCACATATGCAAACAGGCAAAGGGAGCTTCACATATCCTTCTGTGAGAGCTTGCTGTAACATCTTCACATTCCGGTCGGTTGCAATGTACAGCTGCTTTCTGGATCAATCGATCGGGAAATACCTCGAAAATACCCGTCGATACAGTATTTGACTTACCCGGTTTCTTTTCTTTCCTTCTCGAAGGACGGGGTTTTAACCAGCGGCTCCCAAAATATACAAAGAATATTCAAAAGCCGCCCGTGTTATTAATATATTTGTTTGTTGCTATCTGTAGGTGTCGGTCTCACTATCCGCCCTAGCGGCTGAAATGCAGTAAAAAAAAGCAGCCGCAAATGTCAACTGCGAGTCGACAAACTGGAACGGTGTTAGGTTACCTCTGTGTGTGTTCAAAGACATTGACGTTTCATACTCGATCGATGCCTTGGCTGGCGATTCAAGGCAGCTGTTAACACCGTCGCCACTGAGTCAAGCAAGTATCGTAGACACCTAATTATCTGTTGGATGCCAACATGATCGATTCATGACACAAAGAGAAAGCAGAAAACGTGTAACCGCCATCCCGTATGGAACCAACATTTTTCTTGTCTCCATCTGCGTTCCTGTTCCCGGCAGGACAGGGTCTGTGTTTCTCAAGATAGCCCTAACAAGAGAACAGCCAACATGTATAATTTTATCTCATTATTGTGATACTCTGTTCAAAGAGGTTGGAAAAAATATGAAGGAATAACATATTCGGAACAGTTCAATTGGGTATTTTTGCCTAATTCTTTTTCGTGCATTTGGTCGCTTTCCTCCCCTGTACGACACCAGATGCCTATCCAATAGCCGAAACCCGGGTATGACATAGGACAGAGTCGAGGTGAGAAAAGATAGAACGGTTGGCTGGTGTTGGTTGTTGCACCAATTCTCAGGTTGACCTTTTTTCGATCCATCTGTACGCAGGCAGCATGGCGAAGGGGGCACTGTATGTACTATTTGATTGGTAGCGTTCACGATATTTGCCCGATTCGGCGATGTCTCTTTTTTTTGAACATTTCCGAAACGGGTAATCCCAAGCCGGAAAGGCTTTCTTGTTGGCTGCGCGGTCTCATACAGCCGTACTTCCACAAAGCTCACAGAACCTGAAACACAAAAATTTCGAGAAGAAAAAAAAATTGACGAAGATGCCTTGAGGAAAAATCACGAGGCTTTCGGCTCCGCAGCTTTGGAGACACAGGTTCGTCCAAACTTGTGTTTGATTTGAGGCCTTTCATGCTTTTTTTCTTCGTGGTTTCCTTTCTTTTCTTTCTGAATCGCATTCATTATTGAAGGAAAGCGAAACCCGGGGACTTGCATGTGCTGTTGCCGGCTGCTGGAAATTTTAAAGGGATAGCAGGACCGGAAAAATTATTCGACATTACCTCAAGGTCTAATTTGGTGGACTTTCCGACTGAGCTCAAGTTTCTCTTTTAGCCATTGAGCAGTCCTGTGATTATCACGGACGGACAAAAATATCGGCAGGTAGAAAACCACATGGGACGGGCGAAACAAGGCATTCTGGTTTTTACATGCCTTCGAGAAGGACTTGTAATTTGTTAGCCGGGGAACCCATAGCCTGAGCCGAAGAGGGGAGCCATGCGATTTTGATTCCAGCGCTGATGTGATGCCAAGACGAAATAATCTCGGTTGGAGAACGTGAGGGAGAGAGGTGGCAGGTTGGAGTCGTAACCTGTCTGGGTAAGAAGCGACAGGTATTGGTCGGGGAGAGTCAGCTGAAAGGAACCGGCTACGAAGCTTACGGGGAACTGGGAACCACTAGGAACCACTAGGCAAGGTACAAGTGCCTTTCTGCCTCCCCCTTCTCCTTTCAGCTTCAGAGTGAGAAATTCTAGATCACGGATCATTCTCGGACTGTGAACGTGAAATTCGAGACCCAGAAGCACAGGGGAGGCACAACCTGATTTCGAGATGGAAGGCGGATATGTGTTGACATCAGTTGGCTGGAACCCCAATGCGTGGAATCTGGATTGGCTATGAAACGATGCTGTCATCTGCCCTTACGTTGCCTCATATCATCAGCCCCCTCCTTCCAACCTTCGACCCGCGCCAGAAATCCTGTTGAAGAGAGGCGGGCCAGGAGGCTTGAAGGTCTATTGGCGACTGGAGATTCAACACGGGATTCCAAAATTGCGGCTACTCTCCGAACGGTTGGTAGGTAGTTGAGAGGTTCGTCGATATTCATGATCCGGTCAGCTGTGCCTTTTCCGGACTCGCTGTGTGTTGCAATTCGACGGTTACCCGCCCGGAATGCCTTCCGGCTCAAAGGACTACCGTTACAAAATAGTAAATAATGTTTGGACTTCCAATTCATTCTCATACGCGCTGCTTTGGGCCGTTGAAACAGGCCCGGACTATTTTCCACCAGAGCAAAAAGCACTCATGTCTTAAAGTCTATCCCCATACTTTTTTGTAACTGTGGGGAATCAGGTTTTTTGTGGACGGGTCGGTGCTTTTATTTTTCCAAGTGAGGAGAAGGCATGTATTTTCTTGTCGAAAATTATTCGGAGTTTCTTGGGAAAGGAACCCCAAAAAAAGAAAGCATGTAGATATGGAGCGAAGCAGACCTTTTTACCGGTCGGCCGGCTATTAATTATCCAGCTTCGACGAGAACAGAGGGGGAGATGACCCCAGTCTCCTTCATCGGGTGTTGAAAAGTGGAGAAATCAACATCACCGAACGGGTGGATGGAGAATATGCCCGAGGCTGGAGGCAAATGGGTTAACGGCCTCGTGAGGGGATATAAGAAAGCTGAGAAAAAGAGGCTGTCGATGCCCGAATGCGTCTACAGAGATCATCAGATATCGTAATATCGCATTCCAGGGCTCGCCTCGAGGACGCATCATCACATTCTGCTTTTGGATTCAAGAACGGGCAAGTGTACTAGCCAGTACGCGAAAAATAAAATATCTTCCCGGCCGGTTGACCAACAGAAATATAGAAAGACCGGGAGATTATATTTTTTGCCATTGTGGCATATCACGGTCGCATTCTAGGAAATCGTAAACAAATACCGACAGACGAATTAAAGAATCATCGTAAGCGCGAGACGGTGTCAGAAGTGCCCTTCGCATATCGCCATTTTTATACGCCGATTCGGCATCTGCTTCCCTCTGTCCCCCAAATCATCCCGCGTGGTGTCGAAGGCAATTTAGAAGGCATCAAACACCCAAAATACGAACGCCGATAGGGAAAAAAAACAAAACAAAGAAACATAATATTATAATATTCCACGCAGAGATTCCTATCTACCACGGGAGGCAGACGCTGCGAGTAAATTATATCGGATCTTGCCACTGCTTTTAGAACCCTCGTGGAGACCACCGAAGAGAAAAAGTCCCTTGCAGGATCTCGAGCAGCTTCAGAATCAGGAAAGTCGGTCGCAAAATATCACAGGTTCGTCCAAGGATCGTACAGAGACAAACTCTCCGAAAGAGAACCCATCCACCCGAGAAACATAGCATAGCTTAGCAAAGCATACATACATAGCAGCATAGCATGACGGGAGCGAGCGTTCGCATTCTTTCGATCCAACTACCGTATTCTGGAATATCGTCGCAAATACGAGCGCTGATATCCCTCACCCAATAGCACGGTGAAAGCTCGAAGGCTTCAGCGAGAAACAATCTCAAACAGCGGGAAAAAAGCTCGTCTGTGTGTGAGAGAACGGAAAAAGCGTGTGCTCTCGATCTCACACACTCACACTTCTCCTCACGCTGATACTCTCTCTCGAGGACATCAAAGACAAGTGCCTTGCTTTGCCATCCAGGCTGCAGAACCCGAAATCTCGACCCCCTCAGGTCAACGAATCGGCACCCGTTTCCTGTTCCTGAGCCAGACAGCCGCCTGGCCCCCCCCAAATCCAAATCCTTCGCCCGGCGAGTGGCTCAGATTCCGCGAGGGAGTACTTTCGGGTACTTGAGCTGTGACCCCCGTTACATTATCGTGCGCCCCCCAAAAGACTCAGACACACCCAGCCTGGGTCCAACCCAACCTGATCCAACCTGATCCAACCCAGACAGCCAGACAGCCAGACAGCCAGAAACCCTCCGGCTGCTACCTACCACCCATCTCAGTCACCCTGGCTTGGTTGGCCGGGACTACGACCTCCTCCTCCTCCTGTGCACCCACCCAGAAACAGGCCTTGTCCTGACGCAGGCTTTTTCTTTTTCCGATTTGATTTCTTTTTCGGAATCCATCAGTTTCTTATTTGCTTTGTTGACTCAAACCCGGCCCTTTTTCACAAGGCAAGGAAAAAGAAGAAAGAAAAGCTACTTATTGTCATTCTGAGCACAGCCAGCACGAATACAATATATTGCACATTTTCGTCCCATCTTCTTTACTTCTTCCTCCCCCTTCTGTTGTTATTATATCTACATGCTTCCCGACATTTCTTTTTCCGCTCCTCAGTTTATAACACATCCTCCTTCCCTTCTCCTGGGTCTCCCATCTTCTGTTCTTATATAAGGATCGTGACCTCCCCCACGTCATTCCCATCCCGAATTTCCAGTATACCCATCATTATATCATTCATACACACAAAAGAGCAGAAAAGCTCCTCAAGGACTACCATCAAACAATAACAATCATCACCATCATCATCACTCTCCAACATCCTCTCTCAATCAATAAACTCATATAGTAGCCCTGGCTCAAACAATACCCACTTCACATTCACAATGTCCGTACCGATCGCCATAGTTCGTTCGAACTCGAGCACAAAGTCTCAACAGCTGGCCGAACTCCTACACTTCCCAGCTTCGCCAAACTACACTTGCGAAACACACCACTGCGCCTTCCCATCATGGCCCGACAGACCAACCCTCAACTCTCCAGACCTGTCTGCTCACTCTGAGGACTCTGGCTTCTTTTCCGACCTTGACTTGGCCGGCCACTCCATGGGAATGCAGCGAGTCCGCTCCAAGCGTCCATCCAACTATCTCGAGCTCGAATTCGAAGAGGAAGACGAAGACGACTCTTCTGACAACTCCTGTGGCGTTTCCCTCTCCTCCACCCCGGAGACACAGAGGAAGCCACCAAAGAGATGCGACTCCAAGTCCATCATTGCCAACGAGCTTCGACGAGAACGCATCGCCTCCAACCGATGCAAGAAGAATGTTCGATTCGAACACAAATAAATTATCCAATGCACTCTTACTTTCTAATCGGAGCAACCGAATTGGTGAGTAACATTTTACCCTGAAACAATCCTGACGCCTAGAAAGAAAGACATGACTCTAACATACTTGCCTCCAGATGCGATTACAAATATTACTTCCTAAACAACCTCATTGATACCCAAGCATCTCCTCGTATCTGCATCCAATTCGCCTCCCAATCCACTCTCAAACCAACTTTATCACATTCGCTATCCCTTCAACGAATGCAACGACCATTTGCCTTTCAAAGCATATATACAATCTGTACAGTACTTATTACGCGTGGTGGTGCCTCACAGCCTTTGCAACATTTAGCGGGTTTTTTACAATATCTTTTTCTATCGTCTTTTTTACATCGATATTTCCAGCATCTTCGAGCATTTCCCTTTTATTTCCTTCGAACATCACGAATCTTCTTTTGATACCAACAAACCTTGGAAAGGATCGAAATAAGGCTGGACCCCACGCATAATACCCACCTGCAACAATTTCTTTGTCTCTCTCTGGAGTTTTTCTTTTACGGATATCTAATCCATAATATCTTGTATCACTATTTCTTTCTTTCGCTTTTTCTTAGGGATGCACTCCTGGTGTTCACATAGAAATCGTCGGATCCTTTTACACTTCCTGTATAAACATTTTTAAACCTTAGTCTTTTATATTTTCATTCACAACTTCTTGTATACCCTATCATTCTGGAGTTTCCTTTTTATGTTTCTTTTTCCTCATCATTCATTCTCCGATACCCTCTAGGGAAACCAATCTTAGTTCCAATTTTAATAGCTTAAACAAATAAATCATTCTTTAAAAACCCTTCAAACTAAACTTCTCAACCGTAGTTCCCGTGAAAACAAGAACTGTACTGCAACCGTAAATAAGATAGGCAGCATGCATAAAAAAAGGTAGTAAGCTTAGAACTACTTTGGATCACGTTCCAAGGCACGGCTTCCGATAAGCGCCGTTGAGATCACCAGCAGTATCGGCCAATACCCACAAGTCGTGATGTACATGCTCCGAACCCAGCCATCGACCGGAATGTAACCACTCTATCCAACCTCCCAAGCATCTACAATACATGCATACCTTCATACCTCTCTCTCTCTCCCCGTCCACGCGACCGACCGACCGAACAACAAGCCACAGACACGTCTATAGTATGGACCTGTTGTCGTGTTTTCCTCCCCTTTCACATTTTGTTTGTCCATTTGTTTCCGATATCACACACGCACACACGCACACACGCACATATACAAGCACACAAGCACACAAACACACACACGCAAAAAAAAGAAGTCACACCGATATGCTTCTTCCAAGTGTGTGTGTGTGTGTGTGTGTGTGGATGTCATTATTTGCGATGGCGCTAGTAGAGAAATGTTTGGGCTACATGCATGTATGTATGCATATAACTTCTGTTTTCAACACACCCGGGGCCTTTTCTTTTGGGAGCCTTCAACCATAGGGTACCTGGCTTGACTGCGTGCTGTAGCTGTGCAGCTCTTCCCTTCTTCTTCTACTTTTTTTGTTTCGTTTCCCAGATGTACGGAAGGGGGGGAAGCGTGGAAAAGAATCTTTCGTTCTCGATAGGTTGGACCGATGGGGGCTATCCAGTCAGAACCGCAGAAAGCATCAAGCCCACAACCCGAATCACAGCCAAAGACGAGACAGAACCTGCGCTGTTGTGCTTCCGTCGCAGCAGGACTGGCTACGTAGCCTACTGGTTACCAAGTCAAGTAGCTGCACCCGTATCCCACACCTCTTCCCTCTTTTTTTACCCGTCACCCTTTTTTTTTTTGGTTCGGTTTTTAAAGGTGGAGTGGAGACCAACTTGAATGTATGTTTTTTTTTTTTCGAGATCCGAAAAGAGGCACACGTTTTATTTTTTTTAGTGTTTTTCGAGAGGAAAAAAACGAACAAGTCACTGCTTCTGCTTGGTGTTGCCCAGATTGTAAGTAGCGGGTAAATCGGGAGGAGCGAAGAGGGAGCGCCCGCCTGCGCGGACACGGACATGTGCTGCAGTCGTACAAAGATATCATGTAATCTATAGTATCACCCATCCATCCATCCGCACGCATATGTCTGCCTGTCCTGCCCTGCCTACCTGCCTGTCTGTCTATCTATCTGTCTGTTTGTAAATATGTACATGCAGATAAATGGAGATGAGCGAGCGCTCTTCTTTCCCAGGTAAGTGAACAATCAACCAGGTAAGAACGACATAATACTTGGTCGATAACGGATAATGGGGATTGTTTGATCTAGAAGGCGGTGTGGCACGGCACCAATCAAAGGTCTCTGATTGATAGATCTATCGAATCTCGCAGGTTTGAAACCGGCTTTGCGTGCAGTAGATAGATGGTCGGATGAATGAATGAATGAATGAATGAACGAACGAACGAGCAGTGCAGCCGTATCCGCGAAAGCATGGTGATACTTTTAATATTGAGGCTTTGATATACCACCACCACCACCACGGATCATTTTTGGGTGAACCATTTTAACGATTGGTGATATCCTCGTTCTTTTCGGTTGGGCTTGGAAGGTGTGCTGTGCCCAGCCCGATTTTTCTCGTGAACCAACGGTTTTTCCGGCTCGTATTCGGTTTCTGCTGTGGGTTTATGCGGCGCAAGGACCTCAGCACGGATTAATTCGAACGGAAACTCGAGAATAAACGTGGCTCCGACATTCTTCGCAATTTCTCTGGGCTTTTTGCCTGAATCTAGTAAATATAGGAAAACTACATGATGCACATAAATGGACAGATTTCGCAATTGGTAAAAAAAGATTGAGTTTGGTGTTACCGTGATATTCGTTCTGGCTGTGGCTCTGTCGCATAATACGGACAACAAGAACAAACAGCCGGATTACATTATACGGGTTGCGCAAAGTATCTTTATTTAGCTGGCACGGGCGCACGTCGCAGCCGTTAGAGAAAAGTTACAAAAAAAAACCAACAACAACAACAACAAAGAGAAGGCAATGATGGTTATATTAGTCCTGCTATACTAGACAGCATATGCCCTTGTTTCGTAATTCCAGGATTTTGGATATACCGATCTATCTTTTTTTGTTTTTTGAATAGAGTAAGCTTGTGTAATAATTCCTGGCATTATTACATTTGACGATGGTACACGGGCTTCAATGATATGACCTGGGCCACGGGAGCGACCCGATCTCTTCCTCACTCCCCGGGAAACAGAGTAAGACAGTTGGTGCCCATCGATGAGTATGTAAGGTCTCAGTAATCTAAAACCTTGCGTCTACGGGTATCGCATATCGAGATGCGATGCCAGAAGAGATAGGCACAGACCGCTCCTTCCCGTTCATTATAAGGGAAGCAAGGGAGCTAGATACGGAGCCCTGATATCGATTGCGCGGCACGAGATGGGAAAGAAAGGGTCACTCGATTATGTATGTGGGCTTCCCCCTCGCTTACTAGAGAGCTGCGCAGAGAGTTTATTCTCGGAATGGACAGGAGGAAGATGAGGAGAGATGAGTTAGAAGTCTTGGGCACGAATCGTATTACTGATCATATGATTGGTGAGGGCCTTCCCCTTCTGCTTTTTTAGATATTAGTCAAGGAAAAGGGCACCTCCTGGGTTTGATCATGACTCTGACACATTTGATCGGTAAGGAAACCTGCGGCCAGCCAAGCATGCGAGGGAGTAAGAGAGAGGAGTGCCATAGCTAGCACCTTCCCGAGAGGAGGAAGAGGATGTGAGGAGTAAGCTGGTGAAAAGAGGGGTAATTGGTCAACGAGTGCGTTGTCTACTGTTGTGTGTTGGCGGCTAGGCCAAAATGGAGGTGAGCTGGCTCAAGGGAGGCTGTCGGAACTCGTCGCTTCCCCGCTGTCTTAGAGGAGGAAGAAGAGCGAGGAGGAGTAGGAAAAAGAGGAGCCCCCACATCTGATCCTGCTTGGCCTGCGCTGTTTCTCGATTGACTCCGGATCCTTGTGGTTAAGGCTAGCCTGCATGTTTATTTTCGTAGCTCCCACTGGTGAGAAGGGATTCCAAAGCTACATCGTCATGCTCGAACTGACATGTGAGTGTGTGGGAACAGACGAGTTCAATCAAATCAAGGCTGGTCTCTTGAGCTCTTCCCATTTGAGCACAGTGGCTAGTAGCCTCGTAGCATTGGTATTAGCACGAGTATTGGGAACTAGAATAGCCTTGTCGCACACATAGCACCGCATCCGCTATGCCTGCTGAGTCAAAGGGCAGCTGAACTGAACGCTTTCACGCAGCTGATATGGCAGTCTCTCCAATTGCAGAGGTACATGTGCAATTTTCGAGGCTGTAAAGAGGCTCAAGTTGCTTGGCTCACGGGCAATTGGTCCGAGGGCTAGGCGACTCCGGAAAGACTCATCTGCTGCAGCGAATCGAGGTGCCCGAGTATGCGAGATGGCACGAGAAGCCTCGGGGCAATCAGAGAACAGGTACATTGAAGATACAAATCTCTGGGACAGAATACCTTGGGTGATGAGTGATGAATGGATGAGCTGATGGATTGCTGATGCTGATACTGATGCTGATGCTGATGGCGATGTTGGAAGGTTGTTCGGGAGGCTTCTCCAAATGTTAGTCAGCGGCTGATACACGAACAACAACGTCGCCGCAACACATCAACACATCGGAAACGCCCGCAGCCAATCGACGACGAGCTTGAGCTTGTCGCCAAAAGGGCCCTGCATCTGCATCGATCGAACTGTCATCGGAAAGGCACAATTCTCGCCATTCTTCGGCAGCATTGGGTCTCAGTCTGACAAATCTGACCAAACAATCTTCAATTTGTCGGTGGCCATGGCTTTGTCGCGGTATTTCTCTCTTCGCTGCCTCCGACGGAGACCTATCTCAACATCGTTACCTTTGCACGGCTTCGCCTCAATCGCCTCCTCCCACCGTTGTCTCTCCCTCACCGCACTGTCTTCGTCTTCTCCAGGGCCTCCCCGGACTTGCCAAAATCACAATCAAAATCGTATCACCAGCCGTCAGCATAACCGTAACGTCACATCGCCCCGTGCGACTGCTACTCTGTCATCGATATCGTCATCGCCGTATTCGACAGCATCACCCCAGTCTGTCTCGACACCCCCACCCCCGGGACCACCGAAGTCCCGGACACCATCATTCGACCGGGAGGTCGCTCAACTCGCCGCCCTTCCTCTTCACCCATTGACTCTCAGCGACCTCGTCCGCTTCGGGAAACCCCCACTGACCCCCGACCTCCTCCTCGCATCGGCATCGTTCACTCTTCGCGTCCTCCCGATCCGATTAGCCCGTCGCATCATCTCTCTACGAAACCTTCCCTATATCGTCGTCTCCAACCCCCACATCTCTCAAATCTACAACAACTACCTGCACTCCCTTCGGCTTCTCTTGTCCTTCCCCAAGCACGACTTCCCTGCGACTCTTAAGGAAGAATCCCGCTTTAACGATGTGCTTTCCGAAATTGTGGACACGCATCGAGATACGATCCCCACGCTCGCTCGTGGCTTCTCCGAATGCAAACGCTATGTCAATGCTGATTCCATAACAGACTTTCTCGAAGAGCATCTTCGTGCGCGAATTGGTACAAGATTATTGGCGGAACAACATCTTGCCCTCCATGACGCCAGTTTGACACAGGATGGACGAACGTTGCCGGGTGTCCAAGCGAACGACCCTAAAGCGTCAACATACATAGGAACGATAGATACACATCTAAACCCTACCGCTATCGTAAAATACTGTGCGGATTTCGTAGGTGACATTTGTGATCTGAGGTATGGCGAGCGGCCTACTGTTGTAGTGGATGGTATGCCGGATGCAAAATTCGCCTATGTACCGGGCCATCTCGAATATATTCTCACCGAATTGTTAAAGAATGCATTCCGAGCTACGATTGAAAAGGGAAATGTGGACAAGCCGATAATCGTTACTATTGCTTCAGCGGAAATGGACGAAGACGATAGTGATAGCGACAGCGATGACGAGGAGTTTCCTCTACACCCTGGTTCTTCCTTGTCCGGGTCTTCCTCAACTATCAAATTGCTCGACAATGCCAATAGTTGGGATGATAACGACGGATTCAGCGTGGTACGGCCGGGGACGGAGGTACAAGGGGATAGTCTTAGGACAGATATCGGGGGCATGTACGGAAATTCTGGGACCATCGATGCCGATCTGTCAGACACCATGAAATCGGAAGCCGCACGGGCCATTACGATTAGGATCAGAGACCACGGAGGGGGTATTGCGCCGGAGCATCTACCTTTAATTTTCAAGTATAGCTTTACGACTTTTAACAGTGCGAATACCATCGGTGGAGGTGGCGGACAATTTGGTGGAGATAACGGCGGGATGGACGCGATTAGCAGCGCTATGAACGATGTCGAGGCGAGTACGATCGCTGGGCTGGGATTCGGGATGGGGCTCAGTAGAAGTTATGCACAGTTTTTCGGTGGTGATTTGAAAGTGGAGAGTTTATTCGGGTGGGGAACGGATGTATACTTAGGGCTAAGGGGCTTGGTTGTCGATAGAAGATAGTGAGAACTGTTTCAACCTTTTAGGACATATGCAGGTGTTGTGATGGCGTTAAGGTTTGTTGGGAGTTTCTTTCCGGGGCGTGTAAAAATATATTCATAGCATCATATTGCTAAATTACTTCAACCTTTAAGCATTTAAACCAATTGTTGATAGGTGCAGCTATTATTAATATATCACTTTGCCTTTGCTGCTATAACATCTCGATATATGCAGCACACCTAAACATTGGCAGTGGACTACTGGTCCCGAAATGGGACGAGAGAAAGACATTAGTTGTGAAGGGAAAGCACTATTGAACTTGTTGTTATTATCATACTACGAATGAATTGTTATACACGAAGCGAACTAGTATACATCTCAAAACTACTCCATGTCTTCTGCGAAGCTTGTGTAATCGAAAAAAATTGAATTGATTAGCTATTCGAGTTCTTCTCCAAGCAGCATCTTTCGGATAAACTCCTTCCTCACAGCGTGTCTTTTAAGGATCCTTTCTGCTTCTGTGATCTTGTTTCTTTCAACTTTGAAACCGTAGTATATTCCTTTTCTCTCAGCCTCTTCGCAAATCTCAACAATGCGCTGGTTGAAATAATGCCGGAGAGCCTTTCTTGCGCCGTGGTATCGTATCGAAACCATCGACTTCATTTTGCATTTTGGGCAAATGTTACCGTCACACTCCCAAGTGGTGTCCGGGCCGCCCACATATAAGTCCGAGTCTAAGCACGTAAGATTTCGGCATGCTCTAACCCAAGGCGTGTCTTGGAGAAAGCCTGGTGGAGTAAACTGATAGGGAGGCCCTAGACCCATCCTTCTTGTCACAATCCGAGCACTTTATAATATATACTGTCAGCATCACTGCTTATGCCATCAATAACATCAAGTCCCAAGTAGTAAAGATAGGTGTTGGGAACTAAAAAGGTCTTTATATTGAAGCAAGAATGCTGGTATGTTGTAACCTGAAGCACAATGGGGGTAGAAGAGATCACTTAGGAATAGTGGACAGGAGTACATACAATTTCCACCATGTGACTCCATGGCCATCATGTCCGCGTCCCTCCTCGGGATCTTCTAGAGCCATGTCGAGCAGATGGGCGTACTCGTGCGCCATGATATCCATCAACCTGAACTCTGTATTGACTGATTTGGTACTGAACGCTATATGCGAAACCCAGTCGATATGCGGTGTGCGCCGATATTTGTGCACTTTCACTTTGACATAGTCATCACCGTCGTCAACGGCGTCCCACGCCCAGTAACGGTACTTATCAATTATTTCTATGTAACTTAGAGACTTTAATACCGTTTTCATAGTTTCATCGGTGGTGCGAGCAACTCGCCATGCTGATCCCGAAATCTTATCAGATACGGGGTGGCCAACCAAGCTGCCTAGCACAGCTGGCACCGAGAACCAATGTATTTTTGGCGACATCCAGTCCGACCCTGAACATTGTTTCATGAACCCGCCCGTCACTGCATCGTCCATCTCATTAAAAATCTCTAGAGCTCGGTGCTCCTTATTCTTTTTCCAGGGCTCCATGCGATACAGTGGATCGATGATATGTTCGAGATAGTCGTAGTGATCTGACCAGTGGCTACTATCGATGAGATTCCGAACCCAAGCTTTAGATTCCGGTGTGAGTTCTTCGTATTCGACCTCCTTTCCATTCTCGCCCACCTTGGTTTTCTTGAGATACCTTATGGGAAATAGCAGCTCGCCATTCTTTGCTATTTTGGCCGCTTTCTTACATATGGATGCTTTCTTAGTACATGTAGTTTCGCTTCCTTTTCGTATAGCTTCGTGAGAACCTTTAGCTTTCGATTTACTTTTGTTAGAACTTGGCCTTTTCGCCTTCTTATCCTTAGGCTTGACAACCTTTGCTTTTGTGGGAGGCTTCGCGGTCGGGGTCAAGGTCTTTGATTTTTGTTGGCCTGTGGCCTTTCTTTTTAGCGGATTCCGAGGTTTCCGCGGCGCCATGATATATTTAAACTCGGATATTCCCTAGTTGTCCCGAATATCCTTAAGAAATTGATTATGGTCCGTCATGATCTACTATTTGATATTTAGCCAAAGCTGTTTATTGACATCCAGGTCGATCTCAAAGACTCAACAGCTGAAGTATACGTCGCTGTAACAAAATGCAATCATTAATTGTTATAAGCTGCGCATTTATTTGACCTTGAGCTTGTGACTATTTTGATATTGCGGGACTGCGTTCAAATATGCATTTGAGACAAAATTAAAGCTCAGTATTAACGATAATAGAAAAACTTATGGTAAATGTATGATTGGAAACTCCTTATTCTTTATTTGCCACACCGATACCCAAGCGGCATCTGGAACTTTCGTGTAAAACTTGTAATTATGTCTTCCCCCCGTAGCAATTTCACTTCAATGGTCGCGGTATTTCCAGTGTCTCCAGTGTTGCCGTTATTATTAGTAAGAACACTTTCGGAAAATTTTCCAGTTCCGGGTTCGGGAGTATTCGATTCTTTGGTTGTTCGATCTGCGAGAGTATGCAAAGCTAAAACCAGACGCTCATGCCTAGTATATATCAATATGTATTAGCAGAGAGCACTGTGCAATCCGGTTTATCAGACACAGTTGGGCGATAGTTGAACGACAATAGGTGGGCTTATAAACTTAGTTGGTTCAGCAGGATCGTAGCAACAATCGGAGGCAATATACGCGAACCTCTGATAGTTTTCACTTCATACTATAAATTGCCATAAGTTGATATTAGGTGACTTACCACTGCTGAAAAACGCGGTCATGCTGAGGTGGCTGCTCTTGCGCGTTTTCCATATACGCACACAGGAGCGCAAAAGCGTGCAAAAAAGCTTCTACTCGAGATTGCCCAGAGGTCTCAGATAGGAGACGTGTGGACACGAATATTCGAAAGCGTGATGCTGGTCGGTTGCGTGGCCGCTTTTCTCTAGCAAAAGTCATGTCACTATTGCTTAATATCCACCAGTCGAGCTTCACGTCTTCGGGTTGGAGTCTCGAAAGTTCAGCAACAAAGGTTTGTTCCCCCCCGAGTTCGGCTCCACCCACAGGTTGATTGGCCCGGGACACCAATTCGAACATTTGTCGTCGAATTACTCCCGGGTTAAACTCTCCTGCTAGCTTAAACTGCTCGGCTGCCACCATAGTGTCACTGTCAATGGTGCAGGGTAGAGTGTCTTTATAGCCCCTAACGATGGTTTTGTACTTCTGGCTCTTTGATTTATTAGTTTCCATGGCTGAGATGATATCTACGTATTTGTATAGATTTCGGATTCTAAGTTCCTCCAGTCGTTTTTCAAATTAGAACACCAGGTGATAAGTTTTGTATATCGGCCGTGAGGCTTTCCAAGTTTGCTAAGCTTTATGCCGAATACGTTGTTTGAGAGATGATGCGAAAGTTCATTAAGTCAGTAGAAATCCTGGCGAATTATTTGGGGTATATGAGCACTTGTCTTATACACTCATGGTCGATTTCGAGATGGATTCTAATATATAAACTTTATACAGAGACAGATGTAAAAATATTTATATCACAGAGCAGTTTTTACTGTGCCGGCTTGCGTCTGGTTTACGAGACAATGCTGGCTTCTTTCATCATAACCTTCATCGAAACCTAGCGATGTTTGTATCCTGCTTATCCTATGTTCTATCTTGTCTCAGGGTAAACGATGTTCTGGCACCACGTTGAAACAAATTTCGTCCCTTCCCGTAAAGACCCTTAGATAGGTTAATGAGGGGTTAGAGAATCTCATATGCTTTGCGAGTTCCGTATCTAGGACAAAGAGTTTCTACTAGACGAAATAAATTCGGCGCGTTTTATAGAGTTGGGGGCTGAAACGATACCACTACAAAACGCATGATTCCATTGTCGTCTAAACGTCTGTTGTGTGGCTACTGAGATAGTCGTGTGTGTCTGAAATGTTAATAAAGAAACCCTAGCTATATTCCCGCTCTAGTACAGTAAACAGAATCAAAGCTCCTTTTTAATGTATCAGCATTACTTGACTAGTCTATTACATTTGATTTGAAGATATCACCAACTATGAATCTGCCACGATTGCACAAAGCACCAATCTAGCTAATATCCGACACCGTCAATCCAACCCCATTAGTTTAGAGAAAAGAAAGAGACAAAAAACACGTATTGAGCTCTTTTATAGAGCCGAATATGCACTGAATAGATTGCTAGTATATCTGGTCGAGAGTTTTACAAGCTGAGCTTCCGTAACATGGCATCAATCACACGATTCATATGCAATAAAATCGCAACCACAGGTGGTGAACGGTAGGTGGTATACTACTAGTAAGGCTCTATATTCGATAAAAACACGCTTTGTTCAATTGAGAAATCTCATTTGATGGGCTTTGCGGACATCATTAAACAGTATGTTATATTCCAAGTATTATATGGGTAATGTTCCCGGTGCTCACACTAGTCAAACGTTCAAAGCTCCCGAGATCATGCTGAACAATCTTGACTAGATACCGGGCAAACTCGTGTTGTCGTCGACATCTAACACCTGGGCCTCACAGTCGAGTGTTCAGCACACCCTCAGCTTCGGCCTTGTGGATAGATCGCCGCTTTTCGCACTATCCCGGTTGGCGGCTACGGCTATTGATAGCTCGAGGCCTTTTCTTGTCCCTGACTAACTTTAAGTTCTTCTGGTCAGCTCGGTTTTTTTTTTTCTCAAGCCGGTCGGTATTGGCCATGCCTGACAATTTTTTTTGTTCACACCATCTTTCGATAACTCTGGAAAAACTGTCCTCAAAAACATGGGCCATAAACGCTGTCAAAATATCAAGGCACCAAGGAAGAAGGGTACAGCCTATTCCAAAAATGGGTAAATTTTCTCAATTATTGGCAAGGGGGGGTTTATGATAATTTATCCCCAAGTGCCAACTTCCGAACACGAAGGCTGTCCGTAGATGTCGACCGCACGGAAGCCCAAACGATGCGGAAAGAGGGCACGGGAGAGTGTGGCACGGCCTCGTGTAAGCGCCCGATAATGCTCATTGTTCCCATAACGAGCAAACCTGTTGCTATTTCCTCTCTCTTCTCTTATCTGTTTGCGGCCCCTGCATCGGCGGAACGAAGCCATGTGGTGTGCCTCATGATCGTTTTTTTTTTTCTTTTCTGCGGACGATTATCGAGTTTCATCAGAGATATATTTGCCCATGTCCACGGAAGATCGAAACATGCGATGATTATCACATCCGTAGCGCCTGGGGGTGTGATTATTTTGGTCAGCCAGTTTTGGCGAAGTTCCAGAATACTTCTAAGTTTGTCTTTGTGGTGGGGCCCTCACGAGCCGTCTCCTTCTGTTTGCCCTCCATCGCCTCCATCCCTAGATGTGGGCAAGAGGCAGAGGGGGCATGATCTAAGTATAATCAATCCGCCCTGTTGAAGGTACAAGCAGTGAGATAAGCCGAAGAGACAAAGGGAAAAGAAAAAATTCGAAACGAGGCGTTGAGGCAGCAGCAGGCTAAGCTGCATTGTGTAACGAGACGCTTTTGGTCAACCGGCAGCGGGGGACTTTCGGGCGCTCTGTCGATGGGAATCTGGGCTGCATGAGGATAGGTGATTCACGGTAGGACGACATTGACTGGGAGGAGGGAACGCATCGCCAGGTCGCAAATGCAAGGCATACGCCAAATATCACAGCCTTGAGTGGACAGGAACTGTTCCTTATTGTAGTTTGTTCGGATTGTATTTCTAATTACAATGCTGTTGTTGTTTTCTCAAACGACGGAAAGTAGACAAAACACAAATGGTGAAACTTAGCTAGATACGAAGCACAAAGATAATATGACTCTTAAAATGTGAGGTGCCGCAGCAAATTATACAATGGTATTCAAAACACAGCCTTTTTCTTTCTTTCGAGATGCCAGTACAAAGGCCTAGGTTTCAATGCGAATCGCAAAGTCAACTATCTATCGCAGAAACGATACCAATGGATATGCAGCTACGACACCTTTTTCAGCCAATTGTACCCACCAATTTACATGACTCCATCTCCCGTTGGACTTTTTGTATCCCTCCACAGATACTTCGAGAGGCAAGAAGTCGCGGCCCCATACTAGCGCTACTTTGACGCGAATCCACAGCCTGGAATAGGGGTACGGCTCCAATGGCAATCCTGCCAAAATCCATGGGAACGATCAAGCGTCTAGCGCAAGGCGATTTTCACGAGAAATTTGTCATAAAAGCGAACTTTTTTTTTTTGTATTTTTGGTTTTCAAAGCTAGTGACTCGAACAAAAGTAGAGGCGTCAAAGAAAACAGTAAGATAACCAGGTCCTGCAAGGTTAAAGTTGAACAGGCGTTTCGACAGGAAATATACGGACGAAAGGACAGACGGGGAAGGAAAAAAAAGAGTGAAAATCAGGAAAATAAAACAAATGGGTATATTAAACGTTACTACTCTTGAGGTTAAAACTTTTGTTCAGAAAAAAAAAAAGACTGGATATTATGAAAAGTAGAGACCCGTTAACTTTTGTTCCCGTTTTAACGTCCCAAATGGTGGAACCAGTCCTTTTTCATGCACAGGAATATCCTTTCCGACTTCTCTCCCTAGTCAAGTGTCGCCACCAGCCAGATGTAAAAGTGTAAAGAGATCTAAACGGCCAAAAAAAAGAAAGAGGGGAGATGAAGAAACAAGTAGACAAGACTAAAAGCGAAGATATCCCTCTGGCCGAAGATGCGATGCTGAATTAGCAGAACAATGCTGAAAACAATGTAGCAATGTGATCCCAGTGCGTGTATCAATCCAAGCTATGAGACCACCCGCAAAGATAGGAGAGCAAGATACAAAGCAAAACAAATCAAGGATTAAGTAGAGCTGCTGACTATGTGGAACCGTTGAGCGAAGATGGCGACATGTATATAGAACGAGCTTTTGGGTTCGAAAACGGACACCAATGAAAAGGCTTTCCTCGAAGCAAATGTGAGACGGCTGATGCGAAAGGTATTAAGATGCTTCAATGCGACGGGGAGGAGAAAGAGGAGAAATTGTCCAACATTAAAGATATAAGGATTTTCTGCACAGTGAACAAAGTGCCAGCCTCGATTTGAAGGAAGAAGTAAAAAGCATACAAAGCATGAAAATTAAAAAAAATTCAGACATTACAAATGTACAACCATAAGCCAATCGGTATCCTGTGAACGCAAGCCAAATAAAACAAATAACTCGCGAACAAAAACAAGAGAGAAATGGACAAGCAAATGGATATCACATCTTTTGAGCGGCAGTAAGCAAGCGATAAATCAGAAAAGACGGCATTGAAGGATGATAAAAGAGAACAAATCTATAATGGTATGATGGAGAAAAGAATAACGCCATCGCTAAAGAACAAGATCAAAAGCAGCCAATCATGCATGAGTAGTAAGAAAGACCACCAAACCCTATTCTCTGAGGCAGATATAAAAAAGAAATATTGTTGTCGAAGAAATTTTGAAAATAATTACTGGTAGAGCTGCTCTAAGCGTGGGGGCGTCGGAGGATATCCTCGCAGTTGGCATCGAAGCGAGTGCTCCACAACCTCATGCCAGTCATCAACTTTTGAGTGCGTTCAAGTTCACGCTCCTTGCCAAACATGGCATCGACAAACTCCCTGCCGGATTGCTTACCCATGGTGACTCCAGGAGATCCCTTTCGGATAGCGCTAGCAGCAGGCTCGTTGCCTTGGGCGGATTGAGCACCTCTCCACATGTACTCCTCGCAATGCTTCAAGAGTCGCTTCATGCGATCCCAGAGACGGTCGCCAGATTCAAGAAACTCGTTAACGAGGAGAAGATTCTCTCGTCTCTTGATGCGGTTGTTCTCAACGACTTCTCTCGCACGCTTGCTCTTCCCGCTCAACTGGATAAGCAACAACCAAAGCTCACCAGCTTGCTCGGTGATAGTGGAGCTTGTTCCATGTCGGAAAACAGTCCAATCGTAGATCCACTTGCCCAAGGAGTTAGCATCAAAGACGGATCCTAGGAGCATGATTGGTCGTTCTTGTTGGTCCCAGTTCTTTGTCGAGTATCCTTGCGGGATTCCGTGAGCGGCGGCGGCCTCCTTTGTTGGGGGGGTGTGGTTGCGGATGTCGTCAGCGCTAGGAGGTGGGGAATGCGGGTGGTCGCTGCCAGGTCCAGGGGTTCGAGCTTTGGAACCGGAGTTGCGAGACCTGGTACGCTCACGTGGAGGAGGTGGATGCATTGATGGGGACGATGGTGCAGCCTGTTGATACGAAGCATACAAACGGTCATGATTAGTATCCGGCTCATCATAATCCCAGAATGCTTCGTCGACATTGGAGTGTTCCTGGACGTTGAACTTGAACTCTACGTTGGGAGAGTCGCGTTCGAACGCCGGCCGCGGAGACGATTTAGAAGATACAGGTTTTTGAGAGAAAGGAGAACGAGAAGTTTGATTATCATCGACAAAAGAAATATCAGGATAACAATAGGAGCAAGATAAAGAAAGATCCTCATCGTCGTCCCCGCCATAAGCGGAGTCAACATGGGAATGAGACCGGTGCAGGCTCTGTGCCTGGCTTTTGAAAGGAGATGAACGAACTCGAGGAGATGCACGAGGGCGGGAACTGACATAATCGTAATCCGATGGAAGTGGGGAGGCGTATGCTCCTGGAACAGACGGAATTGGACCTTGGGGACCCATTGTGTAGAAATACTCCCCTCCTGGCGATGGTGCGGCGCAGAAAGAGGATGGTCGAGGGGATGGAGTATTGAAGCTGTATGGTGAGAAGCTTCCAGCAGGAGTCGCAGAGTTCCTGTTGTTCGGCTGCGGGGTAGCTGGGAAAGACGAGACGCCTTCTCGCCCAGGCAACTGGTCACTTCGACGCCTGTGCTGATGCTGGCTGGATCGAGATCTTCCGCTGCCTGCATAGGGGGATTGGGGTTGAGGGGTAGGCGCGGGAGTGTGAGAGTAGTCCGGTCCCCAGTAACTACCGTGCATACCAGCTCCAGCACCTAAAGGCGGTGAGTTAAGAGGGGTTGTGGTGTAAGTATAAGGATAGCCGTGAGACGGCATACCGTATGCAGAACTGCCAAACATGGCTGATGAAGATTGAGGGGCTTGAGGGTGCGGAGTCGCAGACGCCGACTTTGGATGAGGGGTCTTCGAGGCGGGCGGAGGCCTCAGAGGAATTTGGGATTCCGGAGAGGTTGTCTTGGGCCGGACTGAAGACGGTCTACGACCAGACGGGACTTGAGGAAAGGGCTGAATTTTGACTGATTTCAACCCGGTGACAACCTATAAAAATGTTTCTATGAATGGGAGGTATCCCCTCTGCGCCGACGCCGTTGCGTGCGCTGCGTGGAATTTTACAATGGACGGAATGTTGGAGGTTTCTTGTTATCTCAATCCTAAGATCATGTATTGTTTCGAGAGAAAGAAACCCGAGAGGGAGGGGAACACGAGAGAGAAGCCGGAAGCCAACGTTGCTGCGGGTCAGTCAAATATGATAGTTATATAGAGAGAGATATATTTAAATATATATATCCGAATGCTCCTCGCAGTCTTTCGAGAAAATTCTGGCTACCGTGATGGGCTTCCTCCCAAGGAGATTATATTAGATTAGTAAGAGATTTTTGGATGAGTCTGAAATGTCGAAAGTTCGGGGTTATCGAGTAGTTTGATTATTACAAGGCAGTGCCAGGTCGGAATTGGAGCCCGTAGACGGTAGCCAACAGCAGTGTCGAACAAAATGCCAGCTAAATCTGAGGCATCAAAAGGTACAGGAGGAGAGGAAGAAATTGGAACCAGGAGGGAGGACCGCTCGCCAAACTGATATATAGGTGCTTAAGTGTACAACAATCAGGCGCAGGTATGGGGACAGAAATTATTTCCCACCCACCAAGATTGCAAAATAAGACAAGGTGTGGGAAAAAAATTCCAAACCTCACTTCGAAGCGTTTTTTGCTTCTTTGTATGGCGGCCGGCTCGAAAGAAAAAGTAACCTCAGACCTGGGAAAAAAGGAATCTGGTTGCCCGAGGGAGATTGGACACTTTTCAGGACCGTGCCTTGGGGCAGACCGGGTGGATTTCTAGTTCTCGTCGTCGAATAAGCAATGCGCTTCGACCGCTCTCGACTACTCGTACGCACCAAAATGAGTCGTACGCACACACTTTTTCCTCCTCATGCTGCCTGAGATTTGAGACTGAATGCCTTGCAAGATTGGGATAAACGGTGAGTACTCGAGTGTGGTGGGTGTGGCCAACCCCTGCTCTAGTTTGGGCAAATTACTGATGGAGCATTTCTGAACCACATCCTGCCCGTTCCAATCCTTTCCTCTCTTTCTTTCCTTTTCTTCCTCTTGATTTCCCGTCATAGCTTCTCGTTGGTTCAGCACCTCGAGGTACTTTTAGCGGCGTACCAGGTGTCCGCGTCTTGTCTCTTTGTCGATTCCTCGTCGCAGCTTCAAGCCCACACACACCTGCTGCGTCCAGGCTCAATCGAAGGCTCCTCCTGAAAGGCTCCTGAGATGAGAATCTGTCGTATCAATAGACCGCCTCTCTATCCCTTACCTTCCAGAAAGTCCCTTTTTTCGGTTTTCCCAGCCGACGGGAAAACTTTATGACTCCCCTCTGTGTTGTTGATAACACGGTCTCGAAATGGCTATTCTTTTTGTTGAGACGAATTAAAGGCCAGGCTCTTGATGGTTTTTTTTTTTTTTTTTTGTCTTTCGCTTTCGACATAATCGCATGTGAACGGGGGAAAATTTTGAGACAGGTGGAAACAGGCTCTACTCTAGATTCGGCCAAGCGTTTACCGGGGGGCTAGCCCGGTAGTCCAAGGTGGAAAACATCATTCCAAAGGTGTGGCTTAGCGGCACCTTTTTAGCCTCGTTGGCGGGTTCGGCGAAATTATTTGGCCAAAGAGAGCTATCAAAGACCGTGTGCCACTTCCTTGACTCTCACCAATGTACGTACAGAGCTTGCTACTCAACCGTAAGCATCACGCAGATGCTGACGAGACATACCAATGGCGACCTCTGTTTTGGCCATCTCATGATGAAGCCCTTGGAGACCGAAGGCATCCGAACGGAACCCTTCGCATGCATCTATCATATCACTGAGACCCTTCTTTGTTGAATCCCTGCGGCGAAGGGCATCGGGATTGTATCGACGGATGTGCTTGAGTTTTCCCGTTACTTCCTTCATTTTCCGAATGTTGCGGACGTTGCATCCAAACCATCCTATCCAGCGAAGTGTTTTGATAGGTCTGTCGGGATCTTTGTATTGTTCCGCGAGCACTCGGCTTTTGCTTTCGAAGGACGAGCAAATAATTGCACCCTCACGCCATTCAGGCAAGGTTTATTGTACGAGTCTAGGTCATTGATACTATCGCGAGCTAGTCATTGCTTGCTTCGGCCTGGTGTGAACGCAAATTCTGAGAGATACGGACCCGATTGTGCAATGTGAACTGCTGCTGCATGCAGAAGCACCGATTCTTACACGAAAGTAGTTTTTGTGTGCGCCGTTTCCTTAGCAAAGATAGGCAGTGCAGCTACCCTTGGCGGGCTGGGAACATCTTTCGAAGGAAGGAAGCTGTGAACAAAAAAAAAAAAAAAGGTAGTATTTTTGGAAACTCGAGAAACTTGCGATTGCTCCCGAGTGAAGATCGCTTCGGGAGCACTCTTCGGGTTAGTGCCCCGAATACTCGGGTCTACCGGTAATTTATCCGTTCCCGCCCCAGCAAGCTGAAACAGCCAGAACATTTTGCAGGGAACGAAAATATGAATGAAAATTTTCCAGATATGGAGATTACCAAATGCCGGTGTGCCATTCGAAAAATCATTCTTTTCTTCGTTTCAAGAATTGGTCTCGTGAGAAGACATCTTGACGGCTATTCCAAAGGTACGATCACCATCATTCAATTTAATTGCAAACAGTGTCTATCCTGTGTTTACGAGGGGTTTCCATGTGCATACCAGGCCCAGACTGAGGAAGGGGGAAGGAAAATTTTTCGCATTCAATTCGCTGATAATCACAATCAACGGAAGCAGAACAAGGGAAGGCCCGTGTCCATATATCACTCACAGCCTGGGGGAAAAAGACGTGGCTGCTTTGCATCTTGGTCACATCAACATCCTTGAATGATTCCTCGCTCTTTATTATTTAGGCGACGATATCTACAATTCCTCCCATTCCTAGGACATTCTGAAATCTAAATGCTATCAAACGCTCAGCAAACTTTTTTTCGCGGTATTGTTCCGGTCCGAAACATCAGGATACGTCCTGGTATGAAAATAAGCTTTCAATATAACGAGGGCAAAGGATAAACGGAAACTCATCGCGTGTACACCGTAGGCTCGAGAATTTGGTGACCTGGTCCGAAACCTTCTGATTCTTATACATTCTAGCTCAAGGGTCTTAGAACACATCTAGACAATATAGTCCGTTTGTACTTACATCAGAGAACGCTTAATCTGGCAGTGTAACTGCATCTCCCAGCCATCTTCGAGTTTCGATAACGGGATGTCCCAACCGGTGGCAGGACGCAGGCGTGCAACTGCTATACCCCGGGTTGGGACAGATATGTTGAACCGAATCCCAGCAGAAGCGCCTCAAATCCACGGCCCAGTTTACGAAAAGAGGGCCTGCTTCAGATATTAGGGCTATTCGATGTGCTGAGAACAATTGCTACACGACTAGCACGTCAAGCGGGTGGATATAGCGCGATCGGAGTCGAAGGTCTGAATGATTCTCCCCAGGGAAGATTGCTAAGATAAGGAACGCTGGCTTCTGATCGTTTCACAAACAAAACTTACGTGGACAAGAAGTCACAACTCTATTCCATTCAATCTTCTTCTGCCTTGAACTCTCGTACAGACTCGAGTCCTACAGTTCTTTCTTGCTGTTGGGTAGCTTCGGAATCAAATTACAACCCGCTGTTTTAATTTCCAGCATTCATGGATTACGTTATGCGAATGCTACCTACCCGAAAAATCAATTCTTGTCATTACGAAAATAATACCGAACACCTGTAACATGGTTCCGCGATTATCTCTATCTTCCCCTTCTTTTCTTTGTTTCTCTAAGAAAAATTTGCGAACCTTTGTTTTGTTGTGACTGGTAACGAAGAACAACGCGAGAATTCCATCCTCGTTTTGAAGCTTCATGCATTGTTCGCTTAGGATGGCCATATCGGCATGAAAGCTATGCAAGAGACCCCTCAAACTGAAAAATATTGCTGCCCCACTTCCCGCAACAGACCAAGTTCGGTTTTCTTTTGGTTTTCTGTTAAGAGAGAGAGTGTGAAGAGAAAAAATTTTCCTCTCTTCCCCAACCAAGACAAGAATGGCACAGCATCATTCTTCAGAGCGATCTCGACTAGGTCTGCTCAAACCAGGAAGTTATAGGCGTACTAGAAGCGAGCAAAATATGGTAGTCTATGAATAGGGATTCATGATCGCTAGCAAGCTAGTTCCTTATCCAGAAATTACTCGTGTTTTTCTTGTGCTACCTAAGAGCTCTTTAAATCCTTCAGCTCGCCAACGATATCAAGAGCTGCATGCGTTGTCTCAACCAATGCGAATTCTTGCGAAGGGAGAAACGAAGACTGTAATCTTTCTGGGTACCCTGTGCGACGCCCTCTAAAGTATCGAATCAGAAACCTATATTATTTTTTTTGGCAGGCGTCATATCAGGTTCGGGATAAGGAAACGCTCGAGATATGGAGCCTTGACCGGGATCCTAAGCTGCGACTGGACCTAATTCTATGCGTTGTCACCCTCACAGAAGTTACATTGATGACCACCAGAGACACAACCAAGCCGTAGAGCCATCCCTCTTCCAAACTCAATCAGCCGGATCTTTAAATCAGATCTTGGGGTATTCTGGCCCCGCTAGTAGATATAATGTTCTCGGAGCCGACACCTTCATGACTGACGCCATTGTTTCAGCATTAGAGCTGGAAGTCCTTTGATCTAGTTGAAGATGAACTTGCTCTGCCGTGGTCAGAGCGACGGCACTAACGCAAACTAGCCAACTAGCTTCATGTATCATAGCCAAGTGGTCGTAGTATTCAAACAGGAAGGCTCCATATTTGTTATACCCTGGCCTTTTTCTGACAGTCCTTTTCGATTTATTCGCTGTATCAACGAATTTCAATGCAGGATGACATTCTCTATGCATAACAACCAAACCCACACAAGGCCCAAATGCGCTTTTGTTTTTCTCGATCTATGATTCGCTTAAATGTTTTTTTATCTGTCGAACAGTTCAGACGTATGAACTGTCGATACAGGCTAAGGAATAGTGAAGTGGGTCTTATGAAAATTTTGCTCTTGCTTGGAGAATCCCTATTCGTAGAATGTTTGGTAGTTGGTCGGAGAAAGTCGTTCGACAGAGTACATTAGCTCTCGGATGATAGCGATATGGCCACCATTGGCTTCTTTGGTTTATTTTTATATCAAAAGTATCAAGTAATTGGTTCCTATTCCGACCACATGGAAGACAAAGGTATTTCGTCTGATCTCTTGTTGGTTCATAGCTAGCTGTCCTATTTTTTTATTTTTATTTTTTTTTAAGTTCCACGGATCGACTTCTGTTGTTCAAGCGAGCTGGATTTGCACAGCCGAATCGGCCAGCTCATGTCTCTAAGACGATGGTCTGACGATATATTGAGATCCACTGTCAAGCAAGATTGTTCTAGAAGTAGATATATCACCGCGGCTTCGCCGTTCACGCGCCCCCCAAATCTTCCGAGGTTACTATTTCCTAACACTTAACTACTTGCCGATGATGGAAATAGCTGAGCTGATTCATTGATCCAAAGCTAGCTTAAGCTGACCTGTCGTTGTTGACTTGGACACACCAAATTTGGGACCTGGTAACCGGGGCGTCGCCACCGGGAGCTAGTATACCCCCGGAGCCGGCCACAAACGAGCTTTGCCTCATATTTTAACCCGATACAGGAAAGGTAACCATGCGGCTGCGCCACAACCTCTTCGACCTTCTGGAATACTTCCTTATCAATCGATTTTCTGGAATCCACTCGATGCCCAAATCACGACTTGGGATATCGTTTCTATGAGGGATTTTAATTGGCCATTTTCTCGAGGGGATCGAATCTCAGGCGAATATATTTATTTTTTTGCGACCCTTCATCCTTGAAGGCTGCACACCTACGTATTTGCGCATTGACAAGATTTAATATTTAGATAATGGAAGGAAATAAGGGGTAATTTTGGGAGAATTTTTTTCCTTGGGCCATCTCGGTTTTGTTGGGCATTTGGGTTTTTTATTGTTTCTGATGATATCCCTGGCCTAGGCGCCGGTCGAATCACGACACCCAAATTCACATCTCGCTAAATCGCGAGCTACGTGAGAGATCTCACTTGTTTGAAGTGTTGGGTCAGGGAATGCTCGTTATACCCACGATTTGCTAGACGGATAAAGGAGTAAGAGGACGTGTGACCTCTCTTCCTTTTTTTCACATCGTGATGGAGGGGAAGGGTGCATATCCGGGGACCGCGATGCGATGCGATGTTCTGATGCGACATCCTAACAACCCCTCGATCTGGCATCTCCTGCTGCATTCCCGGGAAATCAAGACAGAAAGTCTCTTCAGAGGTATCCACAGGAAAAAGCGCAGTGGGACTTCCCAAAACTAGCGTCTCTAAGCCGAAAAAGGCTGAAACGTTAGATAACCAGAATATCATCCAAAGGGAGGTGAGAACAAACAACCACCACAATGTCAGGGGGTGTGGGAGGTCAGGGATGTTCTCGCGTCTGCAGGGACGTGAGGGAAAGAAGTGGTCCTCGAGGCCACACAAAAACGTGGGCATCCCCTTGATCGTCTTCTGCATATCTTTGCGTTCACCATCGGAGGGGCAGGCTGCATCGAACCCATCAGTCGACATTCCTTTCTAGGATTTCTTTCCATCACGGAGCGACGCAGAGTTTTTTTTTCTGAGTCCCTAGTCTCCATATGGGACTTTGACGTCTTGTGCTGAAATTCCTCTGGATAATGAGGGATAATGCGATGAGATGAGGGGTGGGGCAAAATTAAGACTCTTGTGCCCTCTTCTCATACCTTTACAAGAAACTTCTCCCCGACATGGAATCAGCCCAGAGATTCGCCATCCCAGAGAGAAATGGAAAAATAAAAATGAAATAAAATTTTTAATTTGGATTTATCGCATGTTGGCGGCAACCCTCACATTCGTCCCCGGGAACATTCGTAGTGAAATTACGCGGCACGAAAATACCCTCAAGCATGTTGGTGATGTTGTTTGGTGGATACGAAATGATACCAACACCTCTTTCCAGATCGCGGTTTTTTTTTGTTATCCTTTAATTCGATGTAAATCCCTGCCATCGCAACAATCTAACTGTGCCAAGGCTAGACTGGTCTTTGAGCGAGAAAGATCGGACGAAACTCCAATCAGGATGTGCCTTGTTTTGCACATATGAGGATCCTGTCGACAGTGTGACTAACATTTCAATTTCGCCGGATCACAAACTCAGCGTACCGGGCGGATTTTTAGCCCTTTTCGGGGCGCAATCCTATTCTTAGCGTTCAAGTGTTACGAATTCATTGATTTTTGGGGCCTATGACATCCGATTCTGTAACAGCGTTGGTTTCTGTAGAAATGGCCAGCTTCCGAAATATATTGGGCAATATAATCAATTGGCTTGCTGGCTTGCTGGCTTGCCACTCACTGTACATGTATCCATATAACCTACATCCATAAATTCCACAAATCAGAGCCTTAAACTAAGTGACGTATCAGTTAGAAAACGTCATCCTGCAACGGAAATTGGAGAAAAACTGGAGTCATACCTTTATCTTCAAGGTCCAGGCGCGAGGCACCGGAAGCAGCAGGCAGAAGCCAACTCGGATGTAGGCGTCTTGCGGATATAACCAAGGCACCTAAAAATCCAACGCAACACAACGCACCTGCGGGATTACTGCGAGTATTACTCAGACTTGTCATGTGATTCATCCGGTGGCTATATCGAAGATGGCAAAACGTACTTATGTATGCTATAGCGCTAGCACAGTGCATGCATTTCGCGGAGGTGCTTTGTAATCGACTCACTTACGTCTCTCATGCTCTCGAATATCTCCGTAGTCTTTATGGTAAAATGGAATTCCGACATCACCCGAATGCTTCCTGCTTGCGTATGATTCTGCGAATCGTTGAGACGGGTGGCTATTAAGTGCAAGACATCGTATGCTGTCGGACATATCTCTCTCTATTTGGAATAAATGTCTGCTCTTTTTACAAAATCCTACCCCGGACAAAAGGTTATAGCTACCATAACCGTGTCTCTGGGACCAAACTTCCCGAACGACAGAACAAAAGTGCAATATAATACTAGGGGGTACACAAAGTACTCTCTCGATACAACTATGCTTGTTTAGGTGATATCATATGCAAACCAGCGTTCTTTTTAGAGTTTTGCCTTCGAACCGCCTTGCCCATCGCAGCAAGTACTATTCCGATCCGATGCCATAACGCTTGATCGCGTGGGGGGATACTATACACATACGTACCCACTCACAACACTAAACATCCGATCGAATAACATTTGTTAATTTGGTTTAGTCGGTCGTTTTAAGGAAACTTTTTTGCCTTTCGTGACTCACATAACAGGTTTTGGGATAGGAGATTCCGCAAGAGGGCTGACTTTTCATGTGCAAATGTTCAAACCTTTGAAATACCCGGAGCCGTTCTATCGCGGTGAAACATCTACGGATTTTCGATTTTCGAGGCGGAGCTTAATCCCTCAAACTAAAACAGCCTTTGTCTTTGTCGAGCTAATAGGAATGAAAGATATCGAGGGGACGCCGTTTCCATCGTAACGGCTTTGGATCCTTGCTTAAACTGTCTTTTGTCACGCAAGGATCTCATCCAATGAATGGGCTTGGGGCAGGTGGAGCCTCTAGCTCTCTCGTGCACATGCATGAAGATGACTTGCTATCGAGCATCGCATGAGAGTTACACAAAACCCAAATTATTCTTGTAATCAGGTGGCTGCCTACATATACCCAGCTGAAGGGACCACAGGGGAGTGAGACTATGTGTCCACAACGTTATAGGCGAGATGATATCAGTAGGATTTTGGGAGGGCTTAGGTCGTAAGGTTCCGCATCTAGATGCTCGCCCTCTGGTATGTATATCTCATAGCAAAACAAGTATATACAAAAAAAAAGTAGTGCCTCATAGTAACGGCGATACTCAAATATCCTCGTCTCGTACAGCTTTACATGCATATGCATGCATGCACACGCAGATCGCCCAAAAGAAATAATTTAAGAGTAGACTGCTGGTCCCGGGTATGTGTAGCTGTTCAAGATCGGGTAGTAGATGTTCACCTTGATGCCGGGCTCCGAGCCGGAGTATACTCCGGGGATGGAGACCTTCGAGGGGTTTCCACCGGCGCCGCCCGTGATCTGGAGCTGGGCGCAAGAGATGTAGAACTGGGCACCTGGGTATGATGAAGCAGAGTGGAGTGCGATATGCTCAATACGGAGGAGATACTATTGTGAATCAAAAGTTAGTATGAGTTTATGACTGTCATAGCTAGAGTCGAAAGGTGACTTACAAGACCGCTAGCGATCCTTGTTGGGAGCCTGAAAGTGAGGGAGCTAAGCATCTCCCAGTTTGGACCATTGCTGCCCTGTTGATGAAAGGAAGGTTAGCGGAGTATAGTAATACAAACTCCAAAGCGTGACACTGTTTTCTTACAAAAGTAATGGGCCTCTGATAGATCTTGAACCAGTTGGCACCAGAGCCATCCCAGCTATTCAAGTTCGTGATGCTAGACGGTGCCTGACCGAGGTAGACAATATATGGACCTGTAAAATTACGTCGTTACTATCAAATACTTAGGATAGTATTAGGGTGGTCGGGCAATATGCCAAGGCTTTTTTTCTTCTTTTTTTTTTTTTTTTTTTTCAAAATCATACCTGGATGGAAAACTTGCTGATCAAGCTGGAACCCGACAGTTGAGCCTGCAGCAACTGTATATGTTTGAGTATTCGAGCCTGTCCTTGCGCCCGCGTTACAGGTAAAATCAGTCGAGGTAACGACCGTAACCGGAGAGTTCTATTTCCCAAAATTCTTAGATTAAGTCGCTTCAATGATATGATAAAAATATTCCGGTTCTCTGTGGATATAAATTCGTACCATGTTGGAATTTTGGCGAACATATTGATATGCACCAGTAACGGAGCTACCAATAAAGGAAGTAAATCGGTCTGGGAAGGTGAAACAAATGGCACTCGTTAGGTAAAACCACCAGACATATAGATATTTCAGTAGGTGTCGATCCACATACAATGGGCCAGAACCGATGGCAATGAAGATCCAAGAGCTAACAGTGAGAACGAAACCTTCATTTTTACTTTCTCCTTTCTAAGAATGTTCTTCTTGTCCTCGAAAAATAAAGTATAGGAATAGTTTCTTAGAAATGATATACAGCGACCGTCGATATATTTACAATTAAAGCATGGGCGTTTCTCCCTTATTTATAAGATATTTGCTAGGACTTGTTGCTAGGGAATCCGATTTCAACATTCGAACACATCCTCTGAGTATTCGAAAAGGTCACCAGGAGCTGTCGGTTACGGCTCCGCAGTTGTGTTACCCCGAAACCCAGGATTATACCTTATAATGCAATATCTCGCCATGCCAACATTGGGTTATGCAGATTTAAATGGTTGGCTAGAACCAGGATCATCCGCTCCATTGGTGTCTCCTGGCGGATGCCGGCTAAAATCACCCGACGGTCTCGCTCGTCGGCTGCCAATTCAAAAGTCGGTTCCAGTGGGGAAACGGAGTTCAGACGAGCATTCCTACTTAGCCTGCATTCAGATTGCGGCTCCCTTCCGTGGCTTTAAATGCCGATTTCCAAGGGTTTGACAAGCCCATCGATGCAAGGTTGCGAAGCGGAATCATTGGGCCAATTAATTATGATACGTCAAAAGAATATTAGAAGGAGTTGTAATTGTCACGCCTTTCGATTGGGCTTTCTAAGGAGTCGTGCCTCGTGATTTTGACAGTTGCTCCTAATTGCCAAGAGTCTTGCTCGTTTCGGGTTCATGTTGAATATGTTCAGAGGGTTCGGAAATTCAAGGCGTCGTCCCGCAATCCCGATTGGGGTCAGATATATACACCCCAGGTTCAAGGCTCAAGATCGCCCAGAATGTCGGCCTATTTCCTCCTTATTTAGCCTGAATATCATGTGTCTACTTCGTCGGTTCCTTCGGTAGGGCTCGACGACAGAATCGAAATCTACAACGTTGAGCAACACAGATTGCGTAATAGATTCTGGCTTGAAATATTACCAGCATATAAGATGTGTTCGTTATACATAGTGCAAAGTGATGAATCCAGGAAAACCTGCTTCCCTATTGATTCCTTGGCGCGCGGTTGAAGGGATGCTTATGGCGACGCAGCTATAGATTGCATCTGTCGAGGTACCTAGGATATTTTCTTTCACACAATCAATTCCCCATCATAAATTTCCGGATAACACGTGCACAAATGCTGAGTATCTTGGTATACGCCAACAGTCTCGGGAAATGAACATTACATCGAAACATTTTTATTCTACTCCCGGTCTCATGCTACCTCCTGTCTCTTCGTCTCGAGTGGTGTATTCTTTCTGGCTTTCTCCCCTACTTGTCTTTGGTTCGGGTAGTACTTTGAAAATTTGCCGAACCAACATTTGTGATGTTGAGGAGGTTGGAATATATATTACTCTTTTAGGACACAACTAGACGAGGTTATTACTCATATATTATGCCGGCGGACGCACTATATAGCCTCAGAAACTTGGATGAAAATATCAATTCAGGTCTAGAAGATCTAAAGTTTCTTAAATGTTGATTATGGCCCGACAAATTTCGGTAGTCTAGTGGGCACATACTATATATGCACTATTTTAGTCGCATAAGGCTAATGTCTGAGAAACACAATTGTTTAGCGAAGTCACCCACTCTCGGCTGTGTACCAACCCCCCAGAGATATCTGGTGATATTTTAGAGAGGGAAATGGCTGATTAAAGCTAAATGAGCCGGGCTACTCATTCTTAACACCAAATTGTTTTTGAATATTTAGACTAATCGGACGACTGAGAAGCCGAGGGGGGTTAGACTTTTAGTTCGCTTATTCTAATAACGTTTACAGGACAATCTTAAGTTTACCTCCGTATCCGTTTCTCAAAGTAACAGCGATATATTGTTAGTATTTGCCTAGATTTCTGATGTGGTTTGGTCAACATATATATTAAATGAACTGATACCACTACTATTAATTGGTAATTGATGGTTAGAAGAACTGGTTAATCTGACGTCCGTCTAATCCTAAATTCACTTCTCTTCAGTCAGGAAATGTCTTATGACATCAACTAATGCGCAATAATTTCATCTAAAATCTTGGCGTCTCCTTCTCCGTCTTCAGGATGTGTCTTTTCAACTTCTAAAATAAGCTCTCTGCACTTCTCACTTCGTGGTGTGAATGTACATCTAAACGGTGCCGGATGTGACACGGTCCCTGCAGTTGAACCCATTGCTGGTTCAATCTCAAGTCCAGTCGCTGGATCGATTGGCTTTGCAATGTTAAAAACTGCCATAGTCTGAGCGATAGTAATCCATGTACTTGCATCCGCAAGCTGTTGGCCTGGACAGATTCGTCTACCGAATCCGAACACATATTTCTTGGGGTTGAGTTCAGGGTTGGGACCAAGGAACCTCTCTGGGTTGAACACCTCGGGATTTGCGTGGGTTTTCGGATCTCGTGAAAACCAATGAATCCCAGGTACTATGATTGCATCTTTTGGGATGCGATATCCTAGGTACTCGTCATCGGATTCGGCGGTATGAGGGAACCCAGAAGGGACAATCGGATTAAAGCGTAATGATTCCTTGTATAAAGCTTCTATATATGGCAAATTCGGGCGATCTGAGAATCCGGGTAATCTATCTTTCCCGATAACTCGATCAATTTCCTCCTGGGCTTTTTTCTGTATTTCTGGGTGTAAAATCATGCATCGGAAGAAGAAAGATAACGCAGAGACTGTGGTATCTGAACCCCCGCCATATAAGGAAATTGCACTAGCCCTTATAAGAGCCTTCTCTTCTTCACGTTCATTGTCATCCATAATCTTTTTCTGATTCTTGTCTAACAGGCCCGAAACGTATGACGGCCGATTCTGTCCGCGAGATCTCTGGTATACAGCGAAATTGTAGGGTACGTTGGTGACATCGGTGGCTAATTTGTGATATCCACGGGCGATATCTTTGAATTTCATGCCGGGTAGCCATTCCGGAAAGTGTCGGAGCCAGGGGATCTTATCAACTATCCAAACACCAGCAGCCGTAGTTTTGCTAAAGGCGTCCATCATTCTATCAACGAGATCAACAAGAGGATCGAACCCAGTAACTTTCGGTTTGTACCCGTATAAAATATCTAACACGATGGAGCTTGATTTGCTGCAAGTAGAACAAAGTGTTAGTCGTTACTTGTATCGCTGAAGAGAATTGCGAGGAATCGAATTGGCTGGCCGTGAGGAAAAATTCGAGCTTACATATGTAGATTAGTTACGTATTTTTCGTTATCGTTCATGGTGCGAACGAGAAAGCGTCGGACGTGAATATCAATTAGGGAATGAAGTTTTTGTATCGCTGTGTTACTCCCAATCTGCCTTGCTGCTAGTTTCCTCTGTTGCCTGAAGTTATCGTTGTAGTTTTGAAAAGTTACGATATGTCCAAGACCGCACCTTTGAATCCATCAAATAGTTAGCTATCGGTATATCGACTATCTGCAAAAATAGGGACGTAAAGTGGATGTTTCTACATTTCAGATGCGAAAAACATTTGCGGTCTGTCAGAGTAATTTGAGGCTCTTTTGACCATAAGTTCTTCCGCGATATCCAGATCATGTACCAGAATTATTGTCTGGCCAAGCACTGTTATGGAACTGATGGGGCCGTAGAGGTCCTTGTGTTTGAGCCAATGCTGCCATTCTGGAGGGCCCGGTGGCGGGAGGTCGGCAATATTTCCAACAATTAGTTTTCCCTTTGGACCCGGCGGTAGCGGCAACTGCCGCTGGTTAGCAATGATTTTTCGAAGGGTCGCTAGGGAGATGAGGAGCGCCCCCCCGTATAGCAAGGTTCCGCTTGTTGTGAAATCATCTTTTGAGAACATCGTGCTTTTTGAAATACCTATCTCTCCATAGATGGGAATTTGGGAATGTGCCGATTTCTGTGTGACCTGGCAGCTGGGCTCATCTGGTTCTTGGGACCGCAGTCCCTTTTAATGGTCTCCTCAGCCTGATCACGATAAGTGATAACACGGCACAATCGACCGAAGACAATGACCCACATCGACAGGCCTGCACCAATCGCAACAGTGGCCGAAAGCCGCGGTATGCAGTTCTTCTTCCCCTCGAGAGTGGTTTCATCGCACGGGGTGTTAATATCCTATCTATTAATAATACGCTTTGTTGTCCTGGTGGATTATCAGACTAGTCGTTTCAGGCCGGGACTAAACTGAGTTGGGCGTGCAAAATCCAACGTCTCTTGTAATACTACAACACACTGTTCAGGCCAGCATGCATTGGTGTCAAATCTCGATGCAATCGCGCAAGTTGGTGGGAATAATCTGCGTATACAATACTAATCGCCAGTTTTATTTGGTCTGGTTGAGCCTGAACTGCTTTAATTAACGCTGTGGCGCCTATAAATCAACCAGGGTTTCACAAATGAACCCATGGATAGGCCAAGCCTATCAGGCATTAGCGCCAATGCTGCCCAGAGCTCCACATATCGTACATTGCATATAGGATACAGGTCTGTTAATTTGGTTCCCGTCCTCGAGGTTCTAGCTACTTATGTTCAGTACTGTGCCATGCTTGCTAGGCTTACTGAGAAAAAGCGAGACTACTAGCCTGTATATTCGAAGATTTATTTTTAAATACAAGATATTAGCCGTAGCGGCTTCGTCAAGTTTGCAGTTGCAACGAAGCAACCTACAATAATGGTACCTGAAACGACTTGAGAGTTCTTATGCCGTGGACATTTCAATATATCTACTGGAGTTTACCAAGTGCTTTCTTATAATAGGGCACCCATATATGGCATGCAATTAACTTTATTGGTCCTCACAATATCAATATATCCGGGTTTTATGATACTGCAATGAGTGGTTTCATTCAGGTTCCAGCTACGCGTTCTAAGTATATATATCAAAAACATCTGCAGATTTTAAATCGCTGAATAAATAACAAAAGGTTGAAAAACGCGAAAATTGCCACTCCAGCCAAACATATCTAAAACTGATGCAAAGTATTGTGAGATTTGTAAAATGGTGTGAAAGACAACAAGAATTCACCGCACCATGATCATGCGAGAGCTTTGGAATGTGATCTAACAACGCTTATTTTTGGAATGGGGAGGGAAGGAAGGCATACAATTTGGGCTTTGAGGAGCGAATCTGTGTATCAAACATCTCCACTATTCTGATCTCAAAGCACAAGTAAAACACGAGAAAGACAGAAAGACAGAAAGACAGAAAGACAGAATGACAGAAAGGAAGAAAAGGGAAAAGACAGAAACTCTCTCTCTACCGCCGTCTGGATAACTAAAATACTAAGAACTTCTATATTAGGCGGCAAGCTAGTAATAATAGTTATTATACCTACTCCGATATCCCGTGCGGCTTCTGGTCCCCTGGCCCATCAACCACTCGTCCCTTTCGTCATCATACACCGGGGATGGTGAGTGGAGTCCGTAGCCAACCCCACACCTGACCCTACTCCCATTCAGCACCGGCCCCGGAAAAGCATAATGGTCCGTTCCATACCCGTTCCTCAACCCATGTATCTCGCTATTCCTCATGTGCTCAAGCGAAATGTGTACCGTATCCGAAGAATTGCCCGCTTCGTCGCGGACTCCGAGTTGGTACTGCAGACGTCGAAGCTTGGACCATGCCTCGCAAGGCGCCGTCATGATAAGCTTTATCGACTCAGCATTTTTATGAAGATCCTTAAGGTGTCTTCCTGTGGGTTCGTATTGCTGATAGTACGGTCCCGTTCGAAAGTGGCGGGAAGAGTAGGAGCCGGAGTACGGAGCGTTGCTGGTATTGGTGCCTCCGTAGCGGAAGATCTGGACGGAGACTTCATACATGTAGTCATCCTGTGGGTCTGTTGGGCTGAAATAACTATAACCCGAGTCTGCATTTGGTATTAAAATGGTGGTAAGTTTCGGTTAGCTTAAGGACTCAACAGATCTTAGTGGGGTTTTATTAAGGAGATTAGGAAGGTTTAGTTACCCTCCAATGCAGCAAAGTCGCTTTCCCCGAGGCGTTTGATAGTAATAGCTTTAATATCAGACATTGAAATACGAGCTTCAGCGATCACTTCAGAGCGATGTCCATTTCGATACTGTTGGCTTCGGGAACTGCTGTGGACACGATCTAAGCGGATCCCCAGGAATGGTATCCTTCCCGAGGCTCCCTCCCCGGTATCGAAAACTGCAGTGTACCGGGTTCCGGGCGGATTAACCTGGGTCAAATCGTGTTTGGTTCGACCAAAGTTTTTTGTATATTTGAGGAGTTTGAGATAGCTCATATTGGATGTGGCGGGGCTGTCATCGGTGAATTGAATATAGTCACGGAAGGGGAGAAATAGATATGTAAACACCTTTATGAGGGCATGGCTATTTCCTGGGGTTTCCGCATTCAAGTCGAGCCTGTCAAGGTTCAGATTATTGGCTAAACTAGCCCAATAGTCCATCCTGGTCCGAGAACGTTGCATTTTCGGTTGCCTCTGTCACTATTGTGCCTTGAATTTCTGATAAACGATAGGGTTTAGAAAATATTTGTATGTATGGGAGAGAAGGTGGTTCTTGGAAAATGGGCTTTGTTTGCTTTAGATGGTTGAAATTGGTTGGAATTGAAGAAAAAGGGAAGATACTCGACCGACTGGATCTTTAGTAAATTCCAGCGCGGCTACTTATAAGCACAGCTATGGAAATACTGCCAGCAAATCGTTAACAACGGTAATAATAGCACTGACGTAGGTAATTGGCCTATTGTGGGCTTATAAAAAGTTTCTTTCAATTGATGTATCCACTGATAAAGGACCAAATCATCGGAAACGGTATCGTGTTACACTAGAACTTGTCATTACTGTAGATTTGTTTGCTTTAATAAGTATGTATTACTTTTCACGAGGTTAGATTGCGCAATATTGCTTGTATACGACTGTTCTGCTTAATCTTGTGGAGCATCGGTTGTCGACAATTACATAGCGCACCCTGGGGATGATCCGATCCGTGTAACATTGGATATCATAGAATTACTGAAAGACGATATGGGGCTTCGCGTAATTGCGTCAGTTATACATCCTCAGATTTCTGGTACAGGGTCGTTGAGTTTGCACTTGCATCATGAGATAGGATACATTTCTCCTCTCGCCTTGCTTGCGTTATATTGACAAATAAAACAATTCCAAGGATTACTCGAAGTTCGTGTAACATGAAGAAGGATCCTGAATGTTCGTCAACTTCGACTAGAGAAGGACTGATGATTTCAAAGGGAGTAGACTGGGCTCGATCACGCTCACTGGTGTGCCATTCTACGCTGAGAGCACTGTGCCACTGCACTTTATGACTGGTTCTTGTTGGATATTTTGCGTTGCCTGCCATCGCGAGAACATATTTTGTCACCCAATTCGAGACTTAGGTTTCTCAACCATCGCATGACATCTACACCTCAACGTCATATCACTAACCACCCAACCGCTCGCATACGTTCAGAAATGATCCTCAATTATATCCCATCCCGAACTACTGGTCTAGCGCTCAAACCTTGAGCCTCTATCATCTCCTATAAACTCAATAACGCGCTTCACCGATACAGTTCCAGTTTCCTTGATGCTACCATGCTCTCCGCCACAAAGCTCAACCACATAAAACTCCAGCACATCTACAATGCCTCGCAGTGTTTATTCCCATCCTCGCCAGCAATCTCAGCACACCTGTCCGCGACATTAGCTCATCTTGCTACTACAGCGAACATCCAACTCTCAGAGTCTACGTGTCGCAAAACTTGTGCTTCGTGCGGTTATGCTTTAGTACCGGGTTGGACTGCGTCAGTGAGAATTAGGGGCATCGGCGGTGATACAGGGCTATCCAGGAAGCGGAATAGAAGCTACGGCGAGAGAACAGAGATAAAGGATACAGAGATCAATGTGACGGCTGTACACTCTGATACTGAGAAGAAAGTACCGAGTGGTGATTCAAGGCGTATTAGGAAGAGGGGAAAAAGAACGAGAGGAAAGCGACGTAGTCGGAAGAAGACGGAAAGGGATGATGCGGATGTACAGAAATCTCAATCACAAGCGACCAACGGCGATGCTTCAGTAATTAAAAGTGGTATCAAACCGAAGAAAGCCAAGAATGTAGCGGCAGAGAAAGAACCGAGAGTAGTATATGCATGCAAGATATGCGACCGGAAAACTGTACAATCGCTGCCAATCAAACCAATTGCTCCAACCAACGATAACCTGGGGGAAGAAGTCGTCAGCAAGAGGGCGACCGCGAAGACGAAGCTTGACGAAGGTCTGAAGGTGGTCCCCTCGGCTGCATCTACTACCACCATGACGATGGAAGCAACGACCGCATTACCAGTGGCGAATTCGACAGCTAAGAGACGGGCAAAATCACGAAAGAGCACGTTATCTGAGATGCTGGCAAAGGAAGCTGCTAACAGGTCTGCGGCGAGCAGTGCGACAGGTTTTGGACTGGATCTGATGGATTTTATGAAGACGAGCTAAGCAGCGGGCCTGAATATTGTGCTACTTCCAGAATGTCCTTGAAAGGTCGATCAACTTTACAACAGCTCATACCGTGGACGGCTTAGCTGCAGAAGCCATCTACTGGAAGGTAGATGATGCGTCTTTTGGGGCAAGATTTAAAAAAACTTCCTAAACGGGCGGATGTGCATCCACGATATGCAAAACTGAACGGGTCGGGTTTTCGGGTGGGCTCCCCTGATCAAAACGGTGTAACCACGGTCTTATGCAGGAGGCTTACCGTGAGAATGTAAGGAAACGGCCAGAGCGACAAGATAGCTTGAAGATCTGGCCGAGGGCGTTATTCATTGAGTCTGACATGGCTGCTTGCGTTGTTTTCTTTCTGATCTCATCTAAAGAACCCCGCGCGTATGTACGTACACGAAACGGGTATCCGATATCATATTTGAGACTCTATTTTCGTGTTGCAGAAGGAGGAGCGGCACGAGACCCTTGACGCAAGGGAGAGCGGAATAGATATCGATTGCTTCACGAGAGTCTCCTTTGACCCCTTTACGAATTGCTGCACGATGGGTGAACCATAGAGCTGGGTCTGGAGATCGGATGCCCTTGCTTGATAGAGTTGCCGCTTCCTGAGCATACAAACCATCGGAGATAAAACGAAGGAGTGGATGTCTTGCGAGGAATTGGATAAGCTTGATGGACCTACAACCGGAAACGGCAAGTTTGCAGCACGCGAACCTTAAAATTTGAAGCTAGTTACCAGCGTATGTTCCGGCCGGACACCAGGAAGTTTCGGACCCCGCATCCCACAGACCTCGCTGGGATTACGAAGGTGACTTTTCCTCGCATTGCATCAGAAACAGCAAGCGGAAGCTTGCCCAGTTCCTATCGTTCGTAGGTTATCAATGCGTAGGCTTTCGGGTTTCACACTATAAGCTCGCTTTGCGGCATGTTGGAATGGTAATTTTTGTTGGGGTCTTGAAGTCACCTCGTCACGACTGCCGTATTGGGATGAAAAGAGATAGTTATCCGAGGTTGAAAAGGCGGCAGTCGATCTGAACGAGAGCTGTCAAAATCTTGATATTCAGAATTAATAAAAATTGTTCATGATTACTGCATTTTCCATTGCCTAAATCTCAGCGTCGTACCTACCTCAGTTTGATGGGATGCACACCATATCGGCCGCCGGGTCTGGAACAAAGACCTGGGGAGACCCACTTTTCAGCGACGGGTACAAAAACTTGCTAGCCATGTGAGCAGGCAGTCGAGGCGAGGGTATCGTCACGAGGGGCTCAAAAGCAGAGGGATTTCTCCATTGCCCCGCATTTTTTTCTTTGGTCCATGGTCTGCTCAAGCGATGCAATTGCAGTATCCAGGGTGACGATAATATCACGGCAGGGTGATTTGGTGTATCCCTGGGAAACCTTCGCCATGAACTCAAACGGGATGATGAATACAAATATTTTTTGTTTCATGGAGAGCTAGAGAGGCACTTGCGGACATTCGCTGTAGATGGGTGATATCAAAGTCAGAGCGAAGCAACCCCACATTGTGCCCTTGGCGCGAAAAGGTCTTCCACTTGACCGACATGGCCGTGGCCTCAATGGTGGAAGGGGCAATGATATGCCGGGATAATGGCGGCAAGCGAAGGGAAGTCGTTGAAAGTGTGCTGCAACTAGCGTCATGCATCGTAAGTTGCATCGAAGCTTGCATCGTAGTTTGTATCGTCGTTCGACCAGGGGTGGTTCCATCTAATGCACCAACGCTCACACACAACCATCAAGATTGCTCTGCTTCAGTTCCCCGATGAGGGCACACGGCTTGCCTCCAGAATGTATTGCTTGATAATTATTGATAATAGCGGATCCGGCTGGACCGAAGCTTCTTTCTCGTCTTGCTGGTCGACTATATAACTGCTGAGATCGCCACTTCCTACTTTATCTTTCCATCCTCCTCTCTCTCCCTCTCTCGCGCTCAACCACAACTACATCCACAACCACCACAAAAAAGCAGATAGATACCCAATTCACACCTCATATCCAATCAACATGACTTCGATAAGTCTCGAGACTCCCGTCACTGGGAAGTACGACCAGCCAACCGGCCTGTAGGTTTTCATCTCACTCTCTGTTGTTCTGTTTATCTTGCGGAAACTTTTCGCGGGGTAGTCGTTATTACTCCTGGTTGCTGCGGCGGCGGGCATGCAAGCTTGCTCGGTTAAGATTTAGCCCCTCATCTCGTCTCGTCTCGGCTGGTTTGCCACTAAAGACAATAACATATATGCAACTTAAACCATGGACGCCTCATTTAGCCTGTAGATGGTTAATATAATCCCGCTGACATGCATCTCCATCTAGGTTCATCAACAATGAGTTCGTCAAAGGAAAGAAGGGCCAAGAGTTCGAGGTTATCAACCCAACCACCGAAAAGGTTATCTGCAAGGTCCATGAGGCCACCGAGGAGGATGTTGATATCGTATGTGTCTTACTGCACCTGTATGATGAACTCGATAGAATATAGAAGCTAATGGAATCTATTGCATATAGGCTGTTGCAGCTGCAAGGAAAGCTTTCAACCCCGGCAGCGAGTACAGGAAACTGTCCACGGCGGCTCGTGGCAAGCTCCTCCTCAATCTAGCCGACCTCTTCGAGAAGCACATTAACACCCTCGCCTCGATCGAATCCCTCGACAATGGCAAGAGCATAACAATGGCCCGAGGTGATGTCAGCGCCTCCGTCGGATGCCTGAGATACTATGGCGGCTGGGCCGACAAGATCCACGGCAAGATTATCACAACCCAAGAGGGAACATTCAACTACACAAAGCGAGAACCAATCGGTGTCTGCGGTCAAATTATCCCATGGAACTTCCCATTGCTCATGTGGGCCTGGAAGATCGGCCCAGCTATCGCTTGCGGTTGCACGCTCGTCCTCAAGACAGCCGAGCAGACCCCATTGAGCGGTCTATACGCTGCCCAGCTCTGCAAGGAAGCCGGCTTCCCACCTGGTGTCGTCAACGTCATCTCCGGTTTCGGCAAGACTGCTGGTGCTGCCATCGCCCAACATATGGACATTGACAAGGTCGCCTTTACCGGCTCCACCTTTGTCGGTCGATCTATCCTCAAGGCTGCCGCCTCCTCCAACTTGAAGAAGGTCACCCTCGAACTCGGTGGCAAGTCGCCCAACATTGTTTTCGAGGATGCTGATATCGATGAAGCCATTTCGTGGGTCAACTTTGGTATCTTCTACAACCACGGACAGTGCTGCTGCGCCGGATCGCGTATCTACGTCCAAGAAAGCATATATGACAAATTTGTTGAGAGATTCAAGGAACGTGCAGCCCAGAACGTCGTTGGTGACCCGTTCCACGAGAAGACCTTCCAAGGTCCACAGGTCAGCCAGCTCCAATACGACCGTATCATGGACTATATCAAGATCGGAAAAGAGGAAGGCGCCAAGGTCGAAATTGGTGGTGAGAGACACGGCGATGTTGGATACTTTATCCAGCCAACCATCTTCTCGAATGTCAAGAACGACATGAAAATCATGCAGGAGGAAATCTTCGGACCCGTCTGCGCTATTGCCAAGTTCAAGGACGCCGAAGAAGTTTTGGCCATTGCGAATGATAGCACTTATGGTCTCGCTGCTGCCGTCCACACCAAGAGTCTGAACACCGCCATCAAGGTTTCCGATGGTTTGAAGGCTGGAACTGTAAGTTGATATATTCTTTCCACTTCTACCCAAACAAGAACTTACATTTGTGTTTTCACAGGTCTGGGTTAACCAGTACAACATGCTCCACTGGTCTCTTCCATTCGGTGGTTTCCGTCAATCTGGTATTGGACGTGAGTTGGGCAAGGCTGCTCTCGATAACTACACTCAGATTAAGACTGTCTCTATCAACATGAAGGGAGCTCTGTTCTAGATTAGCCTAAAAATCAACGAAATGCAAACTGAAGGCGTGTGAATGGACAATTTCATTTTTCTCATGTTTTAGGTCTAATCATTCTTGATGCCTGGATACTGGTATAAAAGTATTACCTTTTTTTTTTGAATCAGGATTGGAACTTTTCTTGTAGGGAGTTTGGCTGCTATTTATGGACCAGTCTACTCCTAGCTCTCTTATCTTCTGGGTTTTGGGCGTGAATGATTAATGACACGTTTTCTTGAATCGAGGCTTTCTTTTTTTACTAGCTATTTATGGAAGATTGTGTCCGAATATGTACCAGTCAGTAACAAGCCGCAGCCTATCTGCGAGCCGGAGAGTAAATGGAAAAATTATTCTTTCCAGAGAGTCTCTTATTTCTCCGGTGTTACACCATGAACGGGTCTTCCTCGGTATCATGCCGTTTCTAGATACCGGAGTCTATAATGTGCACGACCAGTGGTGCTTTAGCTTAGTAATTTGCTAGCCTCCATGTTTGCCGAGTTCCTTGATAAGATGATTGGTGTGTATATAGCGACCTCGGACGCAAGATCGAATTGTCTGGGAGATATAAAATCCTTTATATATGCCGTCGTAACTTCGGCTTCTACATTAGAACGAACCACTGAAATTTCAACTACTCAATTGTAGACAATATTTCCGAAAACCCATTTTTCTTCCCATTCTAGAATTCCGCTAAAGCCAAGGTCGCAATGAGCCGTATTCCAAGCACCGTCCTGTCCCTCAAAGACCTCGAAAAGAAATGTTTGGAGACATTAAACCCCATGGTGCGCGATTACCTGTACGACGGCGCCGAGGAAGGACAAACCATCCGCGAGAACCTTGACGTTTGGGATAGATGGCTGGTTATACCACGAATGATGCGAGGTGAGAAGTAAATTCTCATATTTCTCAACACTTTCCATCGACTGCTTTTTGGCGTAAAGAAAATGCAACACTTTGCCTCCGACAAAACATAACAATTGCAGTCGAGGTGTAAATATACTTTACAAAGGCCCAGTTTAATCATTCCGTAACTCTCGGTAGAGGCAAGAAGTAAAATGCGGTCTAAGAGGAGGTGTATACTGGCGGTGCATATATGAAAACAATTGTATTAATATCTACCTTTTAAAACTATTAGATACGAGCATAGTCGATTTATCATTTACGCATGATAGCCTCTTCAAGCAATGGGCCCTTCCGCTGGGTATAGCGCCGTCAGCGATGCAACAGCTCGCACATCTAGACGGGGAGAAGGCTACTGCGGCGGCGGCGAAGAATATCGGGGTACCGTACGGTCTATCTACGTTTTCGAATTACACGATCGAAGAGGTGAAGGAGGCCGGTGGGGATAGTGCTTTTGCTTTGCAGATGTACATGTTGGAAGGACGGAGGGATTTGAATATTGAATTAATCAGGCGGGCTGAAGGTATGTTATGCGGTGAAATCTTGGGGGGGTTTGGTGTTGAAAAGTAACGAGTTCTCAGTTAACTAATAGGAATCTTATTGATTGGGTGTAGCGGCGGGATATAAAGCTATCATTTTGACCGTCGACTCCCCGATCCCCGGTAACCGTCCGGGCTTGGTGAAATCGAATTTTATTATGCCTAAACATATTAAATTTAAAAACTTTACGGAAGATTTCCGTGGCCCGCTGGATCAGTCGACGGACACGGGGGCCGAGAACCCAGAACTCGAAAGTAGCGCCACTCCTTCGACAGAACAGGTTAACAGGAAGCCTGAATCGAAGAAGAAGAGGGGCCAGTTACTCGTCGATTCGTCGATAAACTGGGAACGAGATATGACGTGGTTGAAAGAACATACAAAGCTAGAGATATGGGTCAAAGGCATCCTTCACCCTCTCGACGCTGAGGAAGCGATAGCGCATGGTGCTAAGGGTATCATTGTTTCAAACCATGGAGGGCGACAGCTGGACGGGTGTATTTCTGCTCTTGATGCGCTGCCTGCGATAGTAAAGCAGGTTAATGGGCGGGTGTTGGTGCACGTCGACGGCGGGGTTAGGAGAGGTGCGGACATATTCAAGGCGTTGGCGCTCGGGGCGGACTTTGTGTGGATTGGGCGACCGGTCTGGTGGGGGTTACACTTGGGCGGGGTGGAGGGCGTGGAGTGGGTGCTTGAGACTTTGGTTAAGGAGTTTAGGATCGTGATGATGTTAATGGGGTGTAGACGGCTTGGGGATATTAAGCGGGAGATGGTGGTGTCCAAGAATGGCCTCTTTAGTATGGGTGGGAATGGTGGATTTTGATGATGGCTGTAATAGATTTTGATGATGGCCTTTATATCATGGGATATTCATTTTAAGCATGGTTGTGAGAAAGGGATAGACTGCTGCCTTAATTGGTAGGTATAGATTTGTAGGTTTACATGTATATCATCTATTATAGAATATGTGTTACGGATCCTCGGGTTATTAGATTGTCATCATGATGTTTGATGTTTTAGGTAAAAAGGTCTTGATGCTGGCTAAATTAATCCACATATACTTTCCCCTTAGGCGCTCTGCTTCTTTAGAGCCTGGATTTCAGCCAAATCCTCATCGCTCAAGCCTACAACCTCGTCTGTATGCTCGCCTGTGAATGCCTCAGGATTAGCCAGGTTTGGGTTTCTGTAGATACCATGCTCGGTCTGTGCCTCCTGCAGCCCCATCAGACTCTCGAGGTCCTGTGCAGCAGAGAAATCGAATGGCAGTGCTTCCTCTTCAAGACCCTTGGTTACAACATCGTCGGGTACACGCCATAAGCTTTCAGTGTAAGCGTTGGGAAGTCCGTGCAGCCAGATACCGTGGTACTCGTTTTCATCCTCAGACGATGGCTTAGAAGCATCGTGGGCGCGGTCAAAGTAGACTACTCCGCCGAAGAGCTGGGCTTCGGCCCAGAATCCGACTGCCTTGAAATCAAAGAGTTTCTTCCAGGGCTTTGAAGCGTAGTATTGGGAATGGGCGATCACAGGGTATGGGAGTGGAAGAAAGGAATCGAGCTTGATGTCTTCTGGAGGCGGTGAGTTTTTCTTGTAAATGTCGATGGAGAAGGCGTGGATTGTAGCAAGGACTATTTCGAGAAGACGATGTTGCTTGTAGGACGAGGACGCGGGAGCTGACTTGTATTGTTCGAGAATCTAGAGTCAATGAAACCATGTTAGCAATACTGTACGTTGGCCGATAGTATAGAACCTTGCACGCCGGAGATAACGAACCCTCGAATCGACTTGGACGCTGGCGAAGTCAAAGTTCTCAACTGCTCTCTTATAAAGCGCGACTACATCTTTCACTGGCTCGGGCGGTTCGAGGAGCGAGATGGACCAGCCATCGAGTTCGCGATCCAAACCAAGTCCGGATATCAGATGTGGTAGATACTTCTGAGCTACCTCGGACTTGAGGATCTTTTTCGCGGTCGCAACGACAGTATCCAAATCACCCTCTGGTAGAGAACTGAGGGGTTTCGTGTCCTCGCTAGTGTAGTAGTTGTAAAGCTCAACTTCGGGCGCTGGCTTGCTTTTCTCAACGGTTTCTGTGGACATTGTGATTTTTCTTTATAGGACGTATACACGTATGGGCTGTGTTGGTCGATGGTCAATTGGGCCAATTGATTAATAGAGAGTGATATTAACAGAAGAAGGAGCTAAAACTGAAGACGAAGAAGAAGAAAAGGAGGAGGAGGAGGAGGAGGAGGAGGAGGAGATCTCGAGCGAGCCCCGCAGTAGCTGGATCCAGTGGTGCGAGATTGGAGCTCCAATTAAGGGACCACCCGCCAGCTCGTGTGTTTTCCTCGGCTTCGGCCTTTGCGGTGTATCTTGACGTGGCTAGCTGCAGGAAGGAAGGCGAGACCATGCAGCTATCTCCGAGCGGCTTAGTGCCATTGGCATCCAACAGCCCTGCAAAAGAGTGCCAGTATTCTCTCATCACATCGTTATATTTTATGTAGTCGGTTGTTAATTGTTGAGGATTTTGCGTCCAGGGAATCTTTAGTTTCTCAGTGTATAATATTATATCAAATAATTATCGCCCGCGGGTGAGCTGGGTCTCGAATTCTATTATTCTTGCCGTAGCTATGGATAACATATGTGTACCCAACGCCATTGTAATAAACTTATTTATATTCACTGATACACTTCCAATCCTTCTACCAATTAATACATGGTTTAGCTGCTGGTAATGAACAGCATAAAGAGCAACATCTCCTACTGGAATCGAATATTAGGGCTTTCTCGAGTACGAATGTTTCTTTTATATAAACAATGGCAATTACTTGCAACTAGCTAATTATAACTGTACAGCTTCGTACATATAGGAGAGGCCAATACAACTGTACCCCAGGAATCGATCTCCTGTGACCATGTGGGTATACAGGTTCAGACCAACAATCGTACTGAATTGAAAACGAAGACTCAGGCTCAGACTCGAATTAACTCGACCACTAGCCACTCCCGTCATACACACAAGAATAGAAGTCGAAAGTGAAAATCAAACGTGCAACCGTATGCGTCCCTTGCATGACCTCCAAGGAGGCCTGGCGCCTCAGCTGGGTCCGTAGATTTTATATTCGATGGGCGGTGACGGGGTCAGGTGCGGGTGCCATCTGCCCCATTCCACGGCGGTTGTGTTGTGCGGCTATCGATAACGCAACGCACGTTGTCAAACCGCTGGCTGGTGGATGGCTTGCTGGACTTGCCAGGCTTGACGTACGGACGCATCTCTCATCACATCACAACCGTTATGACGCCAACCCTCACCATGACCGAGCCCTCCTGATGGTAGGCAAGTTACAATTTCTAATCCTTTTCTCTTGGTTATTCTCTATTTCTGCGGATGTTTCTTAGCGAATGTCATCGTACCTTTACACCAGGCGCTCAGATGATACCGCTACGATCCGTTTACTCCTCCACACAAAACCGTAGCGTCACCTCACGAGACCGTAGCCCTGGCACCTCTACCACGCCCTCAATCCTTCTTTAACATCCGCTCCCACCTACGTCGTGGCCTTACTCTCGTTCGTACAGTTTTCCCACCGGGAACCATTCGACGAACGATACTTCCTCGTTTCCTACGTCCCAAAGAAACACGGCACCTTTTATTCCAGCACGAATCTCTATCCCAAAGAATACACCGACATATATATTACTACCTCGCTACCAAACAGAATAAACGAATCCAACGGCGACACCAAAGGCAGACGAACCGGCGAACTGGTCCGTTATCAAAGTTACGAAAAATGGCACAGGGACTGAGTTCCTGGGTAAACCCTCAGGCGTACATCGACAGCTACCGAAACTCTCCCTCACAACCTCGAGAGCCTGGAGCACGGCGGGCAAGGATCGTAGGTGCATTGAAAGCGGCGAACGAAGCTCGGCAGAACTACATTTCAAACTACTACAGTCGAGATGATCCCGACCAGCCGATTTCCAGTTCCGCCGCATCGCAGACCGGAGAATGGACAAACCGTGACATTAGACCGACCGGAACAGAGGAAATGATCTTATTTCCCAGTTATGCAAGAAGGACCATGCGCCAAAAGAAAAAGAAGAAGCCGGAGGATGGGAACGAATACCATGATACGCCAAACCCACCAGAGAACGTTACAGAGGTGGAGATTGACGTTAGAGGGTGGATATTCGAGCCTCCGTCGAACGTATTGACCCGGAAGAACCGGTTCCTAATGGGGGTTGCGAGACAGCTGTGTGGCCTGCCAGCCCAGGGGAGAGGAGTGACTGAAGAAGATAAGAAAGCTGATCAGGAGGCTGCAGCGAGGCTCGAGTCCGGGAGGCTAGACCCCGATGGGCTGAGTGATGACGATGCATCCATAGCTGGCAGGTCTGTTAGAGCTCCATCTGTAAGATCTTTGTCGCCGTCGCCGTCGCCATCACCACGGGCGAGCACCGTAAACCTGTCAGATACGGGGAAATCTGATTCGGAGCCCACACCAGGGATTGTAAAGAAGTTGTCCTGGAGAGCAGCTGCGTACGCATCAAGCTATATGCAGCCGAGAAATACAAACGCCCCGGTGACTGGCCTAACATCGAAGGAGCTTGATACAGCACACGAATTCCTAAAGCACCGCATGTTTCATGTGATGGCTCGAGCTTCGCCCAATATACCTGTTACAATATTCTTTTACAACGATAGAAAATCCGAATCGCATACAATCACGACAGACGCTTACGGCCAGTTCGCATTACGTGCTGAGCTGACATTTATTCCTACTGATCTTCGGGTTTTGGCATCGGAACGGCTTAGCGTGACTGAGAAGGTTCAGATTCTTGAGTCGCACGGGATAAGCTTGATATCTGATATTGACGATACTATCAAGAACTCTGCAGTCACCGCCGGAGTGCGTGAGATGGCTAGGAATGTATTCATCAGGGACTACAATTCTCTCACAATACCTGGCATCACGGAGCTTTACAACACGCTTGCATTCTTGGACGTTCCGATTCACTATGTCTCGAATAGTCCATGGCAGCTGTACCCTCTGATAAGAGAATACTTCAAAGCGGCAAACCTTCCTAGTGGGTCGTTTCATCTTAAGCAATATCAATCCGTATTTCAAGGTATTTTCGAGCCAGTGGCGGACAGGAAAAAGGGTAGCCTGGAAAGAATCTTGCAGGACTTTCCGGACAGGAGGTTTATAATGGTTGGAGACTCTGGGGAAGCAGATCTTGAAGTCTATGTTGCGGTAGCCCGAGCAAATCGAGGACGTATTAAAGCGATTTTTATCAGAGATGTCACGACTAAAGAAGATGTTGCTTTCTTCGAAGGGAACAACTTGAGCAGTGCCACTTTGAAGCCGCATCACTCTGGAGATTCAGGAAAGAGACCACTGGTACCGCCGAAGAGAGCAGCCACGGTCGCAGAACCCGCACCTATGGCACACAAAGCTCAGATTCAGGATGACCTCTTGGATTTTTCCAGCTCAGATGATGATGAGGGGCCGACGGTACTAAAACCTATGGAGGGGCATACGATGTACCCAACATCATCACAATCTTCTCTAGGGCAATCATACGCTACGGCGCCGTCAACTACTGCTACTGTAGTAGCTAAGAAGCCTCCACCCCCGCCTAAGAAGCCTTCGGACCTCAAGGGCAAGAGACTGCCACCCACGAATCACTATGGCCGCTCACCACCACGCTCACTACCAATCGATATCAATCGCTCTTCGCGAGATGACTTGATCGATTTTTCGGATTCTCAAGAAGATCTATCTATTGAAAGCAAACTGAAGTCAGGATCCCCACACTCACCACCTGGGAAATCGCCAAGTCCGCCTAAAATCTGGAAGGAAGATTCCAATTCAATATTCGACAAGCCTCGAAATCCTCGCTTGTCTCGTCCATCGGCCGGGCCATCGTTCTCTTCTCCGAATCTACCATCGCAACGGGCTCGAGCTCCCAGTCCTGGTGGGATAGATCCACCGAAATTTACACTTCGTCCACCTACGGATTCAGACAAGTCAACAACAACGATTAGCAGCAGGACAAGCTCTGTAGCGAGCACCTCGTACAACCCGGCTCCACAAAAGCCAATCGTATCGAGCGGTGGGAACGTGGTTTATCAGAATAGTAGTGGCGCGACAAGCACGGAAACCTGGGACCCAGCGAGTGGGATGGATAAGAAGGAGTGGTTATGGCGGCAAAGGTGGAACAATGCTCATGAGTTGCTCAAGGACTCTGGTGTATTGTTGGTTAGCTGGAGGAAGGGCGGCGATATTCTGGAAACAGCGGTGAAGGTTGTGGAAGATGCGAAGAGGGAGATGGACCATCGGTACCGATGAGTCTTGAGAGAAGCGGAGTGAGCTGTATGAGCTTTTGACGATCATCTACATTCTTTCAGGGTTTATAAAACCTGTCCTTCCTTTTCCTCCTTTGACTTTGTTTCTTAGAGGGCAAGCGAGCTTTTGTTCTATTGCTACTATATTTATGGCGTTACCTGCGTTTGCAATCTTTGTTTTTGGTCTAATTTCACGTGTACCATGGTGGGTTTCTGCCTTTTTTTTCTTCTTGCTTGCCCTTTTTTTTATTTTTTTATTTTTATTTTAAGATTCTTGAGTGTGTTTATATTTTGTTTTCGGAGGTATTTGGAAGAGTCACTCCTTTCAGCGGTTTTATTCCTTTGACAAAAAATTTATTGTATGTTTATATGTTAAGCAGGGTTGATGTGAGATTCGAGGTAGCATGGATACAAAATACACGAATTTGACCTCAAATGGTGGTCTCTGGTGAAGTCGCCCTGTGCATTGTACTGAGGCTCATATTCTTGGGTCAGAAAGGGAGGTTCGTTCCTAACTCACCGTGGCAGCCACCGAAAGTAATTAGTGTGGGTGCGGCACGGAATTTCCTCCAAGACAGAACAAACGCGTGAGAAAGGCACGGGCATCCCTTACTGCAGCGGGTGTGTTTGAAGTTTACAGAACCAATCTTGATGGCTTCGACGGCAGAAGCAATGCGCTGTGCGATTTTGGCCCTCGGGCCCTCTGGCTGCCCAATTGAAATCGAAGATCGGGCTATCAATCTGAATTCAAACCTCATTCTCTCGTCCTCGATGATTACACAGCATGTTTGTACACGCCTAGAAGCAATAAATTTAAAAATAGACTCAATAGAGGCACATGCCCGACTAGCGGGCTATTGGAGGCTGAGGCTAACGTTAGCAGAGCTGGCAGATCCGCCAGGCAGGAAACGATATCCCTGTACGACGCATGGTCGCGGCAAGTACCCAATTTCTACGACCCTGCAGGTTATTCATTTTATTTATCTTTTTGGAACGCGAAACATATTATCTGTCAACGCGCTGACTCCCATACGCTCGAACGGGGAGGAAATTTTTTTAAGTTTTGTTTTGGGTTTTGTTCCCTGCGTGCACGGGCTTGGGGTGTGATGTTCTCTTTGGGAGAGGTGACTACCATATACCCGGGATTCGTGTATACTTCTCGTGATGTGTTTTTTCGTTCTTGAAAAGGAAAGGGAACGTTCGAAACCAAAGGACTGTTTAGAAGGGATTCCGAGGCGATAGCCATAATTGGGAGCCAAAAGGCACCGCAGGTATGTGATATCATGCGGTGGATCATGCATAAGCCTTTGCCAGTTAGCTTCTCGGTAGTCGCTGCAAGCGCTGGAGCGTAGCAGCAGCTAGCCCACAACCCATCTGACAGAAGATCTGTCCGCAGGAAGCTAAGATGAGTAAGTACAGAGCATGCATTTCATGTTGGAACGAGTGCCTTGAAGTTCAACAGAAGAAGAAAAGAAAAAATAGAAACTACCGAAATAACGGGGTTTAAAAGATGGATAGGCCCAATGCGCCGGTCACTTAATTTTTAACTTTTCAAAATTTTTTTACTTCTCCAAGATTATTATCTTTTATGCGAAAAGACCGTATCGAGAAGAATAGGAAACTGGTTACATATTTCAGGCTAGGGAACGGCTAGCGAGCTCGAGGCACCACACATACATCGTAACAGCGATATCGACAGTCTCGCCAATTTGAAATTTCTCGAGCTAGTATATTGGTTAGGGCTGACAAACAAGCAAACTTGCTGTACAACTCTGGCTACTCTGGTAAGGGATTGGTTTCTTCCGCTGGATTTGTTCTACAGGATCACTGTTCAAATTTTCTCCTTCTTGATCTGTTCCATATCCTGTGGCGGGTCCCGCTATTTTGTAACACTGCTGACATTGAGGAAAGAGGATTGCGAGCGAAAGAGCGAACGAAATATACCACACCACGACCGCAAGAGTGGTTACACAGCCGACTTGCACGTTTTCGGCCATCCAGTCATCGAACAGAGCGAAGGTTTTCCATCGCCCCATTCGCTCCCCGTCCCTGTTTTCAGACATACCCTCTCATCCTCGTATTTGAGATATTCAGGGTTTTCTTTTTTTTTTTTTATATCAAAAAAAAAAAAAAAAAAAAAAAAATTTTTTTTTTTTTTTTAAATCAAAAAAAAAAAAAAAAAAAAAAGAGGAATAACTTGTAGCGAAATAATAAAACCAAGCTTTTAAGCTACCTGGCAACCTAAACCGAGGAGGCTCGTTCGGTCTTAGTGGAACTGAATCTCAAGTCGGTAGCTAGAACGGGCCAATATTTCGCCTGAGAAAAGTTATTATATAATTATATAAACCTTCTTCTCACCCCCTTCCTCGCAAAGATGGCCTATCAGCAGCAGCAGCAGACGTACGGCCAACTGTCCGATGTGCAATCCCATCCTCCAAATTACCAACAGCCCTTTCCTACCCCGGACATACAATCTGAACAGCAGTACGGTCAGCAATACCAACAATCGTATCAATCGCCGCCCTCGCAAGCAATGCAGTCGCCACAGCCTATTCACCAACAATCATATCATGTACAGCCGTCGCCACATCCACAAATGGAACCAAAGGGGGTAACAAACCACAGTGGCAAGCCTAATAACTGGGAGTTTGGAATGTGTTCGTGCTTTGGGGATTGTGGTAAATGTACGTTTCGTCGCTCCCTAAATGCTCCCATTGTATAGAAGGTCGGAAGTTATGGGGGTTAATAAAACTAACGTGGCTTATTATGTTCATAGGTTGTCTGGCATACTGGTGTCCTTGCATGACGTATGGAAGGATCCAACACCGCCTTCGAAATAATGATATGTCCAAGTACTCCAACTGCAACGGCCACTGCTGGGGCTTCTGCGGGTTGATGTGTCTGTGTGGTGTTCAGTGGGTGCTGGGTTTCACTCAACGAGGAGAGATTAGACACCGATATAACCTTGAAGGATCGGGATTAGGAGACTGTTGTAGGCATTTCTGGTGTGGGGTCAGTATAGTTTTCTCTTAGCCTTCTGTTGCTGTGGTCTTTTTTTTTGGTATGGGATGCTAACTACGGTGGGGAATTTAGTGCTGCGCGCTTATCCAGGAGGATCGGGAGACAGAGACAAGAAAGGCGCTTTTGGTGCCGTCGCATCAGGCTGGATACCAGCAGCAGCCCGCTATGCAGTACCCTGGACACTAAACTGGTTTGTGTGTTTGGGTCGCGTGTCTTTCGTAGTGCTTTCGGGGCGAACGGTCTGCTTTTTACCTTTGGGATGCATGTTGCCTAGAGCATATTTGGCCAAATAGTGCAATAATCTTGGGAGTTTTTGTGATATCATTCTTGCCTTTGGTTTGAAGTTCTTATATATATATATATACGGTTCTAACCTTCGATAAGAATCATTTCTACATTCTATCTAAATTTGGTCTCTGATGGATGTATTTACGGAATTTAATTGTTCTAGTCTCAAAAGTTTTTTTTTTTTATAAAACCACAAGGATCATATTACTCTTCAGAGCCATTGTCATATAAGGTGGGGTGCTTCATCTGTTTTCATACCTCCAGTATTAATTGCGTACAAGCTGCTTTGTAAATGGATGCTACGTGGCTATTCCCATCTATATCTACCACTTCTCAACGTATGGACGGATATCCAACTCCCATGTCCACGTCGTCCGCGGCTGCTTGTGCAAGCCCCAATAAGTCTCCGCAATTGCATCGGGCTCGATTTTATTCCCCTCCGGTCCATCCTTCAACCATTCTTTAGTCCTAGGCGTGTCGATGACTCCGTCAACAATTATGTGGGCGACATGGACTCCCTCGGGGCCGAATTCTTTGGCTAACGACTGGGACAGGGCGCGCTGGGCGAATTTACCAGGAGTGAATGATTGTAGGTATGGGCTCGCCTTTACAGATGCAGTTGCGCCCGTGAAAAACAGGGATGGAGGATGTTCGAGCGCCGGAGTCGATTTGGCGGATTTAAGAAGATGGGGGAGGGCGACTTGGGCAAAAATGAACGCTCCCAGACTATACCATTACTGTCATTAGCATAGAGATCCAAAGTTTCTCAATATCTTTATATTGTAAGGGTTCAAAAGGGGGAGACATACACGCCAGACTCAAATCCCACTTTGAAGCTCTCTTTCGTCTGCTCGAGGAACGGTTTTCGGAAGAACGTGCCTCCAACGTTGTATATCGCTGCTGCAAGGGGTTGTTCTGGGAACTTTTTGCTGATTTCGTCAAATACGCTTTTGATGCTCGCCTCATCTTGGGTATCGGCTGTAAAGCCAATGGCGGAGCCACCGGCGTCATTGATCTCCTTGGCAGTAGGTTCGTAAGAAGCTGGTGAGCGGGCAAGGAGGACGACCGAATATAAGGACGCAAATTTTTTGGCAAGAGCCGCACCCTATTATGTCTCGATTAGCAACTGTCAACGGCAGTAGGTCTTGAGATTTAATTGGAAGTTGTGAATACCGTGCCGGGCCCGACACCTGCGATAACAGCGACAGCTTTCTTAGTAGCCATGTTGATAGTACTATATTATTAAAGTGGTAGACTTTTGAAGCTGGGTAGGATAATCGAATTGGTTCAATACTGGTGAGTATCAGAAATTTAACGGGAGATGACGAAGAATTAAATTCTAATTAGGCTAGGGATTTTAAAATGCCGCTGAATGATTCGCAAAATCTTAGACTAATGACGTTTTTTATACAGACGTCTACGGGCTCCACTTTAAGCTGGAAATAGCAATCGCTTGTTGCGGGTGAGCCGGGATTGTGTGATAGCTTAAAAATTGCTGCAGCTGATTGACTAATCGGCCGGTTGGAGTCGGGCGACAACAACTGACTAATGCGGGGTTCTTTCGGCCGGTAAACAGGTTGGATTATGATGAGAAGATGAGAAATAGAACAGAGAATTCTTTAATTCAGATTAAGAATATAGCCTCAATTGCAAACTTACTGGCAAGATCTCGTTTGCAGAGTATTTTGCCACTCCTTTGCCAGAGAACTGAAGGATGGAAATATATTTAAGTCTCAAGGTAATATTAATGGTAATGGTGTTGGCATGCATGGTCGAAATATAATAACATTATATTTCCAAAGATATACTAGTTCTGAATTAACGCGAGTCTAACGCTTTAGGATTCGTATTGATCGGTTGCACGGTCGGATACAAGTAACGGAGCTACAGCGGGAGTTTTTTCATATATGCACTAATATCTTTATAGAAAAGGTAATCTCCTACATGTAGATGTTATGGCTAGGTATCGCGGGGATCTGAAGAACGGTGCATACTGTGATTTCTCTTTTACTGGTCAGACTGACGTGAATAAAATTTGAAACAAGGTAAGAGAAAGTGACCAATTTAGCGGATCAGGATATCCTCCAACAATGCAAAACTAGTAATCTATTATGCTAGCCCAGTACCTAGCATTTAGGGCGTATAATGAAGATGAGAAGGGTAGGCTTTGAGAGCTAATGAATGACCGAGAATGAAGATCTGATGAAACTAAGCCGCAGAACTATAAAGTGGTGGCTGAGCTGTTCGAGAAGACGGTTATAGCCATCAAAACTCCAAATGTTATCAAAACTTCCTATACTTACAAATATCCCGTCCATGAAAGCGTGGGCTGGGACTGACTTTGAGCCGGACAAATTTCTTGGACGCAGAGTTATTGAAAATTTGCGTCGAACTGTTGAGGATATGTACAAATAAATTTCGAGCGAATTATGCAGATGACCTTCTAGAATAGTGTTTAAATGTGGGCGTTGGTCTTATGGGAATAGCTTGATTTCAGAAATCAAGAATCTAGTGGACTTGCTGCGATCAGAAAACTTTTTTGAAGAATCTGCTGGGTATCAAGCTCTAAAGAAAGAATAATCTAGATAGATGAAGAAATCAATAGAATGCATGCTAGATGTCGTGCTAGCCCTATCATTTAGATTTTCCAGCTGATTTCGCTGCCCGTTCTGCCGCCTCCCCGTCGACAACCTTCTGCAGTAGTCCGTGAAGATCTGGGTTCTTCCGAGCGAGTAGTAGCACATCTGCTGTGGATATCGTGCTACGGTTTGCATGCCTTTTAGGTACATTCCCCGGGTTAGCTGACTACATCCTGTACATGCCCCCCGAGGCCAACAAGGGACCTATAGTGCACATACTTTGCAAAGTTTTCTAGGTCTTTAGCTATATTGTCTGCGCCATATACAATATAAGACATTAGAATGCGGTTGATATGGATCTCGAGGCTTAAAATGGACAACGGGCAACCCCTGAGGTGACAACGAAGTTTTTCCTGGACGAGGATTGTATATACCGAATTGAACCCAAGCAAGTTCAGTCAGGGACCCTATGAACTGTGGAGTCGCGTTGACGTTCAGGTTCATGCATGCTTCGTCGACCAGCTTGCCGACGTGGTACCTGGGAGTGGTGTTACGCCTTTTAGCAGGAGTATTCTTTTTTGTCTCTTAGAGCTAGGCTTGGGGTCGTTGCATGGTTTGAGAATGGCGTACCATAACGCGGACTTGAGCCGCTGTTCCTTGTACGATGGGAAATTAGCAATCTGATTTTGTATAATTGAGGACACATGGTAACGAACCTCCTGATCCGTGTCACCGGCGGTGGACATGGCTGCTTAGCTAGTCACAATGCTGTTTCTGGCTGATGGGAAGGTAGACGTCTGGACGCGTCGAAAAGATGAGCAGGCTTCGTGTTGGGCGAGACGTCCAATCCAACACAGCAGGAAGATCTTGCTCTCCAAAGCAACGCACCAGGTAGGTTTTTCCCCAACTCTTGCAAGCTCAAGCCAGCGTAATTTTCAACCTCCCCAAATGCCGATAGCATTGAGAAGATGGCCCAAAATTGAGGGTAGACAGCGGCCTGGGTCGACAGTTTCACGAAATGAGCCGAAGGATCTTCGTTCAACTGCTCCGCTAGCCCGCATAATGTCTGCGGTGCTAAAAGGTGGTCAGATTTCGCAGATATCCGCGACCCGGGGAAGCACATGCGGGGACTATCGATAGTATTCTCACGTTCATGATTCATGCCTCTGATATCAAGGTGTTCCCCACAGCATGAAAGAGATAGCAGGCAACAGAAACTCAAAATAGATAGGCGAAATGAAACTCTGTTTCCCCAGGTTCAGGTTCAGATACGGCCTTCATCAATCGACGATATATCGGCCGGACGTCATTGGCTGCCAAAGGGAGCGCCTTCTCGCGATGTGGACCTCCCACTCTAAAAGCTAGCCGTCGCTTCGGTCTCACATGTCGTTGGGCTTCTGAAGGACGATGGCCGACCTGCCAGGCATGCTTGGAGTGTCCCGGGGCTTGGAAGCCCAGGTTCCTTGTCAATGCGGGGAACAGACCCACCTCACAAACAGGCCGGAGACATTTCCAAAAAGGGCAGTATGTGGAGACCAGAGCTTGCCGACAACCACACCCAGTCGGCTTCCCGAATCATACCCAATACGAGCGCAACCATGATCCGAATATTATCAACCAAAAGAGGGAAAGAAGAAAATAGTGTAATTCTTGGTAAGTTCACAAGCTAGGAGTATATCCATGTCGATAAGATCTCCAAATCTGATCCACAGACGACTAGGATTTCACGAAGGGGCCCATGTCGACCCAGTTCGCATGCCAGTTTCGAACTCCATAATTCTCGTGCACGGGAGAAAATGGCATAGCCCTGCATCTCGGCGGACACCTTCTAGTCAAGATGAACTCGTAGCAAGGAGTAAAGGTGAAAGGTTCCGGTGCAAATCTAGATAATACAGTGCGGAATTTGATCACGTTCCGGTATAAGAAAATCTGCGCGCCTGCAGGTTCAATTGAGAGATCCTGGTCCGATATCAGAGACATCAAAGACCACGAGAAAGAAAGAAAATCCTTGGAATCTTGGATCGATAATGATGCGCCTGGGGTAGGAGTCTTATTCATGACATCCCTCCCTCAGCCTACTGCTTTCCACAGTGTCATTGACAGCTGAACTTCAAAAGCAATCCAGTATCCACAATTGAAAGAGAGGAAAGGGTTCCTCTGTTCTTTTCTGGCCTCAGACACCTACTCAGTCTCTCGTTGTCTTTGTCCTCTCTTGTTATTTCGTTCGTGCCTCAATATCCAGAGATGAAGGTTTCCAAACTGTCGACGACAGCTTTGCTGCTGTCAAGCACTACTGTATCGGCGTTTGATATCAACGACTATCCTGGTTGCGCACTGCAATGTATTGCTGCAAACATTGTCGAGACTGGATGTGGCCTTCTAGACTTTGCATGCAGTTGTAAAGACTTGCATTTCCTAAAGGAGAGTGCAGTATGTATCTTTAAGAGCTGTTCGGTTACCGAAGCTCTTAAGGCTTCTGCTGTTTCTGTCGGTAAGCCAATCTGCGAATTTGCATTTGCAGAATGAGGACCCAAAGAGAAACTAATATAGAGATAGGGATCTGTGCTGCCGCTGGTTTACATATCACGATTCCTAATCTACCCCAGAACCCTCCCACTCAGACTATAGGCCCAACTACGGTGGACAGCACCGTAGACTGTGATAGCACTACCACAGAAGCTCCAACTACTACTGGACCTGGTGAGACAATTCCTGGCGGTGCGACAACTACCGCAGACCCAACATCTGACTGTGATGAGACCGATGGACCACCTACTACCACAGAGGCCCCGCCCACCACCACGTCAGAGCCACCGGTGACGACATCCGATTGTGAGGAGGATCCTTCCACGACGGAGGAGCCGACAACGACGGATGGCCCACCTTATGGAGGAGATACGACAACTGCTGCACCTACCAGTACCGAAGATTGCACTGAACCCCCCTCGGAGACAGAGGAGCCACCAGCTACCACAACTACAGATGATTGCGACAGCGAAACCACAGAGCCTCCACCGCCAACAACGACTGATGAACCTATCACAACAACTGACGATTGTACCGACGAGCCAACAACGGAGCCGACCACAGAGGCACCTCCCCCAACCACCACTGAGGACTGCACTGATGAGCCTACTACTGAGCCCCCCCCTCCGACGACCACCGATGATTGTACTGATGAACCTACCACTGAGCCAACAACCTCACCTCCCGTGACAACAACTACAGAGGACTGCACTGATGAACCTGAAACAACTACCGCTCCACACACTACCACTGATGACTGTACCGACGAGCCTGAGCCAACCACTACCGCTCCGCCTACCTCTACTGACGACTGTACTGACGAGCCAACGACCGGTCCACCAGCTCCTACAACAACCGACGATTGCACTGATGAGCCCGAGCCAACCACCACTGCTCCACCTACTACCACCGATGACTGTACTGACGAGCCGGAGCCCACCACTCAAGCTCCTGCACCAACTTCAGATGACTGTACGGAGGAACCTGAGCCAACTACTCAGGCTCCAGCGCCTACATCCGATGATTGCTCTGAGGAACCTCCTGCACCAACCTCAACCGAGGAATGCGACGAACCAGAGCCAACGCAACCCGCTCCATCGGAGACGGATTGTTCTGAAGGACCAGAACCTACACAGCCAGCTCCTTCGGAGACAGACTGTGAGGAAGAGCCAACCCCTAGTGAAACTCCTGGCTACCCAGCTCCAACAACTACCGTGGAGGAACCTACTGAGTGCGAAGAAGAGCCTCCAGCAGAGACCACTGACGAATGCGAAGAAACAACCTTGATCACATCTCTCGCTCCTGTCACCACCGCTCCTGCTCCACCACCGGCTTATACTGGTGCCGCATCGAGCTGGAAACAGAGCGCGGGAGCATGCTTGTACTCTCTTCTTGTATTTGCTATGGGAATGCTTATTTTGTAAAACTCTCTTTCCCAATGTGTATTTGTACCATATCAGTATCATCACCAGCACTATGTTCTCACACCATTTTTCTCCCTTTGGCATTTTGAAAGCAGTTGCGAGATTTTCAAGATCAATTGAAAGCAGAGTCAAATTTTAAGCTGAGCGCGACTTGGCGAGCAATCGGAATATGCCAAATCTCACATCACGTCTCAATATTTCCTTTGTCAACCAACCCTTGTACAGTCTATCTACATAGCTTGGGCTTTCCCATGTAGTTTTAATTTTACAAAATAGCTAGGCCTCGAATCTACGAGGATCGAGAGCATCAGAAACAATTCTACCTTCTCAGCTTTGACTAGACGGATTAGATGTAATGCAAATACCAAAACCATGGATACGCGATTATTCATTGAATAAGTCAGAGCTATCCAGGAGGTCCATGATAAGGTAGCCCAGTATCGCTATTTTCCCTATGTTTTTTACAGCTAGGCCGTACTAGCAATCCCAATTGATCGCATCCGTTGACAGGTCCTTGGCAATATGATCTGGCATCCATATCTTGAGCTCCTCTCAGCATGGGTGGATAGGATACCAACAACGATATCCGGTACTCGTTTAGTCCTAGCCTCAGCTCGATTGGAAATCATAAATATGTCCAGCATGTGGGATCGTCCTTGTTCCTGCCCCTGAGCGAGACTCGTGGTTCATCTCAACTATAGCAAACCTTTGGGTTACATGGCATGCATATCCGGTCGTCCGTAAGGCAGGCCACGCAGAGCACCGGGAGCGAAGTCGAACCCCAGGAGACGACCGCTTCTAGATACTCTTAATAGCATGTGCAAAATGCGCATTTGAATCTAATTTAATAGACATCTGCCGTGGCCGTGGCCTTCTCTAGCTTGCCTGGCCTGGCTGGGTCTCACGCTGAGCCGCAAAAAATTACCTAACAAGCGAATTCGAGGCAACGCAAAAGTCCCAACAGCAGACACAACACACGCTGCGGGAAGGGTACGGTTGGAAATCAGCCTCTGACGATGAACCCCGGTCGATGAGATGCAGGTCCCCACCTACTAGAAAGGGCAGTACCTCCGCTCTAGATTTGCAACGCTACTGATTAAATTCTGGGGAAGCCCCGGGGAGCATATGATAAAATAAAGGTATGGCTCATATCGATTAAATGTAAATCAATCGAAATGTCTGGGGTAGCCCATATCATTGGCCAATGGCTAGCTACTGATAGATAGATGGTGGCTGTCTGAGCTAGCCGGGGTGATCATAGACACGATGTCACCAAGGGAGTAGCAAGTTCACTGCTACTGCAAGGAAGCAGGCAAGAATAGGAAGTAACAGATACATAGCCTCGGCTTCATGAGACTGGGGAAAAAACGCTAGTGGTCTCACTCTATTTTTTAGTTACCGAACCCGCTTTTTGTTTCCTGTTTCCTGCAGGTGTGGATCCTGAAATTCCATTAACGTTCCTGCATTAAGGGCGTGTTATTCAAGTATACCACCATTGGCTCGCGCTCACAGTGTGTATGCCAAAAAATATATATATTTTTGCCCCGGATACGCTGACAGCCGAAGAGCTTAACTGTTTCTTGGAAAAACGCCAAGATCGCTCCGTCTTTATGGAAAATGCGGGGGAAGGGCTCTCAAGAAAAAGCTTCGACATTGGTCTCCACTCAGGCCCGGCGATCCTTTTCACGGGTAAAATTGCGACCCCACACTGGCTCTCACGGACGGATTTTGCACAGAAAAATCTCAAGGCCCGAACGAGCGTTACCTTTTTAAATTTTGGTGTTCCAACTTGAACCCCATCACATATCGTGCAGTAATCGGACGCCTGCCGGAGCCATTCCCTCTGAGCTATCATACTAAGGGATGCTTGGAGCGCCGGCAACTTCCAAAGAGGAAACTGGAAATGTCGATTACACTGTTATTTGCATATTGAGTACGCCAACTGCCATGTGGATATCCTTGCATATGCCCCCAAACGGCTCAAAATGGGTGAAAAACTCTAAACCGTTTGGCTTATTTACTGACGGACCCTACTGGCATTGTTGCAGCAGTATGCAATACGACTCGCTGTAACCTCACCTTACATGGCTATAGTGGCAAGAGCGAACCAGATGGCTGTGGGATACCCAGATTCTGTAAATTTAACAAGCATTTGGTATAAGCGTGTTTTTTGCCTCTCGTTCGTGGACTTTTTTTTCGACAGTGACGATCATAGAATCCAGCATAATCGTTGAGATCAATTCTGTCAATAATGTTTCACTCGGATTTGTGTAGGGAGACCTTCAAAGGCGCCCGACGCGACGGCTGATAATTGATTGCCTTGATTGACTTTTTTTGATTGGCTCTCAAGCTCCATGATTCATGACAAGGAACTATGCTAGTTGAATTTGATAGCTCTTAGACACTCGATCGATAGGCATCCTTTCCTTCCCCGCGAAAGTGCGGGATGTCTCACTTCGGATCCGAAGTAATAATAAAAAAAAGACGTCGAAGGGCTGGGCTGAGTTTCGCGCTTCGCTTGGTAGAATTCAAATTGTAGCTCGTATATGAAGTCATGCCACATGCCCTGTTTGGAAATTTGGTATTCAGGATGCCTTCTTCATGTGAAATGGCAGTTACCTAAAAGGCCGAAATGCAGGTCGGGGAGGGGCTTGGGGGTTGCCCCGTTTTTGCAGGCCCTCGATTCGGTAGCTACTACCGTGTATGAGGCGCGCGCGGGGACCACAACTGGAAATCGCTCAACCCCAGTTTACAGCGATAGTTGGAAACTTTATATTTCTGGACCTATCTGATATGATCTGCCATATCAGAATATCCTGGACACATGCCGCCTAGGTGTAAACTAGCTAACTTTTCTTTTCTCCTATGCACGAACCAGTAAGAATTGTGGATCTTTATTTTTCCTGTGCCTCGTATTATTCAAAGATTGCTATCAATGGAAAATTAAAAATTGATCCACGATGTTTTGGAATTGATATTGTATCGATAGTATGGATTGGCTTTTCATGTGGATGCGCACGTTCCCTCACGTTAAGCTTCACATGCAAAGAATATAGCAAATCAGTCCATCTGGGTTCGATTCATGTCATCACATCAATTCCGGGGAGACTCAACCGTATCTCCTGCTCTCTATCGCTGGCCGAAGCTCGGAGTGCCTCTCGGGCAAGCACGGGTCGGACGCTAATCTTTGTGATTCAGGTGATTCAAAGGACTATAGCAGGCAAGACCGACGGAAGGAAGGTTTCAAACTAGCAAGGACATGACAATCGTGATATCGATCATGCTCGCGCACCTCTCCCACGCCATGGGTTCATCCATTGCGCCTCCCTTTACCCCAGATCTTCAAAGAAATTACTCTCGCCTATGGCCCAGCAAACCAAACCAGGCAAGGTCGAAGAGGCACACTATCTTCGAGTGACGAGAATTGTCTCCGGCCACTTCCATATCGGAAAGGTGGAACCGCGTAGCTTATGTCACAGGCTATGACCATGCCCATGCCAAGTTTCCCCAGACTATACCTCCCATACCGTTGCTCCAGGATGGACCTCCAGCTGTATCTCGACTTCCTTCTATAAGAACCCGCAACCGTCACGCCATCTCCACAATTTTCTATTCTCATCAAGCAAGCAGCTTTGAATCGCAATTTAGGAAGCATCTCATACACCAAGCCTGACAGTTCTTAAACAGACTCTCGCTCAATACCCATTTATTTATCATTTCTAAATAAACAAGTCTTAGCGACTCTCATTATCACTCATATCCAAAATGAAGTTCTCCACTGTCATCCTTACCGTCGGCACCCTCGCCACCGCTGTCTTCGGTCAGCTCGATAAGTTCCCTACTTGCGCCGTAAGTCCAATCTCAATCTCACTTATAAGCGAAAGAAATTCAATCATCTAACTCAATTGTAACATCTAGCAATCCTGCCTTCTCACCGGTGTCAACGCCAGCGGCTGCAGCTTGACTGACTTCAAGTGCGCCTGCACCGCCCAGCCATTCTTCGACAAGTCCCTGCCATGCATCCAGAGCTCTTGCAGCACTGCTGACCAGGACAGTACGTAGAAACTAGCTCCCCTCCCCTCCTAAAAAAAGGCACATTTACCATTTTCATACGAGAAAAAAACTAACAATCCTCAACCCAACAGCTGCCCGATCCGCTGCCCTTGGCCTCTGCCAGAGCGTTGGTGTCGACATCACCGACAAGCTCCCACCACCACACAACGGCGGCACCACCACCACCACTTCTGCTCCACCAACTGGTCCAACCGGCGGCCCATCTCCATGCAAGCCAAAGCTGAGATTCCAGCGCCGCGATTAAATCAGCACTCCCCAAGTGTTGATATAAAACACCAGCCGTGCAGTCGCCCTGTTTTACAAGAAAACACCTTCACGCGAAATATAATGTGAAAAAAAGCACATGTCAACCCGCGAAATGAAAAATGTAGCACATGAAAACTATATTCTTCACCTCTTTATTCTCGCACAGTTCTTTTATGATATCCCGGGTATATAAATACCTATTATTCACCCATGTACCTATACTCAAGGTGTACTACCTAGATAGTCACTTTTTTTTTTTTTTCATTGCAGTCTTTCAATCTTCCCTTAAATCTATCATCATCATCATCGTTACTCCTGTATGAGCAAGGGAAGACGGGGGGGGAGAGTATTTGTGGGAGAGAAGAAGAAAAAAATATGCATCATCATGCAAATGTATAATAGTATTCCAATTGCATTGTTGGCCAATTTACTTTGATAGGTAATTGGTTTATTTTTGGTCAACATATCGTCCCCCAATCAGTTCTACTGCCGTGTCTGTTTTTCGAGTTTCAAGTATACCGAGAATATAGGTTAATAAACGGCACTATACTCAGCAGGCTAAAAATATCACAAGGATCTCTCTATTCTAAAATTTGCAACATAACCGTGAGGTGAATTTTGAGTTGCCTAGCAGTTCCCGTAGGATAGCATAGCTCCATCAGGTCCAAGCGACCGAATATAACGTTCTAGAAAAACTGTAACGCAAGAAGGATGGGATTTCCGCCCTCAATACTCTAAGAATAAACCTTTAACACGACGCAAAAAACGAATCCACCAATCTGAAAAAGCGAAAGAATACCCTCAACTCCACTATCCCTATATGCATTGACCATGTTCTCCTTCGCAGCTAATAATAAGAACCCGAGAGCTGTACCAAAGTAACTTCTCAACGAAAAAAGGAATGAGTTTCTATCATCTTCTCAAAAGCTCTACTCTGTAGCAATCTCTAGCTTGACGGCTACCTCGGCGCCGTGAGAAACGCGTGTCTATACTAACTGGCAGCATTCTCCGGCAACAAATGATTCCCACCAGTATTACCCCCTTCGGTATTACTTGTCGGACTGGGTTTAACACCGTATTTAGTAACCAACTCCTTCAGAACATTCATCCCAAGCGGCTTGAAGACATAATCCGACATGCCCACTTTAAACGCCTTTTCCCTGTCTTCTTCCAACGTCGACGCCGTGACTGCTATGATGGGAATGTGCTGGAAATTCTTAAGTCCCGGTTCGGCTGCACTCCGAATGTTCTTCGTGGTATCATATCCATCCTATGTAAAGTCAGAACACCAAGATACTTTCCAGGGGGAGTGGTATAATCCCTACCATTAGAGGCATTTGCAAATCCATCAAAATAAAATCTGGTTTTGCTAGTTTTGTGCTGAGCAGACGCAGCGCATCTATACCGTTTGGTGCAATAATGGCCTCGCATCCAATCTTTTCTAACCGTAATTTTGTAATGTTCTGCAGCGCCCAGTTATCTTCGACTACCATAACCTTGACGCCCTTGGCATCACTTGGAATTCCTTTCGCGGATGAGACAGATTCCCGTGAGTGCTCTCTATGAGGCCCTGAACCACGCGTCGGGGCCGGCGAATACTGAGGACGTTTCTTCGGTGTCTGGGTCCCAGCTATAAACGATGCGGCGTCCTCTTTCCCGTCGCCAATAGGAGGGGAGGGGGGTGTCTCCGTAAGGTCTGGAGGTGCTATTGGGCTACCCAAGGCCTCAGGCAGCACATCGGAGGCTGTATCTGTTGGAGTGTGAGATCTGACTCCAGCAATCTCTTCTTCGCCATCTGATTCTGGTAGTCTCAGGGATAATGGATCGGAAGTCCGGCGCCGTTCAATAAAGTCTTTTTGGAGTATTGCGCTTGTCACTTGAAGTAAGTCGTCCTGCGGATCATCTTTAGTCGAAGGCAGTATAACATTCGGATCTCGCAGGAACGGAAAGGTGATTTTGAAAATCGATCCTATACCCAAGGTACTAAAGAAATCGAGGGTACCGCCAAGCTGTTTTACAATCTAGTGTCTCATGTTAGCCAGCAAATTCTCAACGTGTACACAAACCGGCACTTGTATACCTTTTGGGTGATATAAAGACCGAGACCTGCAAGATGATAGGTTAGCCTAGCACTTTTAAAACCGTACCCGAATTACTTACCATCAGTTGGTTTTCTTCCAGTCTCATCATCTTCAGCGAAAGGCTTGAATATCGACTTCCCCGCCTCTTCTGATATACCAATACCAGTATCTTTCACCTCGAAACAAATCTTACAGGTTTCTTCCTGGTTGGAAATCACATATACCCTGAGGCTTACATAACCTTCTGATGTATACTTAAAGGCCTAATCCCCACAAACTGTCAAAATCTCGCTTCATGTGCGATATCAGACAAATAATTCGACCCTTACATTTGATAAGATGTTTGTCAAAACTCTTCTCACATTCCACTCGTCTCCAATCATTCCGCACTCCATGCGTTCGTTCAGATGCCGTGTCTCATCATTCTCGGCTCCGGCATATTTGTATTTCGTAATTGCCTTCAAACCGTCAAAGTCTGTCGAGAATTGAACATCCCGCTTGGAGAAAGTGAGGAATGATAGATTGCTAGCATGGTGAATGAGATGATATAAGTTGAATGGCCTCGCCTTGATAACGTTTTGCCGCATTTCAAAGGACGAAAAGTCGACAATGTCGTCGCTAATCGAATTTTAGTATTTGGTAGAAAACTGGATGAAAGTCTTCCCTTACATTGAGATGACTAGAGAGGTATTAGCAAGAAAGTATGGTTGTACAAACAGAGTACAACTTACGTAGAAAATTTACGGAACGAAGAAGTCCCATTAGATGAGTTGTTTGTTCCTGGCTGAGTCGGGTCTCATTCAGGAGTTGAAGTAGGCCGACAATACCTGCAATAGGCCTGTAAATAACAAGGTTAACCGTTGATTCACACCATACGAACAGGCATTTTCATACGTTCTCAGCTCAGAGACAACTCCGCTCGTAAAAATCCCACGGAGGCGTTCGTCCTGTTGCTGCGTCGCATCGATTTCCTGCTGTTTCGTTATATCCCGGAACATTGCCAAGTATCCGACGATTTCACGATCTAGGTCCTTCACCCACGGGGTATTAACCGCGTATAGTGGCAGACCTGAGACTTCCATCAATTTGGGAGAATCTTTCACGTAAACTCCGATGCTTTCCTTAATCGCTGTTGTCTTTCGACGGAGGCTATAGTGAAAGTATTCTGGGAACGGCAAGCTAGTGGTAAATTTCGAATCGTGGACCTTTAATCTGGATACCCAATCACTCGTAGTCCGACCAATTCTATCAATTCAAGTTAGAAGACATTACACGCTCCTCTCTTGTCTGTTTCCCAAAAAATTGAATTCAACATACCCAATATCAGGCATAGACGGCTCCACCCCAAACAGCTTCCTGGTTGATGTATTTGTTACAGTTATATCACCTCGAGTGTTCATAGCAATGAAGTGAGAATCCAAATGTTCGAGTGCTGAATCTCGGACCCTTTCCGCTTGGGAAGCAAACTCTGTAGCCATACTCATGTTTCCGGGGACAATCATCTCTCGAGATTTCTCCAGCTTGCGGCTAGTACTGTATTACCAAAGATTTATCAGTTCGTGAATTCTATAGCTTATAGCGCGCTGATTATGGCATACCTGGCAGGCACACTATTGCTATCGTGTGTCAAGATAGACATTATAGTATATACTTCCTTGCCGCTATCCGTAAACGATAGGAATAAAGTTGCAGGTACCAATGTCGTATTTGACATTTCTGGTTCGTCTTGCCGTCGGTGAATGCCCTTTCCGAAACTTTCTCGTCGGCTATTGCCTTGGTAGGGTGAAGCTTGACCGTTTGGAAACCGGATCATAACTTCAAATGATTCCGCTGTGCTATCGATATCTGATTCCTTAAGAGACTTGGATTTGCCTTTAAGAGCGTCTGCAGCTCTACGGCCCAATCCACCTAAATACGGGTTACGTGAGAACTTGGATCTCAGACTAGGAACTTCTGAAAATTTGCGGCGCGAACCTTCTCCGAAATCTGGCTTCTTGAATGACGAATCTACAGGAGAGCCAGTTTTGAAACCCGAAGACTCGAGATAAAGGGCCCGCCGCTTTTCGACAACCATGCCGAGGGTCACCCATCTTTGCTCTTGGAATTCTATACCCAGCTCCCCGATGTGTAGCCCGTTCAAGCCTCCGAACACCTTCACCAAATGTGAAAACACTGTAACCGAGATTTTATTTGCATTTTCTATTGTAGAATTAGGTGATATGACAATGATCGGAATGGGCGAGAAGTCGAAGCCTAAGGAAGCGAGAGTGGGATCGAAATATCGGCTTTGGTCGTCGGATCCTCTCGTTCGTGCAGTAAAGCTATGTGAGCATTGCGGGCATTTTACTTGACTTCGAGCGCGGTCTTCCTCGCTAGATGTTCGATGCGACTCGGACACAGACGGTTGGTGACTCTTTTTCTCTTTCTATAGAATATCGCAAAGTAGATTTCATATTGCGTTAGCAATTGTGTTGAAATGTCATCCTTCGATCGACTAATTTTAATTTTTGAAATATATTTTTAGCCCTTTCTATGGGAGAGCTCGAGATACGCACCGACGGGAATTTGAGGCGTAGCGGCATTATAGCTTAACACAAGGCTGGTATTTGTGTGCGGAGGCTGAACGCACGCCAGGGGGGTTTGCATAAAACCACTCAAAAACCTGATATTTAAAGATCGCGACGTCGAAGTTGGCAAGAGACGGTGTACGCTGGTGATTTATTGCCGTTAAACCACTGCTCTTGAGATCGAGTAATTGATTTTGGGAGCTGGACAACCTTTGACTGCAGAAATCCGGCCTAGTAAAAAAAAAAAAGGGTTTAAAACTCGCTCAGCTGAGGTCTGCCGACGGATGTGCGAGCAGTCACCCTCCAATTGCTCTAAAAGCGAGAGGAAATAAGCTTTCTACTCAAACGAGCGAATGAGAAAGCGTGCCAGATATCTCGTAGGATAATTCCGCTAAAGATCAAGACGGGATCGAAATCTAGATCTGGCTCCGGGGAGAGACTGGCTGGCTGGGCGGGAATGTAAGAGAGCGAGAAAGGAAGAAGTAGAGAAGAGGTAACGGTAATGGTCACAAGAGTCCAGCCCGATAAGATGGGAAGTCCGGAAGTGTGCCAGCTTTGCTTGATGTAGCCCCGTATACGGCATATTAGAGACCTAATATAATTATTAATAAATGGCCTAGTAACAGAGATATTCACGGCCGGGGGCCCAGCAGCGGGTCGTGCCAATGTGCTTGCGAACAAGACACGAGACACAGGACAGAGATCGACTGCCAACCTGCCCGAATACGCGAAAAAAAGCTGCAGCTGGGCCGCTTCACCACCATCGGATGGCGCATCTCCTCCAGCCGCCAGTCGGGCTCGAGTGGAAGAAGATGCCGCACATGGGCGGGTGAGCAGTGAAGCCATCAGACAGGCCGTCGTTCATTCTTCGGCACATCCGGGAATGGGTGTCCCCTAGTAATGTGTGGTTCAGCACCGTTCACGATCGCTTTTGTTCGGTTGATTAAGATTGATACGGCTCTGTGTTCGGGATCATGACGTAGGCCCTTGCATGCAGTCGTGCGGTGTCGATTGGCCTCGCTAAAGCGGACCTGCGTCGTCGGAGTGTGTTGTCAACACCGACCCCACAAAACCGTGAAGCTGTCTGTGCCTTGTCTCGTAGCCGGCCAGCATTAAATCAGGTTAGCAGTAGTCGATAAGGAAACGTTCTCTTCAAGGCAGTTATCATATTCAATAATATTCAATAGGGTATATTACCGAGCAATGGCGAGCTCAATGAAGGCCCTTCGATATCACGGTCAGAAAGACCTCCGCGTCGACAGCGTCCCTGTTCCGGAACTACAACCCGGACAGGTCAAAGTCAAGCCAGAATGGTGTGGTATTTGTGGTCAGTCCACCTCACAACACATCATTCGGTTTACAACTGATACGAAAGTCTAGATTGCAGGAACGGACTTGCACGAATACATTGCTGGCCCTATTTTAATCCCCACTGCTGAGAAGCCTCATAGGCTCACGGGGTGCAGTCTGCCTCTTATCATAGGTCATGAGTTCGCCGGTGAAATTGTCGAACTCGGGCCTGGCGTCGAGCCAGGCCGCCTCAAAGTCGGTATGAAAGTCTGCATCGAACCAACTCTCTTCGACGACAGCTGCCCTCCTTGTCTTGATAGACGCAGAAATTGCTGTGATAAGGGAGGTTTCTTCGGACTTTCAGGTGTGTTTCGAAATCACAATTTTACCCACAAAAAAATATATTATATGCATTAAGCTTCTCCATATCTAATACATCAAATTATTAGGTTGGGGCGGTGGGTTCTCCGAGTACGCGTGTCTAAAGGAGAAAGTCGTCCACCCACTTCCAGACAATGTCCCTACTCATATCGGAGGTAGCATCCAAACATGCCCCGTAAGCCATGAGCCCCGCAAATCTACTAACACTAATGCGCAGCTCTTGTTGAACCTTTATCCGTCGGATGGCATGCCTTGAAAGCATCAAATCATTCCCCAGATCAATCAGCACTCATCATCGGAGCCGGTCCCATCGGACTCGCTATATTACTTTGTCTACTCGCTAGGGGATGCCGCCAGATTCTAATTTCTGAAGTCTCCCCTCAGCGAATCAAGCACGCTCTCGACATTGCCAGCTCCCACCCCGAGATAGATATCGTAGTCCTTGACCCCACTAAGGAGGATGTCGTTGCAAAAGCGAAGGAACTCTGCACACAAGGAGGCCAGGGCCCTAATGTTGCCTATGATTGTGCAGGAGTCCAAAAGTCCATCGAAACAGCGATTGGGGCTGTCAGAAAAAGCGGTTTAGGTAAGTCATCTGCATTTCCATCAACAATATTGTAGACAACAGTCGGGGGGAAAGATCCCTTCTTACTTTCGTAGAAACTCAAAAGTTGATTTAAAAATACAGTCTGTAACGTCGCCGTCTGGGAAAAAAACGCGAGTATCCCTATGAACGAGTTGGTCTTTGGGGAAAAGAAGATCATCGGAGTAGCTACCTTCCGTGAAGGTGACTTCCAAGAAGTCATCGAAGCGATTTCAACCGGTAAGCACGCACCCACGTTTTTTCTCGCGGCGATGCTACTGCAAGCTCCCTTATCAAGGCTACTTGCAGTAAATGATCCCCGGTGTGCTCATGGTGATCCGGATTTGCCGTTTACTGATTTCTGGACAACCATACGACACTCGATAGGCCAAATCCGCAACCCGGAGAAACTGATTACCGCGAAAGTGGCACTTGATAACGCTGTGAAGGACGGTTTTGAGGCGTTGCTGAAGTCTCGCGAGCATGTGAAGATTTTGATTCATCCTTAGGCATCATGGCCGCGAATTTCGAGCTACCTGTCAGTTCTATGGGACACAAGGTTTTGGTGAATAGGGGATCTGTACTACCTCCTGAGAATTATAAAATCAAATTTGAAAGTTCTCGAAATCGGAATATTGACAATAGTTTCAGTGGATCGCGAGAGCTAGGTGTTACCAAGAATCAGAATGTATTCCAGATTAGATGGTTTCTGGATTCAAAATACAGAGTAGGGTCATCAAGGGCCTTTGAGGTATCATTCTAATCACATGTATCATTTCGATGTAGACCAACCCTATACCGTATTCCAAATTTGGGTTTAGGAACCTAGCATCGGGCCAAAGGAATCTCCTGACTTGAATGAAAGCAATACGCCTACCCTTACAATATGCAATATTAATTGACTATGATGACATTTATTCACCTATCACCGAGTTCTTGTTTACGTATGTCTTATCTACCTGCCACCGGGCTATCTAGGCATGTGCTCTCTCCAGCCTTTGACAAATAGCTATCCATACGGCCGTGATTAACACACCTACACACCTTCCACCTTCCGTGGGGCCACTTAAAGGAGTTGATCTGTTGATTTCCAATCGATACTGATCTTACCCACCACGAATGGCTACATCGCTGAACCATCGCAATGCTTACTTGGATTATCATAAAATTAGGAATCAGCTGGTACTGCAGTATTTCCTTGGTTTTCCCAGGTAATCGGAAACTTGCGCCATTGACGCTCCTTCCCGCTATTCTGTTTCTCATGTGGTCCGATTACTCGCATGAATTGTGTAAAAGGGAGTCGGGCACAACCTCGATCGCTGTAACCAAAGCCAGGAGAGAAATCGTACAACTAGTCTCAACAGTTACACAGGCAACTTTCCCATGTTTTCGTTCATCTAAAGGCATCAACTCGCTTCGATGACACAAACATTGAAGCCCCGGAATTAGAAATGCCTGTTTGCAGGCCATGTGTGACAGAGGCCCGGTGACATTTACAGATCCAACAAAAGTTGTCCCTCACATCAATTATATTTGTTCAATCAACCATTAATACCATTTTCGCGACAATATTCCCCAAATTACATTCAAGCTCAAACAATTTGATATAAAAGGCCCCTGACAGAGTACTTTCATAACCAATCTCTCAAATAATATACAAAGATAGAGAGAGAAAAACTTTAACTCTGTGTGTCCTCATACAAATTGCACCGCGTCATCCAAAGAAAGAAAGCCAAAACTCTGTTTTCAGGACACTACCAACGAGCTTAAGGCTGAAATAACACTCCTCCGTATCGCGATTACTTCTCCCGGTCCCGATCTCGCTTCCACGAACTCCGTCCTCCGTCTACAAGGTATCCCAACATCAAAAGAAACCAAGACCAATGCAAGCCTTAGGACCTTGCAGGAAAGCCATGTCTCTCCTCTTCCAATCACAATTCACAGTTTCGTTAGCCGAAGAGGCTTGTCCGCCGAGATTTTAGTCCCTCGCTCCTTTTCGTATATCGGGTGCAAGCCATCCACTCACAGGATCTTGATTTCAAGATACAGATCGTACGACATAAGGCCGCCGTCGGCAAGCCAGGCAGGTTGAACAATATAAAATAAACCTTGTGATATACACAACCGTCCCTCTTCGCCTTTTACTCCCGCAGGGGAATTGCCGTTCGCAGCTTCCGTTTTTAGTGTCGGCCGTTAGATACGAGAGTGGTGTCCCCTTGCAAAAGTGCATGAAAAGATAACGATCCTTTGCGCCAGTTGATAAGCTAGTTCTCCGAATCTTGGACCGGCCGGGCCACCATGCATGCAAGGAATGAAAGAAACCTTCATTCGAAATGCACAAAATATGCAAGCTACATTTACTGCCCTCCGGCTGCGAAAATGTTGAAATGAAAGTCTTTGTTGCGTTGGGGACCGCGTGCGCCAAAAAAAAAAAAAAAGCCAGACTATTTTGGCGCTGTAACGGTTCGGTGGATCGGAAAGTACTTTTCCACGCTAGTTAGTGCCGCATGACCGGAACAACTGCGCAGCTAGTACCAATTGGACCCAACCACTCAAGCTGAGCGTGAATGTTGGTGAAAAAGTGCCTGTATTTACGTAACCATAAGGCTTCGTAACGAGACTATTTGCGCTCTCTTACCCTCTCTTTAGCAAGCTCCAAGGCTTGGATAGAAAACGTGAATAATTAGTGCTTCTCCCTAATGCAAAATGTGGTTTAACGCGTATCCACGAAAATAAAAGTTTTTCTTAGTACCTCAAGAACTCTTCGCTCTTTCCCCGCATTCTTCTGTCCATTGAGGTTCGAAGAAGCTGTGGAGATTGTGATGCATTCTGTGGGCGGTGGAGAACGAGAGGAATTTTGTGGGGAATCGGGATGTCGTTCAGGGCGAAAAGGTCGAAGCGCCCGTTATATCACGGGCTCTGGCCACCATATCCGGCGCATAGTGGACGGCTTTTACACGTACCTCTTGCGATTACAGGCCGATTGAACGATTGAACACTCAGCCTCTGGAAGGTTGGCTGGAGATGAATAAATAAATCCCGATTTCCTGTTCATCTACTTCAGATCCTCATTGCTGCTTAGATACTTCGGGCGCAATCGGAAGGCTTACGTACATTAACGTTTATAAATTAACGTATATAATCAACGTATATCTTGTAAACCCTTATACGCCAAAGAGATACCATCAACACGACCAACCGGCCGAGTGTCTCTGTAATCTCGTCTTGTTCTTTCGCGATATATATATCCCCTCTACACGCGACAACCCCCCCCCCTTTTGTGACAATGTCAGAAAAGGCAGAAGTAGAACACGCATACAACGCTCCAATGTCTCAATCACAGAACCCAGGCAGATATAGCCCGCCGTCGTCCTCGCAGCGGAATGATACCAGGGAGCATCTGGAGCGTATTCGCACAACGGGAACGATGCCCATAGAGATGTTCGAGAAGCTTTATCTCACGCCCGAGACCAGAGTGCATGGAGACTTGAGGAAGACATTTGGGAATCCAACCCCAATGTAAGTAGCTCCCTCTAGATTCAGATTGATCTATGACGATACAATAATCCGACAGCCGGAAAGTTGCTTGTCATTTTGATCGTGATCAAGTCTGGGGCTGCGCAATTGCGTATATATATCTTTTATGCTAACAGACTATTTTGATTAGTGCCCTAGTGTACGTCTCAAGAATCAACCAATACTAACCGACATTTGCCCCGAATTTTATACTGATCCAGCACCCTTCCGATATAGAGGCTTCGTTCTAAGTTTAACACCATTGAGTATGGACCTAATGGGATGGCGTGGTGCAGGCGGCGTCGGGGCAGCCCAAGTGTAAGAAATAATCTAGCAAAAGATCAAAGTCATAGCAGACCTAGTTATACTAACACTATCATTATTAAAATTGAACAGTGCTAGCTACTATTTCATCGGAGGAATGTGCTCTCTCATCGGAGGCCTGCTCGAGTTTTTCCTCGGCAACACTTTTCCGTTTGTTGTATTTACAGCCTTCGGTAAGTCTATGGAATCAAAGTCGTGACTGATTCGGTACTATTGCTTCGAAGGTCTCAGAAAGATTTTCGTACGAGACTACCAGATTTCAGCAAATACTCTAAAATCTGGCATTACAGACAAGGCTGACATTAGTGCGCTTTTCTCTTTCGTTTCTACTAGCCGGATTTTGGTTTACTCTTGGAGGCACCCTCACTCCCCAATTTAATGCCATGGGTGCATACTCCACTTCTGGCTCCGACGCTGTAGAGGGCGGCGCGAGTATAGGGTTTAACGCTAGCTTTGGTAAGTACTCGAAAAACCTGCAATTTCAGCGGGTATCATGCGTATCGGGTCGACTCGGTTCCGTAGTGCCCTTTCATTTCGACCGTCTATGTCGCTAACATGGCTGCATGCCTGAAGGCTTCTACATTCTCGCCTGGGGTTTTATTACGTTCATCTTTTTAATCTGCTCCCTCCGAACAAATGTGGTCTTTGTCATCCTCTTTGCTACCCTAGAGGCGACCTTTGGGTTGCTGACAGGGACTTATCTCTCACTCGCTGACAATAACGCTGATATGGCACATAAATGCTTGGTCGTAAGTAGCTCCGTCTATACCACTGCCGGTTTACGTAACTTCACGCTATCCGTGTCGCATGATATAAGAAGGAGACGAAAAACACAGCTAGACCGTCTCGCTTGTGGAGCATTTCACACTTTAAACCATGAAGATCATACTAACTTGGGTTCTTTACTGCGGAAAAAAATTAGTCGGCAGGCGCATGTGCACTGGTTTCCTGTGCCGCTGGTTGGTACATTTTATTCGCTCAGCTACTAGCGGCTCTCGACTTCCCAGTTCAGGTATAGCACTAATTCTAGATCCCCAAAGCCCTTTTTTGTTTTCCGGATTTAAAGATGCGTGTTGCTAACAGCTATCTTAAAACCGATATAGCTGCCGGTTGGTGACTTGAGTCAGTTTATTATCTCAGGGTCAGAGCGTCAAGCAAGAAGAAAGGCAGGCACTAGCATCGATGAAACGGTTTAAACGATAGAAGGAAAAAGGCTTCCCATGTGACGGCAAATACCATCATATTTTTAGTTCCATTACGAAAAATCTAGCTCATATAATTTATAGCTTTCATTGTAAGCTCTGTCGTAGGAAGCGGCGGTGAGGGAAAGTTTCATCAAGTCCAAGCAACAGGTATCCGAGCGCCTACGCGTTACATCTACTCGTACTTGGCATTTCAATAACCGCACCTCCGTTTCTGCGTTTTGATGTTTGAGTAACTCCTGCGGTAGCAGCCTTACAAATTAATGATCTCTTAATCTTTCAAATCAACTATTGATAAACCCTTCGTAAGATGTTTAGAGGTAAGTTTTGACGGAACTAAGAAGAAAATAGCGGAGGAACCAATCGGATTGCGAGAGAAGAAGCCACAAGAAGCCTGATTCAGATCCCCATCAATTCAATTTTCTAATACTCACTCGTAATCGGTGACCGAATCAGGTATCAAACGATCATATACGCAGATTACGCACGGAGGGTTCGTTCCGCTGTGGAGATTCTGTGTCTCAGCGGTTCAGATCATGAACACTTACCGAACCATGGGTGCGGCACCAAGGCCTGTAAGAAAAAAAATAGAAAAAAAGAAAAAGTTGCACGGACCATTCCTGGCCTCCAGAAAAGGGAATGAATCTCGTAACCATCTTTCCGCTGACAAGTTGTCCGCTGAGAACGATGCCCAACCAGAGTCGAAGACGCAGAGCATTACATAAGATAATTCGAAAGGATTTCAACTGAGAATATTTCGTAAGTGTGGTATTATACCGCACCCTGGTATTATATCACCCTTCAAATATGACGATACGGGACCGGGAAATGGTCAAGCCCAGGCGGATGAAGGCATTCGAAACCAAGATTGCAATACATGTTTATTGTGCAACAGACCAAAGGATGAAGTTGGGTCTTGGGGGATTATGCGGTCCACTCGAGCCGCCGTAACAGATGTCGTATCCATCTCCAGACTCCACCTATAATTACTGATGATATAGGTGGACGAATTGTCAGAGCCTCTCGCGGCAGAAGTGGCAGGAGCGCCACTTTCACAAGACCCTGATTGGGATCTACATATCAATTGCACTAGCTAGAGTAATTGTCCGCCATTTAATGGCTAAGGCGTCCAAGCTTGAGCCCTAGCAAGAATTGCCCAGCTAGCTATTCCGGGGGGCTCGGTTATACTTTTCACAAAATCCATCACCAGGTTGGCTTCATTTTGCGAGCCGATGTCTGGGGTAGGACACCGGCAGGGTAACGGATCTCAGACGCAGCCACCAGACCGTATATACGAAGATCACCAAGGAGCCCACGGTTGAAAAGAGAGAGAGAGAGCAAAAAAGAAACCGGTGAGAGGATCCAAGCGCGTGCATATAGCCATATCCGGCCTCTGACTTAGAGTTGAGGTGATATGAATGGATATGCGATAATAGTAATATCAGGCTTCAGCTTCAATTTGTCGGTTTGTGTCGTGGATATCCCTGGTAACGCCTGAGGTCAAGTCGAAAGATAGCTCGTGCGAGCGGAGAGGTCGCTGAATCTTGAGCGCGAAAGCCCGCAAGTAGGTCGAGGTACCGGTACATGTTGACCGAACTGGAACCTCCATCCAACTTTTGACTGTCCGAAAAGCAATCGAATCGAAAAGCGGGGAAAAGCAGATAGCCACGTGTGGAGGGCACACCATTTCTGGTCCTCAGCAGTGACCACCACCACCGCAAATTCTTGTCCGCCAGATTTTCGGCAACCCGATAAAAACACGCAGGCCAGGCTTAGCATAACCACTCCGTCGGTGCATCAAGGGCCAGTCTGCATAATTTGGGAACTCGTGTTTTCGGTAAAGGGGCCCTTGAACGCAGCTGACTCGGCAGCGTCCGGCTTCCTAAGCCGCAAAAGTTCTGCGGTCATCATGCTGATGACCCAGATATATCGTTTCGTAGCCGAGCTCGTCGGGCAACCTATCGATCGATATAAAAACATGGGAAACAAAAATATATCCCGACCGAAAGTGCTTTTTCCCTCCCCGAACGGTTCAGAACCAGCTGAATCAAATGTGTCAGCGAACGCGAAGCCGCTGCGCTCATACCAAATTTAAGCCGCCATTGCAGCAGAATTCCTGCCCTAATTTGGAGAAATAGGGTATCCATTGGCCAGGACTTGCAAATGAGTATCTCTGTCTACCAGGATCATCGATGACGCTTTTTGAGGCTTCCAGCAACCGATGCAATCCTTACAGTCCAAGCCCGCGCCGCAGCGGGACAAATATGCCTCTGCGTTTGCGTCAAAGCACCAAATCTCGTGACTATTACCAGTCAGCGCATTATCAGGTAGCATTTGTTAGGGTTACGTACGATGCTTCTCAACGATTTTCGTCAGATTTCTACGGGAAAGCTAAGTATAGCATACTAAGATTTGTAAGCGTAATACGATTTCTGAACTGAGCTTAAAGGTTCATCCCGGTTTCGCTATGTGCGACGCGATGCAGGTTTTCTACAGTATGACAAGTCTGGACGAGCCGAAAACGAAATCAGATGTTAATCGTAGAGGATAAGGGTCCCGTGTAGGATCCGTGGAGAAAATTCTTTGCGGACAGAATGCAAAAAAAAAATTTTTTTGGGAAAAAAAAAAAAAAAAAAAAAAAAAAAAAAAAAAAAGGGTGCTTGCCCGAAGTTTTCGCACAGAGGATTTAGTGCTACGGGGATGTTCTTGGTCGTCATGAGGGGAAACAGCAGACCGAATCCTCACCGAAACAAAGCATTTCTGTTTTGCCGGTGGGCGCACATCCTTGCAGGCTCAGATAGGAATATTTGATAATGAACTGATGTCAAAATTTCAATTGAGGACAATCAATTATGCGAATTACTATGCTCAGGGCCAGCGCCATCCGAGACAATCGCTGGGAAGCCGCCGTGGTGGCTGCGTGAGAAATAGCTGCAGGAAATACAGGAGCTGGGATGCAAAGCTTGGTGGTGGCTTTCGATAAATGTGAACAAGCCAGGCCGTAGCCGTAGTTCTCGTCACTTTTTTTTTTTGACCCAAGAGAGGGCACTCGCTTGAACAACGAGTGGGACTAGACGACATTTTGCCGGCAAAGCGAGGGTTGCATTGCAATATACTTGAAACGACAAGCTCAGAGAATTGTGACCCACAGCTTTTCCGGAATTTTTTTTCTCTTGAGATCACGGTTAGCAGAATAGGGTATCATACGAGTATACGTAGACCGACATCTCGTCTGCATCTAAGGCATACAAGGCGAGATATAACCTCAGCCACCTCGTATATACCTCCCTGATGATAATCATATTAAAATGCAGTTTACCGTGTTCAATCTACCGCTGCCGCTTTGCTTTTGGAGATCGGTCTTTGTCAAAACAAATATATCGCAGCATGTGACCTGATTGTAAGGGCGGTATGTCTTCAAATATATTTTGTTGAGAGTAATACAGTTATATTTCCCCGCCATTCCACCAAGCCCAAGCTACCTGTAACAACACCCTGTCAACGAAATTTATGCAGCAGTGGCCAGGGGTTCTGATTTCTTGGGTTCCTCCCTGATATCGAATGCGGATTTGGTTAAGTCTCCCCTCTTGAAAACCAGAAGAGGTTGAGCACGTCTACCGCAAATGGCCGAACAAAGTCCAAAAACTGCTCCGTTTCTCCTTAAGATTCTGGGAACACTTTAGCCGAGGATAAATGCTATGATCGAATTGTTGCAGAAGCAAGAAATGAAGGAGAAGGGAAAATTAAAATAAGATCCCAGGAAAAACTGCTCAACTGTGGGGGCGACTCAAAGGGCAGCTCGAAAGGAGCTGTCCACCACGTGGGACAACCAGAAAATACGCTGCATGGTTCCCTCGAAAACCATGAGCGCCAGGATTGAGATCCATGAACTGCTGGGATGACCGTTGATTATCGGGATATGATTTGTTGACACAGATCCCACGGAAAACAAGTCAGGAACAGATAGCACGTACTTGGCAATTGAGTAAGTGCAATTGCCTCCAAGCCATTCCATCATAGCATAGGCGATATCGACTAATGCCGTCGTCACGGAAAACGCGGCTGTCGAAAGGTGTTCAAATCAAGATCAGGTGAAGGCGGGTGACGTTGACTTCGTCGAGCCGAGCCGCATACGTGACTGTTCCACCCCAACGTTGTTCTGACGTCGGCCAACGAGCATATCAAAAATTCAGATCATCTGACGAGCCTGGTGCGTCTATAATAGCATAATATAATTTATTCCTGAAGGCAATTTGAAAAAAAAAAGTTAATACATAACCATCTAAACCCTTGATACCTGCGGACCGTCTTTGCAGGTAGAGGCTATGCAACTGCATAGACGCTTGTAATATTTCAAAATAAAAATAAAATTTCGGGCCTGGTGACATTCACTTATATTACGCCTCAGTACAAACTTGATATCACAGCTAGGTAGCAATGTCACATGAGCAATAGCAAGATGCATCCAGTTATAAGTATTTGTTTTACTGCAAGATGTGTTTGGAAAGGATCGATATCACAATAATATGTGTTCGCCACTATACAATCGCCATTTGTTTCACCATTTGTTTCTCCCGGCTTGCAAGACCGATAGTTCATTGTCAAAAACTGCGACATATGGCCGTTTGTTTGCCTTCGGATGGCTAAATCATAACTAAGAATCCATATGCGCGGGAATCTCAAAAGGATGCAAGTGGCGTCACTCCACCGCATCGATTCTCTCAGTCATCTGTCGCGGGTTGCCGTGTCTAGCCCTGCAGTGGGGATGCAAACTTCTCGATCGGCTGAAACCTCACTCATTCTGCGTTTCTGCTATAGATCCACATTTTGTTTCGAGCAAAGGAGAGAAGACGTTAGAGCCATGACAGATTTTCCGATATTGCATTGCAGAGCTCCGGCAGAAGTATCGAAATTATTCCTCAGAAGATGGGTGATACCTTGCGAAATTCGAAATGATAGCTGCCGAAGGCTGAACGACTCGACGGCCCCCACGCTTTTCTTTTTTGTCTAATTTTCTTTTCCTCCCTGTACCTGTTCGATGCACATCAAAGCTGAGATGTGACCCGGTTAGACCTACAGGCGGATATAATATTTTGAGATTCTATAGGTTTGGGGATCGGTCGCTGGGGAGGGATTTCGTCTTGCTGATGCATTTTTTTGGTGCAAGTGACTCCGGAAGAAACCAATTGAGCCCATGTCCAGGGGTTCCGTCTCCAACCTTGGTCGCATGACTTGCTTCGCGCTAATCTGTGCTCGAAGCACCGCCATCAGCCTGCGCGGTGGAATGTTCCTGGATATTCCGCAGTTCTCGGCAGTGGATATGGTGAGAAGGGGAAGAAACCCCGAATAGTAAAGTTGTACTCCGTGAAATTTCATTCTGCTGATCGAGGTATATATCAGCGGAAGCTAGTCTCGATCTTCACCTCAGATTCGTGAGACGAGCAGCTCTCTGTTGGGTCCGTGCGCGGGTGCGAAACGGCTTGGTCTCAAACAGTCAGGTCGATTAACTATTGTCTCAAGCGGGATCTCGCCGGGCTTTGAGTCGACAGGCGAAAAGGCCTAGTTATACCTAGTTATACAATTGAGGATATTTTTTTCAATTTTTTTTCTCCTCATCATAATATCTACCCAACGTACTCCAGGGACATTCTAGAGTCGAGGTAAATGCATCTACGGGAAAATGTGGGTGATGTCGGCTGCATGCAAATGCGCCCATCATCGACTCGAGACTTATGCACGACCGCACGGCCATTTGGATTTCGGCTTGGAAGGCATGCGCAATACCGGGAACAGCGAGCTAAAACTCTTACATGCTCCCGGTATCACATCAACAATCGCCAGCAACCTGCACGGCAGGGATTTTGCAGCAATTCCACGTGTTTCCCCAAGCGGAGGATGCTTCACCCGCAAATCGGCTAGGAGGACAAATGGATCCGGCTGGTCGTTATAAGGAGAGTCAGGGAAAGTCGAGACTAATAATGTGAAGGAAGTATAAGCACCAGATCCAGGTACCGGTTATGAGTGTTTTACCAGGCTTAATCGAGCACTGTGCTTCGGGTGGTTCGTTGTTTCAGGTCGTTCTCAGGAACCGGAATGGTCATACGGAAGACTATCAGCAGGAGATGGAAAAAAAAAAAAAAAAAAAAAAAAAAAAAAAAGGCATTGAGAAATCTTGATGTCTCGATTGAGGGGCACTTTTCTTTTTTGCCAGCGCAGAAGTATTACCAAAGGTCCTAGAGGCATAATATGGATTTTTAGAATTGAATTTTAGTGTTCAAATTCACCATCAACGAACGATTTCTAATGGTGGGGAGGTGGACATTAAAACTGTAAGGGTAGGATAAAGTAGGAACGGGTATATTGAACCAATCAACACTCTCTATGCGACCCAACCAGCCCATCCTCGTCTATAAATCCAACTCCGCAAAATTTAATATGACAATGACAAAGCAAGGTGTAAATGCAAGAACAGGAACACACTAAAATCGGAAAATGACGATGCACGGATGCCCTGACAAGACCTTAGCTAACTTGACGACGATCCTCGCGATTGATTAACGTCGACAAGCTACCCCATGATTGTATCCATGTCTAGCTGAGAGAAATGAAAGGTATGCTAAGCAACAAAAGAACGAGCTGTTCTAAAAAGCAAACGTGACAAGAACAAAAAAAAAATATGATAAGAAAATATCTGGACAGGCTGCTAGTAAAAAAAACACCATCTCCCAATTCAAACTCCGGTCATGAGACTAATTTCATTAAACATTCCAATTATTCCTGCATCGAATATGTTTCGTGGCAGGGTAGAGGATAATATCGAGGTTCATGTGAGGAACGCCCCAAAAGAAAAGAAAAGAGGTGAAGACCCGCAACCAGTCTATGTTGGAATCAACAAAACAGCCCCGAGATAAAATGTGATTACGAAAGAAAAAAACCGAAATGAAAAAGAGGTCCGCGAAAATTGGTTGATGCCGCTTTTATCGGAAAGGAGCAAATAAAAGGTGATTGAGCTTCGGGTTCGTTTTGAAGGGTTGGTGATTCAGACGAACATCAGTGCGTAATACGGTGGTGAGCTCGTGTTTGATGGTTCTGTCTGCCTAGGCCCCGCAAACTCCGAGAAACACGGCTGTCTCTGCTAAGAGGGTTTGGATTTGGTGGGGCTGGACTCTTCCGGCTCAAGGCAAATTCATAGGTAACCGGAATGGAAGTGGTTGCAAGGATCTCTACGCGGCCTGACCGGGGCTTCGTCGTTGAACTCTTCGCCCTCATGATCGTGCATGCTGCAACCTAAGGACAAATGCGAGGGAGAGTCGACAGTAGAATCATCTTCAAAACCGCAAGCCGAAGCCATCTCGGCCGAATGGTGGCTATGAGAACTTAGAGATAACGAGTCTCGACCAGCTGCCTATTGAAGGTGTGTTAGCGGGTCAATGCACCGATTTGAGAAGAAAAAAAAATAAAGTAAAGAAAATTAATCCGTAGACGAGCATGGGTAAAGGGAACACCTACGACACACTCGGCACACGCCGTGTTATTGACCCAGACCCAATTGCCACAGTTATGGGAGTAAAAATTCTTGCATCGATACTTGTAGTAACCGGATGCCATTTTCGCGTGTTTTTCTTGGGGAATAGAGTGCTTTGCGGAAAGCAAACGAGAATGAGGTTGATTGGATATGATTGAGATGTACGTCTCTTATGGTAACGAAGCGGGTATCTATGTATAAATCGTATAAGAAGAGGAGGGCTAATAAAGGCTGTCCCGCGACTATTAGGATAAAAAAAAGGAACCGAATAGAAAATAAATAAAATAAAAAATAGAAAGATAGATTCTAACCTCTGAGCAGTGGATGTGTGCTGGTAAATATATAGTCCGTCCAAAAGAGTTCGTGGGGGTGATTAATATATATCTAGCTCTGACGGTAAGACGAGGCCTGTGTTTATTCGAATACCGACAATGTTGAAGACGGACGGGGTCTCTGGATCCTTTATAGATGCCGGAGAGGCTAGCAACAGGACACAGGCTATGTATGGAAGGGGAAAGTTCCGACTAGTGTAGTGCACGGTACAGGTACCGGAGCATGTGGAGATATAATTAATGCTGAATCCCTTGACAGGACCGTTTTTGAATTGGATCGAGCTAAAATCGTGAAGGCCAGACGAAATGCGAAGTGGGGCGAACCACCTGCACGTTATTATAATAATGTATGTATTACATGACGTTTATGAGGCACTTGAACAGGTGAGATTTTGAGCTAGGTGCATTTGTCAAGGGCGGATTATGGGAACATATGACTACCTACCTCTCTATTAAGACGGGCTTTGTTCGTCTCATGTCCTGATTCTAGTGCTTTACAAGTAAGTATCCTTGCTGGCCTGGGCGAGCTACTCCGGGCCTTCATGTTCAGACTCTGGTCGCATTGCATCTCGAACGAGATCCGGACAGGTACCTTGGCCTTGGGCACCATGATGCACGGCCATCCATCCATCTGCATCCATCTGCATCCATCCACCACCCATCCATCATATTATTAGACCTACATACATCGCCTGTGGGTGAGCGGGTCCCGTCAAGGCCCTCGTCCTCGCAGTCTTCGAAGAACCTTCTTCGAGAAGCCGCAAACCATAAGCCGTGCACGTGTTGCTTTTTCCCAACCCTCCTTCATGTCTGGCGCTTGAAGCGCAGCCAGTGGGAGGGTATTTTCGGCCTTTTCTTCTGCTGCAGCCCACTCTGTCAAAGCGCAGGAACCAAAAAGCCCCACCACGTAGCTCGAATGGTGGTTCTGTCCTCCTCCACCTCAGTTCGTTTCAAGCATGGACATGGTTTAGTGTTTCGTCGTTCGGTTTTCCTTTGTTGGCCCTGGCAGACTCCGGTCACATTTAACCGAGGGAAATTGGGTGTACCTGTACTTGCGCTTCATCATCACCCACCGTCAAGTTGCTTGCTTGGACAGACTGATATTGTCGTCAACTAGCCCCGAAAAGTTTGAAGCTAAACGATTATATTCCAGTCTGCGATACGGCCATCAGGTCCGGTTCTGCAGCAGACAATTAACCCGGTGATACGCATGACAGGTTTCCCCCCCCTTCCTTCTGTCCTCCCACCCTCGCTCTCCCTCGCCATTTTCCAGCTGGCTATCCTTTCGCAATGCATCTAATCTGCCAAGCGTCGATATTGCGTGGGATGTATCTGTCTGCTGCAGCATGTGACCTGCTGAGCCCCAGGCCGTCTACTGGGAAAATTTTTCTCCAAAGTCACACTCTCGAAACATGATCGATGCAGGGAGTGCGAACCTCAATTTTGCGTTCCGGACATGATTACCTATCTGGCGACGGTTGTACCGTGTTGGCCCCATACCCACCACAATTGCGACACCCTATCAAAAAGCTTAAAGTCCTGGCCAGCTGGCAGCTTTTAAATATCTACGAAAGGTGTTTGCTTCGCTATCGTCATCTATCGATTGCGATTGTAGGAGTTCCCCGCAATTTGCGAAGGCGTCGTCTTACTCAGGCTCATGTATGTACAATATGGCATTATAGAAAGTTACGGTACTTCTTGCCTGGGACACGGCTTCGAAATCGGCTGTTCTGTTTCCTTTTACGAGCCTTCCCGGTTGATTGGAGACGTCCCATGCGTGGTCGCTAGACTATAACGGCCAAAAAGCCTTTTCTGGTGCCAGACTTCGGATTAACCCCCCAGCTTCCCTCCCATGTGGACCCGGAACAACAGCACAGATCTTGCTGGGGTACAGCAGTCAATCAACTGCTGGCATGGCTTGGGAGATCGGGATTACTAACCACAGACCCCCCCAAAATTTATCCCGTTGATGATGATACTTCAAGACACAGTCGCTTTCCTGGGATGGCTATTGTGGCGGGATAATTCGATGCAGCACAGGGCTTGTTCAAGCAGCCGTGAATGTTTCCTGGTCAGAATTTAGTATCGGACACCACTGTTCCGGGTCCTTTCCAAATGAGCCGTCCCAACTGCCCCATGTGGGTCTGGATCAACGACAAGGAATATTCGACATTAATTTTTTTTTGCTGGTAGAGCTTATTGCCAAAAGAAATGCGAGTGGAGCCTTGGTCTGAGGAGTACCTCAGGTTTTTTTTTTTTTACAATTGTTTAATACCTTTTGATGTGGCGTATAAAAACAAATATGCCGAAAAAAAAACCCCTTGCTTGGGAGAATCTGGGATTTGGTTAAGATAGTGAATGAAGCATGAAGAAGTATCTTTTCGCCCTTAAGGAAAACAAAACTCATACTAGTATCCAAGGTTGCGGCCCACTCGCGTTACTTTTGGCATCCGACTGACCCAAGTACCCCAGAACTCATACACTACTATTTGTGCCTTAATGTAGTTTCTTTTTTCCTTCGTTTTTCTTCTTCTTACATTTGCATCTGTTTCAATTTTCCCAGCGGGAAAGTTTAAAGGAGCGGATTTGCTATAATTTGATATGCTCGAATATCTGCTACCCCCATATATTCCTATCTCCTTACTAACTGAAGATTGCAGGGACGTCAGCATAAGATGAAAGAGCCGCTAAGCCGCCGAGAGTTTCCGCTTGATCTAAAGTAGCTAATAGTCTATGTTTAGCAATCCCCAACGGCTTCCGTTCCAGAAATTTGACATCCGCACGAGGATTTTTAATTCACTTTTCGTTGTCTCTTTCCGTGAATTAGTCCTTAGCTTAATTTTATGTGTGTAATGGGCTTAAACGCACTAGTTGCAGGATGACAATGGCGTGCAGATATTGATCGCGGGGCTTGTTGCCACAAGTTGCACCGTGAGCTTACAGTTGCGGCTTGGACCCTTCGCTCGGACAGCGGAAACGGGGCTTCCAGAAACCAAGACTAGCATGAGGTCTGTCTTAAAGTCTACAAAAGGAGTGTATCGAACTACGGCTGTAGCCGTGTTCTCTCTAGCTCTGCATCTATTGCCATATATGCAATGGGGAATAGGCAGCAACCAGAATTTGCCGCAAATCCGGGTACGCGCCTCTGTACCGCACTGACAGTCTGATCGTGGAGTCGAGGGCTTGAGAGCTTCGTGCACCCGATTCGTCCTACGCATACATCCGAGGTCAAAAAGAAAATTCCCAATGCTTCTCATAAATGAGAATTCCGAGAACCGCTCGGGTTTTCTCACCACATGTCGGGAAAATCGTGACCGAAAGATTCAACGGAATAAAATTTCGTTTGCATCTTCATTGCCCCTACGGGTCTCGTAAGCAGAATTACGTATTCGACTGGTCTGTCATCCGACTCCTGTTATTGACAAACTCCACAATCCCTCGAATTCGCTAGATCGCAGGAAATGTGTTGTTATATTACAATGCATAAATTCTAAAGGGAAATAGTATCTAGTAGTTAGACCGCAGGTGAGTGATCGATATATCGGCGCAAAAACCCCGACGTGTACTTCAGCGGCTATCTGCTAACAGAGCCCGAGTGCCAAATGCAAAACAGAGACACGTCCTCAGCTGTGTTGCAGCTATTAACCGGAAGCGACACCTGCAGCATTCTAAAGGAATCTCAAAAAGCTTAACTTTCTTTCGGCATGAGGGCTGCAATCAAGCCTCGACTTCGGCAGGCTGGGTTGATATCCGAAAATTGCACCAGCAGGGAGGTAGCGTGCTTGCCCTGTGGCTTTCTCCTACTGCAGGAGAGAAGCATGGCCCTCCCGCCAACGTATGCTTGTAGAGGGTACAGGAAGAATTGAGGAATGGATGCATACCGTTTCGGAAGACGCGAGTCGTACCAAACTAATCTACTTTGCGTTTTGTATAGATCTCTAGAAGATATTTCTAAGAAGAGTTTAGCTAAACGTCGTGGCGAGTTGCGGGAATTCGGAAGGCTACGCAAGATCCTTAGATACTCCACTGGTTCCATCTCTAAACCGCATCAAATTCAATCTGCTCGGCCTCAAAGCAGATATCCCATTGCGAAAAGAGCTTATACAAACAAACTACCAACACAGGCAGGTACCCTTACCAAGTTTGTGTTTTTTCCAACTTGAACCCTGCTCGCCAGGTTTCCCCATATTCCGGCTATATTCCGAATGTTTCCACGTCTTTGATTACGTTGTAAAACATTCGGCGCAAAATTTTACTCTCTAACGTTTTATAATTTTATAAGTTTATATTGACATCCGCTTATCCCCGTCTCACATTTTTTAAAATAAATACAAAGTAACAATAATAAAAACATTTGCCTAAATAGACTGCCTGGCAGCAGATTTTCGCCTCGGTGTGACTGTGATTGCTGGAGAGGCGAATGCTAGCGCACATCCCAACAAGCTAGTCAAGCTTGGATGCTAAGAGCCTACCAATCGGGCAAAAGCACTTGCTCTATCAGGTGTTCAACTAAACCAGCAAGAGCTCCAAGCTTCAAGTTGCCGTAATGCGGTGTGAGGTGACATGTACAATTGCAGTAGAAAGGCAAAATGTAGCATTCCGGAATTGTATAAAAGCCACAGCATTTCTTTTTCTTTGGGCTTTGCTGTTCGAATTCCAAGTTTTACAACATTCCGTTTATAAAAAACTCTTTGAAGGCAGCAATCATAGCTGTGAATAGCACGGTTTGTAGTACATAATCGAACAGAACAATAAAACCCAGCTTGAATTTTGGGACAGCGTCAATGGAAAATCACTCGACAAAATGAGTACTTGGTTGAAGGCTAATACGAATCACTCCAACTCTGCTAGCCAGAGGATTGACGAGATTATCTCATACGCTAGCAGCTCTTCTTCCAGCTCTTCGGATGATGAGGACGAGGAACCACGGGAGGAACCACGGGAGGAACCACAAGAGGAATCAGAGACCGAATATCAGAGAGAAGAAGAAGAAGAAGTAACCGATAAGACTGAACCTGCGAAACCAACGGACAGATTGTTATCATCATACTCGGGAAACGGACACAATGGGTCGAGCAATGGATTTCACAATAGACAATCACCGCTCGAAAGAAAAAAGTCCACTCTCGAACCAATAGACGAAAGCACGCCGCTCATCCTTCGACATGAAAACGAGGATAATGACGATACTTACAATCCAATTACTAGCACGATCCATGCCGATATTACGGATCCATCAACATTCCCCGCGAGCACCGAATTTTTCCTTCTCCTCAAAACCTCTATTCCCGTAATACTCGCCTATACCCTCCAGGCGTCCCTGCAAGCTCTCTCAATTTTAATAGTTGGACGAATATCCCCTGCTGCCCTCTCCATCGCTGCATTCAGCTACATGTTTGCCATGAGCACCGCTTTCATAGTTGCACTAGGTGGCACTACCGCGCTAGACACACTGGCATCATCGTCCTTTACAGGTTCTAAGAACCGGACCGATCTCGGAGTACTGTTACAGCGAGCCTTTGTAGTTCTGGGCGGGTTGTATATTCCCGTGGCGGCGATATGGTGGTTGAGCGGGCCGATATTCGATATGCTGGGACAAGAAGAGTATATCGTGCGAGAGGCACCGCAATTCTTACGGTGGCTAATACCCGGAGGGCTGGGATACGTATATTTTGAAAGTTTAAAGAAATATCTACAAGCACAAGGTTCGATTTCGCCTTTCCAAAATCCATATATCGATAAACCTGTATTTTTCTCTCTCAAGAATAAGATTTAAGCTAAAACATTTCGATTCCAGGAATAATGCGAGCTGGCACCTACGTCCTGCTCATAACCAGTCCGCTAAACATTCTACTCAACTACCTCTTTATCTATACCTTCAACTTTGGCGTCAACGGCGCCCCTATGGCAACTTCGATAACTTACTGGCTCTCATTCATCCTCTTAGCCCTCTACTCCAAATATATCGATGGTCACGAAGGTTGGGGCGGCTGGAGCACCGCCTGTTTCAAAAACATGCTTACATTCCTTCGTCTCGCCCTTCTCGGCACGATAATGGTGGGCACAGAATGGTGGGCCTTCGAAATAGTAGCCATAGTAGCCGGCCGGCTGGGCCGGATCCCCCTCGCCGCCCAATCCGTCATCATGACCACAGACCAAGTTCTCAACACGATCCCCTTTGGCATCGGCGTGGCCGCGTCCACACGGGTCGGAAACCTGCTGGGGGCTAAGAACGCTCAAGGTGCCAGCCGGGCGGCGAATACAGCTGCCTGGGTGTCGATGTTTATGGGTACCGTGGTCCTAATCGCTCTGATGAGCGTGAAGGATGTGTATGCGAAAATATTTAACGATGACGAGGAGGTTATCCGGCTTACGGGCGAGGTTATGCCCTACGTGGCGCTGTTCCAGATCGCAGACGGATTGAACGGGAGCTGCGGTGGGAGTCTGAGGGGTATGGGGCGGCAGCATGTTGGGGCGGGGGTCAATATCATTTCTTACTACGTTGGTGAGTAAAGTTTTTTTTTCTTTCTACGATATTCGATGCTGGGATTTTTTGATTTTTTTTGTGGGGAGCTACGTATACGAGACGAGGAAGAATTTGTGGATTGCTAAATTTTGCTTTGAAATGACTCAATGGTATAGTTGCATTACCGCTGGGTATCTGGCTCGCATATCACGGTTGGGGATTGGCGGGACTATGGGTCGGGCAGGTAAGAAATATTTTCCTTTTCTAGAATTAAAGCACCCCACTCGAATACTTCGCCCCTAGCGGCTAGATAGCTCGCTGACGACAATGAACCGGATCTTTTTGACAGTGCTTGGCATTATACGCCGTTGGAATTGGCGAGTGGTTGCTAGTTTATTTCTCCGACTGGGATGCGCAGGTTGTGAACGCTTTGGACCGGTTGGATGATGCGGAGAGAACAGAGATTGGAGAAGCTAGGCCTATGGCAGGCTGATGGATGAACCATGGCAAGAAGGAGGCCAAATTTACGTAAATGAGGATTCAATGACGGGTTTTTCCAGACCGGGATGTTAGCGGATGATGTTGAAGGGGTCCGGTCATCGTATTGGAGACGGGATTATAGTGTGCTTTTGTTATCGGCATATCAGAATTCACGGATACACTGGGATAGAACAAAAAGTTAAGCGATGGAGTTGCTACGATATCAATATAGACCATTTATCATATAGTCTAGTCGATGTCCTAATCGCCATCCAATGACGTTCGTGATTGCCTATCACCGCTTCCCGCTGGATTCAAGCTATACCCACGCCCCATGCACGATGCGTTGGCTCAAGTTGTATTTTGTCAAGCCAGAATTCGTTTCGCGGATGGCCGATGGGGAAACGGTTGAGAACGTGGAAAAATAAGAACAATTGATCGGAGTATCTCCGGAGAATTATTAGCAAACAGGCTGTGATCGGTCTGCGATTAATTGTCGCGAAATTCCTATTTATTGTCGTGGAATTGTCGTGAAAAGATGAAGTTTTCAAACGTTTTCCTGTTCATTGTCGTGAGATTGTCGTCGCGTTCCTATTCATTGTCGTAGAATTGTCGTGGACAGGATGGCAATTAGGTAACAGCATCTGAACCCACACGCAAATGCAGAAAGCCAGAGAAAAAAAAAGCTAAGAAATCCCCCCTCTGCTGAGTCCGGGGTTTTATCCGGAAAACCAGGAAACTTTCCTGTTATCTTGCATAAACGGCTCTTCGATCGAATTGACGAATCGAAAGCAAGGAATGCGGTGGAACGTCGGTTGGTTCTACGCTAATGTTCACTAAACGGTAGCTAGCTACGTGGGGTGTCCATTTGTGGGAGAAACATCAAAAGAGGAGGGATAGCTAAGCGTTTACTTGCAGTTGCATGTAATTTCAAGTATCAATTGATAATGGCAGCTGCTGAGATACTAGATCTGCGGAGCTATTGGTCAATTGGCCTGAATAGAAGCTATCTTGATGACAGCTCGAATCGATGAGCCAGTCAGCTCTTGGAAGGAAAAGTCCCGGCTATGCAGGTTCGATGCAAGAAGGTATCGAGACGGAGCTTGTCCGTGGCATTTGATTCGAAGCAATGCAGCGATGGAGCTAGCTAGCTGTCCTATCAACGTCATTGGAGGATGTCTATTTAAGGCCATGAAATCATCGTCTCCGCACCTGATGATTGGAATCCTCGATCCTATAATCAAATCCTCATAAAGAAGCCGGTCTCTTTTCATATGCTATACCTATAGACTTTTACCTGACGCCAATCTCTGATATTTGATATACCCTCTGTGTTAACAAACCTAATTGACCAAAATGCGGTCTCTTCTTTCTTTAACTCTCCTCCCAACCCTCCTCGCCCACGAGTTTTCTGGCGAACAGGTCCATCTCTCTTCTCAGGGTCCTCACAAACGGCTCTGGTACAATCGCCTACCTGGTGACGGTGGCACACAAGCAGACAGTGTCTTCTCAGGAATCTCAACGTTTGGCCGAATACCATATTGGCCGTGTCTGGCGTCTGACGAAGAAGCGTTCGATATCGCTTTCCTAGGAGCTCCATTCGATACGGGGACGAGTTATCGTCCAGGAGCTCGGTTTGGGCCAAGTGGAATCCGGCAAGGTTCTAAGAGACTGGTAAGCCCATAATGAAAATGTTTCTCGATTCTGTGTTGGGAGGGTCTAACTCTATTTTGGCGTCATGGTAGAATTTATATGGTGGATATAATGTGCCCTTGGATGCCAACCCGTTCAATGGTGATCTAAGACTCCTTGACTGCGGTGATATACCGGTTACATCGTAAGTTGAACAAATTGTCTTTTCATAGAATATTGGGATTGTGGGTTTTAGCGTTAATATATTGGATGCCATGACATTAGGTATGATAATGTGTATGCCATCGACCAGATCGAAAAGGGCCACCACGCACTGCTGAGCAGAAAACCCTATACTGCAGCTAATGAGAAGGGCCCAGCGCTCGGCGGGAAGACATTGCCGCGGATAGTTACTCTAGGAGGAGACCACACTATTGTGCTCCCGATCCTTCGAAGGTTCGTCCTCTATTCATCATTTAGTCTTCATTGGATCAAAGATACTAAAAAATAATACCCGGAACAGTGTTAGGAAGGCATACGGACCTATCTCTGTGATTCATTTCGACTCTCACTTGTAAGTTTGGATATAAACCGACTATAGGACCGTCTATTTCCAAACATGCCTGACCGTTTTCAACAGAGACACATGGAAACCCAAAGTATTCGGCGGTTCTCCATCCGAAGCTGCATCTATAAACCACGGCACATACTTCTACCACGCATCGCTTGAAGGTTTGCTGGCAAACGATACCAACATCCACGTTGGCATCAGGACAACGCTGTCGGGGCCATCAGACTACACGAATGACAGGTACATTGGGTTTCAGATCGTTGAGGCGCGAGAGATTGATACCATCGGTGTCGATGGGATTATTAAGCGGATAGTCGAGAGGATCGGAACGGAGAGACCTGTTTATTTAAGTATTGATATCGATACTTTGGATCCAGCGTTCGCGCCAGCTACTGGTACGTATATGTATCCCCCAATGCCCACCTGCATCCCCAATGATGAACTTTATACCGATATATTATTCTGTTGAACAGGCACACCGGAAACCGGCGGTTGGTCGACACGAGAGCTACGAACTATTATCAGAGGGTTGAAGGACCTTAATTTTATCGGTGCAGATATAGTAGAGGTCGCACCGGCGTATGATACAAATGCTGAATTGACAACCATGGCGGCAGCGGATGTGCTGTACGAGGTGATTAGTATCATGTCGCTACAGGGGCCGCTGTCGAACATGGTGAAGGGGAAGAAATGATTATGAGGAAGATTGATCTGTATGAGGGACGGTACGGACTGTATTAGTGATTCCCTTACAATTGTCACATAGTCTAAGAGATGCTTTGAAAAGTAAACGAACAATATACCCTTCTCAGTTTATTCAATGTTTGAAAAGGCTAGTACAAGGTCGGGTTATAAACTCTGTGGTCATATTCTATGTGTCGTGCTAGCTGTCTTGACTTGACAAACGCCTAGGTTATACTTTTATTAGATCAGATCCTAACAGGATCTTCGAATCCTAGGAGCTATAGCCAGCGAGGAGAATTTATCTAGCCAGGGCACTGTTGTGCGTTCCGTTCCTGGCGTGCATTCCCAAAGCGTTGATCCTGCAAAGGAGGCTAGAAACGGGCAGACCTGTGGGATAATCTAAGCTGAGACGAAGAATTGGAAAGCAGTCTAACAGTAGTCTGAACGTAGTCTGAAATTAGTTTGGAAGATGTTTCAGCCGGGTGCGGTCTGGCAAGTTAGCTACCGGATATCTAAGAACAGAGAGCAACTCTTCCTGTATCTGGTGCCGCCCATCAAGCTGGTTGTGTTTCAGGGACGCGCCAGAGAGGCAGCACAAGTGACGGGCAGCACAACACAACGGACAACACATTTTGGGTGCTGCTGTTTACGAAAAGGTGGTCGGATGGTAAGCCCTGATCTGGATGCATCTGCGGGACCGCAGTGGGGGCTAAGCTCCAGCAGCCTCAACCATCCAGCTGCTTCCGGAGAAGCAGATCGGTAGGCCGTCGACGGGTCCGTCTTGGCTTCATGGTGAGATAGATCATGGCGGTTTATCAAGGAGGAGGCCATTTTGGCGCGGAGGTGGTGCATGTGTGTATGGCACATACGAGGAGGGTCTTGGCTGCCGTGCCCCTCGCGTGCACCCTTTTGAGAAATGCAGAGTAATATTACATGTTGTTAATACCAGAGCTGATATGCATTTTCGGTATTGGATCGAAAGCCTCGGACTCATGGAATGCAGCTTGTTATATATAGTATGTCGAGAGGCGATGGATATATAAAGTTTAGCTCTATCGCGAACAGGCGGAACCTGCCTCCATCTTGTCAAGGACCTAATTTCGTCACCGGATTCTACTATTCTATCTCTAGGCCCCTTTTATATTGTTCTCTGTCTCCCCTCTTTGTCTGATTCTCTCTCTCTCCTCCTCTCTCATTTGGATCCTGTCTGTCACCTTCGACTCTCGTTATTGGTTCCGACTCGGGAGGACCTCTCCTATCTCGGCTGCCTCCTGATACACATAATACACGATCCGACGCGAACACCTAACACCTAACACCCCAACTAACTCCAGAATATTTACCTCGACAACCTTCGAAACGGCCGTAAACTCGGCACTTGTTGGAGAATCCAGGGCAATTGCGTAGCCTCCTGTCCCGGTGGTTTAAAAATAAAACGCTAAACCCACCTTTCAAATCTTTGGTTCGATTCTCGTCTGGTTAGACTTTTGGGTGGGGGCCACAATCTGGAAGGTCGGTCCCAAACCAGCTCTTTCGCCCTTTTGAGTGCCTTAGCGCGAGTGCAGGTGCAGCTCAGTCGAGGGGAGGAGGCTGTTGCTATTTATTATATCACTCTCGCTTTCACCTCCGCCGCATCGTTACCAGGTTACAATCCTTTTACGTTCCATTCTCGCCTTCTCGCTCTTTATCCTATTTGCCTGGCCCGACAAGTATCAATCACAGTATCGACCACAGTGGAAAGATTGCAATTGGACGGCTGTCCGCTCTTTCGACATTTCCGGACGACGGACTCTAATCCAAGATATTCCGGACCATCTTGCCCGATATTCCAACGGCTGAGCCAGACTGACTGCATATTTCGCGCCCAGCGTGACCAGCTCGGTCTTCCGGGGTGTGCCTCAGATTCTGACCCTGCCTGGCAGTTTAGACCGCAGCAGGTACCAGTCCCACTTCGGTTCAACCTGCCCCGCAACACATTTCTACCGACCACGGGTGGGATACATATCAATCCAGGACGCCTTCGATCGCAGATAAAAATACATATACATATATATATTGTCGATCTAAGATTCATTCTCGATCAATCAACGCTATCGGATATCTGTTGAGTCGTCGATAAATCTGATCGGGTTCCCACAAACCCCCCCAAAAACACATCAAGATGAAGGTCACAATCGACTTGGACAACGCCTACACCTACGCTGCCACACATTATTACTCTGTCAACCCTCGAAATCGAAAATTCGTTATCCTACTACCTCTCAGCTTGTTCCTAGTGTACGTACTATCCTCAATCGTGTCCACAAACTACTTACTAAACAATTATTCATAGATGGTTTATGTGGCTATTCGGTCCGTCTCATGAGACCGTCAAAGGAGCTCTTCCCAAGGTTTCCGTCAACTACCATCCAAACCGACCGCCGCCATCGCCCTACAATGAAACTAAACTTGCTCTATTGATAGAAACACGGCCGCTGGGTCATCTCGCTCCTCTCCTACTACACATGATCACTGTCGTCCCACCAGACTGGCGCTTCCTTTTTCTCGGGACTAACGAATCTATCGCCCACTTGAATGCTTCCCTGCCCGTGCAGATGCATGAACGAAACGGCAAGCTCGACTTACATCTCATTCCCGAAAATATTTCGGTAGCCGGCCAGGAGGAGACCTCGCGGACGTTTACCAACCTATGGTTTTATGACGAGGTGTTAGGCGGAAACCGGGGCGTGGAGCATCTGCTAGTTTTCCAAACGGACAGTGTTCTCTGCGCTAACAGCGAATCTTCCGTCAACGAGTGGCTAGATTACGACTGGGTTGGGGCTCCTTGGTATGCTTTTCTTTCTTACCCTTTGACTTTTTTACAAGCTACAGAGACTAATCTTTCACCTCGACTGTTTAGGAACCTACAGGACAAATTCGGCGGCAACGGTGGTCTATCTCTTCGCAAAATGAGCAAAATCAGACAGGTTCTCAGCTTCCAGAATCGCATCGATGGCACCGAACCGGAAGACCTTTGGCTTATCAACCGCATCGGCCTGCTTCCCAACGCCAACATGGCCACACCTACTCAGGAATCAGCCTTCAGCGTCGAACAAGTATGGCATCAAGCTCCCCTGGGCTACCATTTAGGATGGGGTGGCAATAGGTTGCCTGAGGGTGTCTGGGATAACGAAGAACAGAGAAAGCGGATTTACGAATACTGGTATGTTTAGCTGCGAACGGTCAATTGTGGAACATTCTTTTGATCGCCATCATGAAACTAACGGAATGGTTCTGTCACAGCCCTGAAATCAAAATGATCATGAAAATGCGTCTCGAGAGGGAGAAGTGCTCGCAGGACGAGATTAATCAATACAAAGCTGCTCATCCGAATGAGAAGCGCGAGGCATTGACTGAAAAATCATTCACGCCCGTACCGTTTGGTGGTATACTGTAATCCGACACGAAAAAGCTACTCGACTGTACAAGCGCGAGGTTTCCTTTACCGGTCTCAAAAATTTAACGATCTACGAAATACACCTTGTAATCGATCTTTTTCTCATCCCCCTTGGTATTCTGGATTGTACCATTTACCCTCAAAATGGCGATATGTTTCCTTTTTTCACTTTCGTTTTGTTGTTCTGATGCAGGTGGGGCTACTTGCTATTTTTCTATCACATTTTTTTCTATCATATTATCCGGAGTTCAGCTTGATGCGGTTTGGAGCAAAATAATACACAAAAGGACACCAATGCATCCAGGTTCTAGAGCAAAGAGCGGTTCTGTAACCTTTTGTTTTCTAGTTTTCGTTTATTTTACTAGGGTGGTATTGTTTTCAATGTATAAAACCGATACAGCCCACGCGGAAGGTCATAAAAATTAATAGAGCATACCCTTAGTCTTATCATAAAGACCACATTATGGACTGGGGAGGGACAGGCGCGTCTGTCGACGAATCCTTGAACATCTAAGATAACATAACCTGCCTGGAGAACTCCAGTTGAAAGAGAGACTTGAACGAAACGATATTTCGATCCCGGACCGATAAGCCTTCCAACCCCCTCTCTCTGTCCGAGGTTTGTCAGGTTATCCTCAGAGTACACTAGCCACTATGGTGCACGTTGAATGCAGTTAATCATGCGATCCTGCCAGGATAGTCTTTAATGCCCGAATTGCAGTAACGGTGGTGGTGTTCTAGAAATGTCCAAAACGCCTCAAACCGAAAAAAAAAGGCCCCACGACAAACCAGGTGTCTCGTCTGTGGATCCATTTGTCGAACTCCGGGTAAAAACCCTCTTGCCTGTGCCTGTGCCTGTCTGTCTATACGTCTATCTGCCGCAAGGAAAACCAGTTTGTGCTCGTGATCGGTATCCACAAGAAACTCAAAAGTCCGCTCATTCCATGGCTGCACATCCGTTTACCAAGCCTAGTAGTGTATGGTAGCTTAGCTTATCCACTCCGTCTACCAGCCTGTCACATCTTTCTTTTCTTTCTTTCTCTCAATCTTTTCCGTGTGTACCTTAATTTTCGGTTCGTCCGCCCGAAGCCACAAACCACGCAGAGACCCATGTACCCTTCACCCCTCGGTCGAAATTTCCCACTTGAGATCTTAAACATGCACCAACTAACCGATTAAGAGACCATAATCCAAAAACCGGGTTTCCGCTGGCTGTCAAAAAAAAAAAACCTCCTAATTTGCAATTGCCATGGCCGACTGTCTAACTCCAGGCCCTGCTTGTATGCCGCCTGCCTGCCTGCCTGCCTGCCCTGTCCGACCACTCACCCACCCACTTATTTTGTGGTACTCTCTAGGTATGTATGTACATACATACATTAATTCCTTAATTGTGATCAGACGAAAAGAAATAATGACACGGAACATGCCTGAGTTTGTTTTCTATGGGTTTTAATCTATTTACACTTCACCCGGACGTTTGAACAATTTAAGATTCTCGTGGATCCCGGTTGGGTTACGCAAGCCTTCGTCTTGGCGCCTTTCCTTAAACCTGACTTCCCATAGATTGGGCGTTTAGTTAGCAATTTGTTCATTGTTTATGGGCGGAAAAGAAAGAAAGAAAAATAAAAATAAAAATAAAAATGAAAAGAAAAAGAAAAATGGGCGAGATTAGTATGTGATGATTCGACTCAAAGCATGCGATAACCTTTTGAAGAAATATAGTTTTAAGCTCGCACTGGATGTTTCAGGACAGTGGGGGTGTTTTGCATTCTTTCTCTCTCTTTCTCTCGAGCTGTTTGTTATATTAGGTTCGGCTGGATGTGAAATTTAGAATTAGATATAGCGAAATCCCGTTCAGTGTATTCACTCTATCTGTCGAAATACGCACGTCCATGACTTGCGTATACACATTTCGGCGAACAAAGACGGCAATTGGGGTTTTACATATAAATGTTAAAACCGTATCCATCTCAAGCTTTTTGAAAGTTATGTATGAGCAATCCATTAATTCTTTCACGAGGCATGTACACATATATATTAACGAGTGATGTAGAGTATTGTCCAAGCTAGTACCTGCTGTGCACTCTCTTTGGCTTTTTTTTTTCGGACCAGCGCTATATGTGTAATTTTGTTTTATTATATCTCCAAGGAAAAAATGTGTACATGAGATGAACGAATTCCGAGGACTGAGCTTTTCGTGTAAGCTGCATGCATGCAGGGTGGAGATCAGATGAGTATAGGTGGTGGCTGTTTCAGTCGGAATGATAGTTTCCGCTCCGTAGTTTGGGCGGCTATTTCTTCCAACTAGATCTAGTCACCTGTGGAGGAGGAGAAAGGACACTTGTTAGAGAGGTGTTTTCTTTGTGCAGTTTGTATATTGCGGGGGGGTGGATTGAGAACTTACCTAAAGCGTATGGATGCAGAATCTGGCCGTCTGATTTTCACCACCAAAAGTTAGCATTCGCTCAGAGCCCGTCCTCTTTTCACCAACAGTTTCCTCTTCTTCCTATACTATGGCGGAATTTTTTGATCCGAGGTGGTACTAGTGGTGGACAGTGGGAGGATGGGGACTTACGATACAACTCAGCTTCGTTGCTAGCTAGGAAGACGTAACTATATTGACGAAACCGACATTCATTAGACGAATTATCCAAACAAGATGAGAATTCCAAAAAAAAAAACAATCGAAAGGATGGATACCTCGGAGCAACTTCGCTAGGCTGGCCTGGACGTCCGATCTGTGAACCTTCACCAAAGCCTTCCATTTGGTCTGCTGGTCGACTAGCTGGTTGGAGGGGCGTGTGCACGGGACCAGGGCTGTAGATTGGATCATCGGTGACATTAGTATACAAGCCAGAAGATATTTGGTTTTTCGACCCGACAACTTACGCTACAGCGTTAACTCTCTACAAGCATATATCAGCACTTATTCGATCTACGAAACTGCAGAGCAATGGATTAGGACTTACTATTCCCTTTTTAACAAGATTCTTCGCTAATGAGCGACTTGATGCGATATGTCAGCGTCGTGCATCATATTTGGGAGGGTTATTCCACTGACGTAAAACCGACGATTGCACCCTTCGTAGCAGCATAATCAACCTATTCGCCACCGCGACATATTAGTCTTCAGACAGCACTACTCAATACTCGAATACATAGGTCGTACCATGTTTGCCGTTCCTCGGAAAGTAACCACGGAAGTCGAGTTGATGATACTACAAAAAAAAAAGGAAAGAAAAAAGTTAAATGGCAGTCATTCAGTGAGAGAGGTTCCTGAAGTATGGCTCTTACCTCGACCCTTTCTGCATATGCGGTAGGGCATACTTTGTAATGGCGAACATTTGCAGAATATTCGACCGGAATGTCGATTCAACGTTGTCTATTCAAACGAATATGGTAAATCCATAAGATCCCTTTCAAATTAATAGACACAGGCCTGGTATTTCAGTCTTACCAAGATCAATTTTCTCGAAATCTTCCACCATAATCTGTTTCCCTGCGTTATTCACCAAGATGTCTAGTTTGCCGTACTCCTCTACGTGTTTATCGACAATCTTTTTGCAATCTTTCCAGTTTGTGAGATCAAAGGGAATGAGTAAGCATTTACGCTTCTCCTTCTCAACGAGAGCTTTGGTGTCTTCAGCGTCCTGTTGTTCATCTTCGAGGTACACGATGCTCACGTCGGCGCCTTCGCGGGCCATGAGAACAGCGACGGAACGACCGATGCCGGAACTTGAAAGTTACGTTTCACGTCAGAAAGAGATACCCTGAGGTTGGAGTTGGATCATAGGAAAAAACTAACTCGCCACCAGTGATTAGGGCTTTCTTGCCCCCTAGCTTGCCGACGCCCTGTATTCGGGTATTAGCGACTGGTCTACTGCATTGCCTACGCAAAGCCCACGTACCCAATATTCGTAAAGCTTCCCACCAGGTCCTTCGAGGCGGCTGACCTCTGGTTGAGGTTCTAGTTTAATTAGCATCGAAGCTTCAAGATTGTGAATATGAGAACCTACGAGGCATATCCTTCTGATTCCTAGAATAAATTGAAGAAGCATTAGTGAAAATTCAATTGATAAATGGAGCTTAATGATAGTAGTGGGAAGTAAGGTGCTATATACCCAGGGAGCTTCTGCTCGTTCGCTGGAATTCCGCCGCCGAAGCCCTGCTCGCTGTCTGCCGACATGATGGTCCGAATTTGATAGTTTGGTTTTGGAACACGAATTAGGCTTTTCTGTGGGATTGAATAACTGAACTGCTTAGTGTATGATCTTGATAGAGGTCTGAGAGTCCTTGATATAATGTTCTTGCTGGAAAACATGGTATTTCAGGACCAAGTCGACGTCGTCGAAGAGGACACCGGCAACGCAATTTATACAACATTTAGCAGCCGTATATAGACGGTGGACGTCATGGTGATGGATGCCGCATCGGTAACGGGAACAATCGGCGTCGTCACTCAAATCTCGCGACGGTTAGCGGCGTAGTTTTTTTTCTGAAGTCGGTCGACTGGATTCTTGTTTTGGAGGTATATCTCCAGTTTGATATTAGTCGGAATCCGTCCAATTGGTATCCAATCAGGGTAGGATTGAACTCCATCGGGCACTAATGATGTACCAATTGCCTGGCAGGGCGTCCCTGGGATCCATTCCCCATGAATGATCGTATCGTACTAAAAGGATATTATACTCCACAGTTTCAAAGAAGTATTTGGATGCCTGTGTTCAGAATGCCTTCGTCCTCGACCCTTTCGGAGGCACAGCTACAGTATACAGCCCACCGAGCTGTGCTGTCTGTGCTGTCTGTGCTGCTGTTATGCGGCTGTATTGGATTGGTGTGTTGTCACCAGCCTCCCCTTTTCGGCCAGCGCGAATGCTGCCAACTGCGCCAGACAGACAGAACCACCGCAAAGACGGAATCAGAGGCGGAACCAGGCCAAGACCGAGGCTGCGGCTATTCACACCTCGCTGACCCTTCTCCTCCTCCTCCTCCCGCCTTTCCTCCTCCTCCTCTGGCCCCGTTATCCTCCTCCCGCTCGAGCCTCACCCGGCCTCAATTCTACCCGGCGCACTATCGCTCTCGTATCGCGACAAGAGTAACCATTCGTCCCCGCTGACACTTAGCGGCGCATTCCAACTAGGCTAACCTCGCTTTCGCGCGCTCTCTTTCCCCGTTCCCCGACCGCCTTCAGGTGTCGCGAGGACTCTCTCTTCCTGTCAAGACTACATTTTTTCTCTCGGAAAAACCAGAGAAAAACCTGCAGCATACAATCATTACGAAAAGATAAACACCAATCACCATGGACGAAGTTGCGGGTCTTCTGAGAGAGTTCGGCATAGGCGGCAACAAGAAGGGCAAAGGCAAGGCGAGAGGCAACAATCAGGTCTTTGTAAGTTTTTTTCAGCTCCCACAGATACACAGACACAGACAGACAGACACACGAAACACACACACCCTCTTGGTCCTTTACTCTTATTTCTTGCATTATTCCAGGACCTCTTGTATAATTTCTTGCAATGCTTCTTTTCTTTTGCTAACGGTGGGGCTCGCTCCGATGTGAATAGGGAACCGCTGGGAAATACATACTCACCGCCTTTATCGTCCCATGGCTCTTTTCGCGCGTCATGAAGCCCCTCCGTGTGTACGCACGGACTTTCCTTGCAAGACACATGAAGAGGGGCATGCGGGAGAGTGGTAAAAAGTCCATGAGGGTGCTGATCTGTGGTACCATGCTGAAGCATCTGGATACCTTGACCAAGAAGGAAACGCTGTTCGCTTTCTGGTTCGCATTGTTGGTGTTTTTGAAGAGTGTGATGCCACAGTTTAGAGTCGCTATGAAGACACTGGTGAGGAAGATGAGATAGGGCAGTTGACTGGGGTATCCAAACACCAATCAATCGAGCCTTGAAATCTTTGAGGGATAGTATTTTCACGGTGTTTATACATTGCGACGATTTTTATTTTGGGTTAGGAGCTATACAGGGCTTTTTTTTATTGTTATTGGGTATGGGTTTTTTCTTATGTACATTTACGATAGCAGGACTTTTCGGCATTTCGCTTCACAGCTGACAGCATTGACTGCCTTTCGCTGATATCCTGTCCACGAATTTAATGGAAGAGCTATGTTTATATACCCACCTGAGATCTTGTACACGATTAACAAAATTGTATAATTCGCGAACAGTTGAATATTGTTGGCGGTTGTAGAAATGTTTCCAATGTTGGTTGACGCTAGAACAGACGCTCAGCAACAGGGTGTATTTTACGATGCAACAGCAATCCGCTTTGCCATCATCTTCATCCAATATTCATCTTCATCATTTTGCTCTACAAGTCTTTCATATTTTCACCTTGCTTAAAGCCACTTCCTTCTTTCACCATTTCTTAGCCAAACCGATCACCAAAGGGATGCATCTACAGTACCTCCATGTTGGTTCTCCTGAAATTCAACAGGAACTCACTAGTTTTCCTTTTGTTTATGACGCAGGCTTCAAATACCATCCGGGTCAGTCTCTTCGGTTTGATGTCAAGGCTGTTCGTGTGAGTATCAATAATCATCGCTAATTCGCCATAAGGATACTAATTATGGATAGGAGCATTGTGATATCATCCTAAATCACTTCTCAAAGGCTCTGGACAATGTTGCAAAGCGTGCTCCGCTCACCTACGAGCGTGCTTGGTTCACGAACCATGAGAATCCTTTAATTTTAGCGGCTGCTGAACGAAGTGAGCGGCGATTGCTCACGCATGTTATCAGATACACTGAAGCTAAATATGGCGTCTATCTACAAGTCCAGCAAAAGCAGCTGGACTACTTTCTGAAAAATGGAAATACTTTATCTAATCTCAAGAAGGCGATGGAGTTGATGCCATTGCCTTATGTGTAAGTTTTTTGATCTTGTGTAATCCATAATATATACTTGCTAATGGTTTGCGATAGCGACCTTGCCATCCTTAAATACTGCCACATGCTATCCCCAACTAGTTATCTTGATGATATTACTAGAACTATCAACCGAATCCACGGCGAGGTACGATTCGAAAACCCTGCTCCCATATCGCATATTCCATTCCCTCTGGGCCGCTTGCTTGAGAGTTATAATGGAAAGCAACAATCCAAGAGCCTATGTGAACACCAGAGAAAATATCGTACGCTGCCGAATCTCGCTCCTAGCTTGGAAGGACCGTACAAACCGAAGAACTTTGACTTTGTGCCTCTCAATGAGCGCTATCCGTCAGCCGACTATCTCCATTGGCCTGAAGGCTCACCTGTATCACAGAGCCATACCCACTTGCTTGATGAGATTCCCGAACGAATGCTTTGTACTCGCTGTAATCGCGACATCTATTTCACTAAAGATAGAGGCGAAACATGGTTCTCCTTTCTCGAAGGTGAGAGCGTTTTATGCCGGCACTGTGGCTGCTTCAATAGTTTATCCACCCTCAAATGGATGTATCTGCGTGATGATATGCTATCTCTGCATAAAGCGGTTCAGCACTTTCGAGACTCAGAAAGTGCGGAGAAACCACCTGAATTTCCGGATATTCTTGGCCGGCACGCTCTTGGATCGCATCTTGGAAAGTATGTGATTGATAGGGTGCTCCGGCATTCGATTGATGAAGACAATTGGCGAGAGTTGGTTGGCCTGCTGAAGCGGAATATAGGCACTAAGGATGATTGGGATGAGCTTTTCCATAGGGTTCAGTCTATAGATGCAGGTTTACCGTCAACGAATCTCCATCCTCAGGTTATGGAGACTAACTGCGAGACTTTTTGGGAGGATCTTGTATCCAGATACAGAAAATCTCTCAATCATATCTCTACCATAGATTTCTCAGCCTCAATTGCAAATCTTCGCAATTTTGCCGCCGACATCAAGAGCCTCTACGAGTCTTCCCAGGGTGGCGATATTGAAGCGCAATCTTCCCATAGCCGAGTCCCTAAAGCTATTCACAAGTTTAGATCATTGACAAGGATGGAACTCGGTCCCCAGAACCCCCTCCCTCGAGGGTCAGGTATCAAGTATGAGCGGTTCATGAAGTTGAAGGCTAAGTATCCTACTAAGACGCTTCTTCCAACAATTTCCATAGAGTTGCTTTGGCGCACTCATCTCCTCTACCCACCACACTACCATAGTTGGTGCCTCAAAAACTTTGGATGCTGGATCAGCCATTCTTTTGATGAAATCCAAGACAAAAATTTGGAAATCCTCCAGGCCCGCTACCAAGAAACGACAGAACTATGGTGGATTGAATACAAGGAGGAATATGTACCAAATTGCCATCCGGAATTATGGCACGATCATTTTTCGACCACAGACTCCTACTCGGATGGTTGTATCCCATATAGCCATCGAATCGGCCTGATGACCGCTCAAGAGAAGAAGAATAAATCCTCATACTGGGCACAAGACCACACGGCCCCCGACTGTTCCCTCACTCCTGCCGAACAAACTGAAGTGTACTATACTCTCTTCCCTACACCGGATATACGTTTCTTAATCACAACTAAACTAGTATTTCGATCTCTGATATCAAACGTCAAATGCAAAAACACAATCTTCGGTCCAAAATTATCACCTCTCGACACCTACCTCGACCGCCACTGGGACGACTCTCACACCGAATACCTGATCACAATATCCAAATACCCGTACTTATCCCGCCCCATCAACGATCAAATCTCCGCCACAACCCTCGCTATCAACCTCCTGTTCATGTACTACACCACCCCGCCCAGCCATATTTCTCAAATATTCCAACCAAAGGACCCCGAAACCACAGACCACCTCAACGTCATCACCAAGCGTCTCCTAATGTGGCTTTGTATCCGAAATAGCAACCTTCTACAAAGCGAACGCAGATCATTCCTCCCAGAGTTTATGAGAACTCTCCACCTCAACAATATTATGCGGTACAGAGTTGAAATTGCACCGGCAGATCTTCTTTCCGCACGTGTGGTTTCATTCTTGGAGACGCACTACCAAGATACCATCTCCCATGTAGTCCAACGCTGTGAGCCGCTATTCGAAGCGTGCATCCCCGATGAAGCAAACGGGGAGCTCCCGGGGAGTCCCTCCCCTGCCAAGCATAGCGGTGCAAAGCGCGGATTGACGAATCCGTTTATTGACCAGGAGACAATGATCTCTCTGGCGGGAAGTAGTCAATATAGCGGGAGTATGGGCCAACCTGGGTCTTCTCTGATTCAAAGAACTGGAACGTGGAGTACTGGGAGAAGATAGTCAGTTGTCTTTTGAGTAAGATGTTTATCGTACCACCCTTTTTTCTCTTTCGATTACTTTACGCACTGTTACGAATTTATGGAAGGGGAGTAGTGTGTATGATGTATGCTCTGTGGACGCTTTTTTTCACTGTATCTTGAGGTGACAAACGGCAAAAATATGCACAAGGAATGACCAGTTCCGCTCTTTAGGCACAGTTTCATGCCTGCTTTCTCTTCTCCTCCCACATTTTCTTTAACTTTGTTATTCCAAAAGAAGCCATCATGAACGAATCCTAGATGTATCTAGACTTAGCGAGAGAAAAGTTAAGCCAAGAGGTGGGGGGCCTTATCCCTCCTCTGAGAATTAGAAGAATCGAAAAACGGAAACTTACAAATATCCACTTTGGGAAAAACGTATCCAGAACCCAACACCTCCATGCGAAATAGCCCTCGTATATCCACGGATTCGTATGTCTCTTTGTAACCTGGGCTACGACGTTCTTAGCGTATTGCTCTGGGGGTATAGAGTTCTCTACAATCCATCCTATTAGCTCTATAGTTCCCTATCATTGGTAAAAACAGAAAGAGGACTGGTGGGTAAGTAATATTTACTCTGCGAGTACTGTACTCTCTTTGCGAAGAATTCTTTAATCGGGAGGTAGTATGAATCTAAGCAATCCTCGTGTTAGCCATCTCTTCTCCCTCTCTTTAATATATATATTATGCAGAACCGGATATGTATGGAAAGAAACATATAACTAACCAGACGGTAACTGTCTATCCACTCTCGCGAGGTTTGATGCCACACCTCCAGTAACAATCTAACGCAGAGTATCCTCGGTGTCAGAAATCATCCAAAGAATCCACTAAGCGCCAGCTATCCTCTGTAGCAATCCAAATCTTAAAACTAAAAAAAGGAAGGGGTATATTAAAGAAAACCCACTCACATTAATAATCTCCACGCCGAAAGGCTTCATCTCGACCCTCAGCGTATTCGTATAAGAGTGTAACGCCGCCTTAGAAGCACCATACGAACTCCCGAAAGCATAGGGCATTACACCCGCTAAACTCCCAATCATCACAATCTTGCCTCTACTCTCAATAAGTAGCGGCGCGAAGACCTGCGTCGTCATCATCACGCCAAAGACATTGATTTCAAACATATCTCTCACTTCGGCAATGTCGAGGTCTAGAGCTGGCATAGTGTAGTTTCTTCCTCTATTTTTGAAAAAGAAAAAGAAGAGAGATAGAATTCTCAAAGTTAGAAGCAAAGAAAGAGGATATAAGATTATATGAGGTGACAGATATATGAGAGCGCGGCTAGCGGGGGGGGGGGGTATTCGGCTTACGCGTTATTCACGAGAATGTCCAACCTGCCGCCGGTTAACGCTTCAACTTGGCGTTTACATTCTGTGATAGACTCGGGCTTTGTGACGTCAAGGGAGAGCAGTTCAATGCCGTGTTTCTGTAAGGGTTCAAGTGGTCCCTGGCGGCGAGCTGTGGCGAAGACTCTGTAGCCTGTAAATGGTAAAGAAAGTTAACAATAATGTTAGGCCGTTTCATTGGCTTATGGTACAAAAAAGCTAGTTGGCCAAATGATAAATGTAGATTTATTCATATTTGCACGATTAAAATGGGTAGAGAAATTATCAAAATGAAGGAGAGTACCAGGTATAAGTGTTGGAAATGTTGTATTTTCTTGCTTGGGATCTATGTGCGACCTCACAGTTTCCGTGTCGGAACCTGGCGATTGTACACGAAAGGGATCACATTGGAAGTACGCCGGTACATATCTCGCATCGCCCTTCCTAGACAATACGATGCTCACCTTTACGCTGGAACTCCTCAGCCAGACTTCCACCGATACCTCCAATTCCAGCACTAAACGCAATTGTCACATGTTAGCCGCCGCTATTCGAACCGAGAGAAAAACAACGCGGAAAGCATACCCGGTAATTAAAACCGTTTTTCGTGGATCTATCGTTGCCATGTCGTTATTCTGAGAAATCCAGTCTTTTGGTAATGGTACCGATCAAGTGGTATTGTTTTTTCCTATGATTGATATCGCTCCTCAATCGGTAGTAGTGTCGTGTTGAGCGAGCCGAGGAATCGAACTCGAGCTTATATCCAAACAGTCGGCATTCGGGTAAACGTTCAAACTCGTCAAATGTCAAGCGAGAGCGAAACTTGCTGCTGTTTGTTACGCTGACGTGATTTGAGATAATATCGGTGTTACAATCCATCCGATTCTTCGCTTTTTGAAATTTAGTCCTGTGCTCAATGATTGAGATGCTAAGATCACGGCGACTCTACAAGACCAACTCTTATAAGCTTAAGACGCAACCCAAAATATACCATGTGGATCCAATGCGCAAAGTCTAAAGCTCCATTGTCCTAATATCGATACACTAGTGAGAAGACTAATCCGGTGGAAACATAATAAAATATTAATCATGTTATACTCAATATAAGTTTCGTTAGATATTATATATACACAAGCAAGTAGAGTACAGTCCCTGCTTTATATCAATCGAGAGTAGTAAAGCAAAGGTATAAGACATTAAGGCATGCAACTTTGGTAGCTACCGCAGCGCGCAGAAACACCATTCATAAAACAACAACCACACAATGATCTAAACAGAAACCTAGTTGCCAATAGGGTCCTGTCCTTTACCGTGCGCTGTTCTGCTAAGACCAAGGCAGTTGGCAATATTGAAAAAGATATCGATATTGTTCTGAACACCACCGAAGATTTCCTGGCAAGGACCCATGGCAAAGACGGGGACATCAGTCAAAGAGTGCACACCCTGTGCCTGATCGGTAGGAAGGGTTCCGTTGACGACGAAACCTCCAACAGAGTCCTTATCGTTCGCATAGTAATCGTTGCTTGGCTTTCCGGGTGTGTTGGTAGCTGGTAGACGCGGTCCGTCCTCGTGGAGCTTGTAGTTCTCACGCTTATCCGGTGAAGTAGCGAGACCGGCAAAGAGAGCATATCGAGGGGTCCAATTGCTTGGGAAGTGGGATCCGTCGCTGTAGTGAAGGTCACCAGAGTTGATGTATCCGGAGAGACCAGATTGTTCGTAAACACCGACGGCGGAGCGCTTCTTGCGGTCTTCGTTCTGGGCGAGAAGGTACTTGGTATCAACAGATCCCATAACGTCGAAACCATGGCCGTGATCGGCGGTGACGACGATAAGAGTGTTGGAGAGTTCGCCGAGCTCCTTGAGCTTATCGATGGATGCACGGATGGTATCGTCGAGCTCGAGAAGCTCACCGAGGGCACGGTCGTAGTCGAGGACGTGCATCATCTTGTCAATCGAGGCGGCCTCAGACATGAGGAACCAACCTTGTGAGGAGTGGCGAGGGTCAGCCTTGGCGCGAGTGTGGAGGATATCGATAGCCTTGAGGGTCATCTCCTTGAGGCCGGGCTGGTCTTCTGCATCACCCTTGTTACCGGATGGATGGTTAGCCTGGCTCTTCAGGTTCTTCTGGTAGACGTTGCGATCGAGCCACTTGGACATGTGAGAGACGGAGAAGATTCCGAGGGCACGCTCGGTGTTTGGAGCAGTGAGGAGGGAGGTCTTGTTCAAGTAGACTCCATATCCAGCCTTGGAGAATTCTTGATAGTAGTCCTTATTCTGATAGGTCTTGCCACCGAGAGCTGGGCTGTAGAATTGCTCAGCACCGCCACCAAAGAGGACATCAGGGCCGCTCCAATCGACCCAGGTGTAGTTGGGAGTTCCGTGAAGGAAGGAGTCGACACAGTATGGAGCCTGGCCACGGTCACGGGTGTGGGAGGTTAGAGCAGCTGGGGTAGCATCGGCAACGGCAGCAGTGCTGACGATACCAACATGGCCGCGGTAGACACGCCAGAAGAGCTCTGCAATAGTCTCAACCTTGGGGTCGTCGAAAACGTTGGGGCTGGAGTCGACGTAGACACCGAGGGCGTTAACAGTGGACTTGTGACCAGTATACAGAGCAGTAGCAGAGTTGGCCGAATCAGTGATAAAGCTGTCAATGGAGTGGGTCATAGCATGACCGAGAACTGGGAAGGTATCCATGGCCATCTTTGATTGATACACGCCATTCTTAGACTTGTGGCCAATGAGACGAGCAGCAGTGATCATGTTGGTGGTCATGCCGTCTCCAATGAAGAAGAGGACGTTTCTTGTCTTTCTCTCCTCCTCGAGATCGCGAACGTTCCAGGTGGCAGTGGTAGTCTTGCCATCATACTTGAGGGTTACTTTGTATTCACCAGCCTCGTCAAGGAAGACCTTTCGGTATGCCTTGGAGGCGACATTGACGAGGGATGGAGTCTTTGCATCGCGTGCAAAATAGTCCTCATACCAGCCAAAGGACCACTTTTCAAGCTTTGGCTCAGCAACCTTGAACCACTTAGAGCCCGAGAGAATACCACGGTGGCCACCAACTCGCTCGATTGTGAACTCGAAATTTTCGTCTGGGTTTGGGTTTCCAGTAGCCTCGGATCCGTTGATTGGAGCGTGGACTTCAAGACGAATATCGAATCGCTGGCCGGCAAGGAAGTCAGCCCTACACGATGATTGCAGTTAGTATAAGTCACCTAAATCAATGGGTCAATTAGAAGGAGATCTTACTGATCTGGAGGGAGAATACATCCGAGATCTGGACAAGAACCCAAACGTTGGAACGATTGAGCGGAAACGACGCTGATAAAGATCGCGACAGCCGCGATTGGCTTTGAGAGCACAACCATCTTGTATAATTAGAATATTACTATATTATAGGTTTATGAAATACTAATGCGAAGACGGAACCCGTGAGCTTTCGTTGGAAAAGAAGGACAGTCGCGGGCGCGATTGATCTACGGAATAGAAAAAAGGATCTCTGGGCGAGACGGGCATCTCGCATCTTTATATGTATTTTCTAGCGACTGCGCTGCCTTCCTTCTTCAACTTGCCGATGGGACCGGACCCAAAAGTCAGCTCAATTGGCATTGGCAGTCCTTGGTATCATCCTATCGTGGGAGTACAGCCTTCCATTAATTGTGATGTAGCCCTGACAGCGGTGTGGTGCGGTGAGACAAGCAGTGGAGAGAGCGCAGGATCGCTGGAAAGTTAGAAATCGAGACACGCATAGTCGCCTGCCTTTCCTTCCCGGACGTCATTTTCCATGCAGGCCCGGGAGCGGGAGAGTTCCATCTAGTAGTGGTCCGCCAGCGATATCTGCAGATACGGTGTAATATGGTAATGGGTTGTTGGTCGTTAATACTATAGTATTATAGTGGACCACGCTCGCTTGTCAATTGACCGCACCGAGTAAGAACAGGAGGACCCATTTTAGGCAACTACGATTACTCGAACGTGCTGGCAAGCATGAATTACACTGGGGGATGAGCGAGAAAAACGAGAATAAATGGTCTTGGTAATGAAGGCCTCGATGCAATTGTTTGCAGGGGAGCTGGTTGCGCGTGGGAGGATGGAAGCAGGCGATTGGTCGGTTCAGGGATACGTTCCTTTCGTTTCGCTTTTGATCGAGAAGCTAAAATGCAGGTCCGAATCGAATCATGCATCCCACGCCCTAGATTACAGTTTTTTTCTTTCTACTTTTCAAGGTGGAAGATGTCGTTCAACCTTCTTCCATTCTAGCTTTCCTGTCTTAATATGCGAGTTACACAAGTGTTAATGGCGTCTCCGTAATTAAGCTTACATCAACGCTCCCCATTTGGACAGAACTTGCATGTGGCGTTCCTTTGCACAGATCGAGCTTCTTGACTGAGGAATGAGAAACTTAGAATCGAGCATGCCATAGAGCAGGACTCCATAAAGCCAAGAGGCGATGGAGAGGCGTCCTGATTGCGACGCTGAAGAGCGGCAGAGTTACCTTTTTGGATCGCAGAGGTCGCTGCAATCTACTAGAGCAAATGCCAGTCGATTGAAAGTCGCCGTTGGCTCATATTTTTTTTTTTTTAGTTTTTTATGGCGAGAAACGTGGGGAAGGAATCAGCCCTTGCGATTGAGGCCGTCTTGGCGATTGCCGACAACCCTGCGGGTAGCTCTCGAGATTTCTAACTTTCTCAGACCATGATCCCAAGCATGAACTGGTGATTGGTCATGCTCTGAAGAAAGAAATAAAAAGCCAAGCTTCCAAAAGGAATTCTCTTGGGAGAAGCTTCCAAGGCCTCCTGCGAGATCCGGACAAGCTTTGAGCCGAGACCGGCGTGCTTGCGAAACCAGGTTGTAATTAATATTGTATACGACGTTGTGGAGTGCAGTGTATCATGACTTGGTCTGGAGCTGCAGGATATCAATTGTCTGCCTGGTATTTTAGCCGCTTAGATTGGTTGATTGATAGATCGAGGGTTTCTAAGGTGTGCGTTCATTTGAAATGTGGAAAGAGAAATTATGTCGACCGGGACTGTTCTCATGTGAAATGTTTAAAAAGTAGATTGATGAAACTGCGGTGAGAATGGGTCTTTATTCATAAATCCTACAGAGAAGCTCTTTCCGAAAACTAAGGAATAGCTCGCGCCGTAGAGTCAACGATATGGATCATGGCCATGGTTATGATCACCCAAGATCCTAGTCCGGTGTGTTAACTTCCAGAATGATAACGTTGACGGGCATTTTCTCGCCAATACAATCTTAAGTTATCGCATAGTACCGCTGAGGAGTCAGGTCCGAAAGTCCTTGTCGAATGCCAGGAAGCTTGGGCCAAACCAAGCCTGTACCGTGTTTCCAAAAGCATGAACATAAGATTAGAACCAGCTGAATTTTGGGAGATTCAAGTGCAAGCACGGGTGAGGTCAAGGTAGCTTCCTAGATAGGATAAGACAATTGAGACAAAGCGAAAGACAGCCGCCAAGAACAACCGCCAAGACAGCGTGATGGCTTTGTGTGAGCGGCAGTTCAGTTTGTGTCTGGATGCCGGGCAGGTGGGCTGGCTGGCTGGCTGGCTGCTGGTTGGTTGGTCGGTCACCCGGCGGCTTTCAGCGGGATCGGGCTCGCGGATGAATACAGTCAGAATTGGTTGATTAGCGTCGTACTACGACACGCAACATGCGCATGCAACACATGCATGCGGTATCCTGCCAGAGCATATCGACGGACTCTTTGGACTCCGGAACTTGTATGTGGTGGTATATAATGTCGACCGCTTGCAAGAGCATTGAGAATGAGTTCGAGGTGTTTTAAACGATTTTGCATTCCACTGCCACTTTTTTGTCGATATCGCGGACATCGTCCACCCGCTAAACCAAGTTTGACGGCAACTACCCCAGAATTAAACGCATTCTTCCGCGAACATGTTGTAAACATGAGGAAAGGCTAGGTTATGCATACGACATCGGGGCGGGGAAATGCAGTCTCAAATTGGTTTGATGAACGGAGGCTGGGTGAAGACGGAGACATCGGCGCTATATTCGATTTGACGACTGGCCTGGCCGCGTCATTTCTATGACGTACCCGATTGCCCCTCGGCATATATAACAACACAGGATCTGCTCCCACTCTGGTCAACCCCCCATCATCAGCATCAAAGGACATCCACTGTACTCCAAGGTTCAATCTAGGAAAACAGGAACATCCTTTATCGCAAGAATCACTAATCGTATATCGAATTTTGACTTCGGCTTTCAAAATGGAAAGGTACACAGACGAAAAGCTGCCCCAGGCCGAGATCGTCTACCTGGAAGCCGTCGAACTCCAGCAACCCAAGCCAAAGCGTCCGTTATGGCGCCGCATTGTCAGGTCTCTTTTCACAATTGGTGCCGTATTCATGGTATGGTGCACATTCGCACCGATCTTCCATGTTATGCGACACGGATGCAGCGTAAGTATCTTGGTATACGCATTTCATTTGTTATATATCCTAGAAGAATACATCTACACATACTCGATGATAAACCTGGTACTGACACAAAAATGTAGCGGACTCATTCGAGCAGGCCCAAGATGGCAATTCCTGATCTGGACATGGAGAATCATATGGATATCCCCTTGGAGCACTACACCTTCTCGCCTGATCTCAAGAACTTCTGGATCGAGCAAGAATCCTTCCATCTTCCAACTCGCACCAACGTCATCGGTAACCTGATCGTTCACTCCTGCGACAAGGCTGAAAAGATCTCTGCCCACTTTAAGTTTGAACTCTCTGACCCAGCGACCCGATCCGATATTACCGTCGAACCCCACGATGATGGCATCCTTTTCAAGTTGGACCCAGTTTCGATATCCCGCCAGACAGTCAACGCCACCATCTTTCTCGTCATTCCCAAGTCAAAGGATTATGAGCTTGAGGAACTTAGAGTCAGCACTATCAACCTCCCAATATGGATTAAAGACAGTTTTACCACCAAGATCAACGCGACCGACATCTCTGCTGTTTCCGGTTCAGTCACCAACTACGGAAAGGCTGCTAACAAGAATGCGCTCGACATTAACAATCTCCGTATCAAGACCGTCTCGGGCCCCATTATCGGTGAATTCCCCTTGAACCACGCTTTGGATCTCGAAACCACCAGCGGCAACATTCATGCCGACGTTGTTTCTGCCGATTTGAAAGAAGAGATTGGATACCTGAAGTCTTCTACCGTCAGCGGAGAGCACAAAATCAAATTTATCAGCAAGCTCAACCCTCGCCCACTGTACTCCAAGCACAACAGTGTTAGTGGCGATGTTGAAGTTACCTATCCAGAGGACTGGCAGGGTGGTTTGAAACTCAAGAGTACCAGCGGACACATTGTCGTTGCTGGCAAGGGCACCAGAATTGACAAGAAGGAGTCTAGCCCCGTCGGAAGATTCTGGAAGGTTGTCAAGGGAGCTGGTAAGAGCAAGGGGTCTATCAGCACCATCAGCGGCAAGATTGATATCCTGATCGGAGAGGAGGAGGATAAAGAGTAAATGCCGACTATGGAGAGCTGATCGAGGAGAACAGCCGTAGTTAGTTTAAATAAACCAAATTGTATTATTAACATGTAAAGCATTCCACCCACCAAAAGTTAATCATTAATATCGTCAAACTTAAAAATAAAAATAAAATGATGAGTGGAATGATCCAAATGATTCTTTAGTATAATTCGCAAACTTATGACTGACTTACGTTTCTCACCTGCACACAATCGCATCTAATCTCAGATATATACTTCCCAACTCTTTACAAGAAAACTAATACGGCATTGCGGCATAGAATCTACAAGAAGTTTTGGTGTGTTGACAAGCTCACTGCCGGCGCAAAGTCATATGTGTAGCTTTCGCTCGAGACCGTGAGGCCGAGACAGTTGAAGACTAACTCGCTAGTAAAGAAAATGTAATACTACGGCAGATCGGGCAGAGAGCTGGCTACCGCAGAAGAAGACGAGGAATGGATACAGAGAGGTGCTCTTCAGTTCTGCGGGCCAATCCGATTCACACTGGCATTCACCGATTACTAATTTGGTTAATGCGGCATTCAAACTGTTAGCTAGCATCCGATAAAAATAAGTTATTAGCGGGACGAGACAAAATTAAAAAAAATATGGCTTCGGTTTGCTCTCTAAGAACTGGCCCTTGGTCGAAGTAGAGGAAAAACAAATGGATATATTTAAAATAAACGCCTATAAACTCCATGAATCGAGATGAAACCGTCATATATATATGCCGCTCCAATTATTTTAAACAAGAATGACAAAATTCCGTCCTGTGGGTATTCGGTAGCGATAGTGTTAAGAAATGCCTAAGAATTTTTTTAAGAACAAACCCATCCCATTCAAGCGCCAGAAAGAAAAGAAAACCCCATCGCTAAAACAAACGAAAGGTAAAAGTAAGAAGAGAATGTCGATGAACAAACGAAACTATAACCAGCCATGGTATGTAATGAGTGCCCGTAGGCAAAACTCTAAATGTTGACAAGACAATCCATCCAATACAGTATCTATCTATCTCCTATTCTCTCCCATGCAAAATGTATCTGCAATTCACTCACAACATCCATGCCTGGTGTCGGTCGCTCAACCCCTCAATCTCAGCTGTCGTATGTCTCCATGGATCACAAACAGGGCTAGCCTCGATAGGTGTTGGCTCACTGTTCCTAAACGAATTATTCGTAGGAACGGCCAACGACAGCTTTGGTACCATTGTCACGGGCTTTATCTTTCCGTCGGGCATTCTGGTAGTTAGACACTGACCAAGACCATTTCTTGCCGAAGGGGGTAGCGAAGGAACTGGAGGAGGAGGCGACAATGGGGCGGGAGGTTGTTCTGGAGTAGCGAGATATCTCGCTGGAATGGGAGGCTGAGGTTCAGGATGGTACTGCTGCTTCTCTCTTAGAGTCTCCGATTGTGCTGGGATGTGGGTATAGCTCTTATTGCTATGGTTGGTACCCCATCGGCTGAGACGTTTGGAGACTCTGCTAACAAGGCTCGTGCTTGCTGGCTTCTCCTCTTTTTTGACGGGCTCTCGTACTGCTTGAGTGAATGTAACTTTTGTGGGTGGTGGAGATAGAAGTTTAAAGATCCTGTGAATTCGAGGGGTGGTATCGAGGTCTATTATTGCTGGGATGGAAGAGTATTCTGAAGAAGGTTTTTCGTCTGAGAAACGAAGCTCATCCGTCTGAAAGAATGTGGCGGTTTGGGTTGTTCGAGTCGCTGCCCGTCCGTTAAACTCGGAACGGCTAGGAGTAGTGACCGAAATTGAGGGACTACCATTGCAGACCGATGATGGAAAACTTGGACTTCTTGGGGCATGTTTGCGAAAGCTGGAGTAATTGAAGTCCACGCTGGAGGATCCACCGGTGGGTGATTTTGAGTCGATATCAATGGGCAGCTGTGATATGCGAGGTGCCAGCTCTGGGGATGCTTCTAACGGCCCGGAAATTTTCATCTCCTTTCGACGTTTGGAAATTCCGCCAAAGCAAGGGAGTGGAAGACAAGACATGTTGATCTTGTTCTAACACAAAAAATGGGGGTAAATGTATCGAAATGAAGCGAACAATAGTTCTACAAGGAGTTGTTAACCGTTGTTCAATTGTAGGGGGCCTTGTAGGAAAGATATCAGAGGGTTCTTACCAGGTCGATGCCCGGGTATTTATTATTGCTCAATTCCCGTATTCAAGCACTGAAGCTTAAGGATGTCTCGTAAACCAGAAGTCAGGGAGTTGGATGGCTTGGCGTTAATCCAACCTGATGACGAGGTGAAAATTGTCCAAGAAAGGTCGGACAACTTGGAAATGTTATATAACAATGGAAACAGCGCTGAAGGCAATATGCAACAGAAAAATGAACAGACAACGTAGAGCTAAAGTTGGAATAAATAAGGTTTGATGCAAAAATATAACACCCAGAAGAATGTTCTCTGGGAAAACCCAACAAGAACGCTTTCCAACAAAACTCTAGTGGGAAGCTGACTATCGTTAGTGAAAAGATAGTCGCAGTTCCAAAAGATGAAAAAAAGGTTGAAGGAATAAAAAAAAAAAAAAAAAGGATAACTGCAGATGCAAGCTCTAAAGCAGAGTTGGTCAATCGTAAAACAGGGCTGTAATGAGACGCCTGGCTGGATAAAGGAGAAACTACAAAATCGATGGGGTGGTGGTAGATAGGTATTATACTATTTTCTGACGGGCCTAGTCTAGCTCTCATTGCTGATCAAGATACTTTGACGTGGTGTTTGTCAAGGGTACCTACCAGGTGCCTGCGAATCATCCCATGTGAACCGATTCGCCTAATTATCGATAGCGGAGATACAAGTATATTCGGCCATGTCCTAGTCCTACGGCACTTTTTTCAATAGATGGGCATGTACCCTTAGCCTGGCTCAAGCTTCCCCACTTCATGCAAGCTTGTGCCATCGACTGTTCTAAAGGAGAATTCCCTATATCAGCGGATCTATAGCGTCTTTTTTGTTTTGCTATTTTTGTGCTGTGACTTTTCCCTAAAATGGAAATTTTCTTTGTGAGCCGTGTGGATGAAACAACATCGCGCCTGGTTGACAGACGGGTTTAGAGCTGGCCTGGAGTCCTTTGCAAGGCAGGTCCTATGACTGGATCATACGATACGAAAACAAGCGGATGGCAGTAGTATCAAGACCGCTAGAGTGTCTCTAGCAGGGCTTACGAAAAGCCGGCCGGTCCGAAGCGTCGGGTTCTAGGAACACCAAGGTTTTGGTGATTCAGGGAAACGATTCGATGATATTCTTGACAGGATGAGAGACACTCGGAAGATAGTAGTTAGTTGGTGGGGCTTCCCGTCTAGGAACAACCTTCTTTGCGGTGTGGAGGGTTTGATTGGCTCGGTGGACCTTGGCTGCAGGTCCAGCCATCGAAAGCGGCTCGATGACTTTTAGCTGATTGGCCGGCCTCAGCTGGGTTGCTGCAGCCCAAACACCACCAGACGTTCAGCTTTAAGCGCCTAAGCTTGCGCAATTGGATCTGGCTGCCGTATTTAGGAACAACAGTAGTGCTCGAGTGAGTGTTAACATTCTCTGATTATTGTCCATTTTGTTTATATCCACTTTGGGATTAGAGGGGAATCGGATCCTTATTTTTAGGCGCAGCTGCCCATAGCCAAGTGTGATCGAAGGCTCCGACGGCGACAATGGGTTTCAGGGAGTGTGTGATGTCAATTCAAACAAATTGACAGGCGTCGCGCGATCACATCCGAGTTCCAAGTGAACTATGTTTCTTTGAAGCTCTATGCTCAGCATCTCAATGTTTTGGTATTTTGATATTCTGATAATGGTGCACACGGTCGAGAAGGTTGATCAGCGTCCTCACAAGCGCCCACGGCCACGCTTATCCATGCCGTAGCTGGACATGCCTTGCATTGCCTCTGGATACCCAGGAGGACTGCATGTACATGTTCGCAGAGTATGAAGCAACCCCCTAGAGCTCTCCCCCGCAGTGTCACCATCAAGGTCTGTTGTACAGTTACCAGAGTGTGACTGTGATAGTGGCTAATGGTTAATAGGAATCGAAGGAATGGCACAGTTCACTGGAACACTTGGCGAACACCATTGGGAAATGTCAAATTTTCCAAACAGTGGCACAGCGTTGATATCAAGATGCGTGATATAATACTGGGCTCGTCTGCACCTATTGAGGCTCTTGGTGAGATGCCAGCCGCAGCAGGGTAAAAGCCCGACCTGCAATCCCGATTTGCTATTCAGAAAACAGATCGTTGCCTTCCACTTGTATTTCTCGCACGCCGGTTGAGAATCCCACAACGGTTTGAACACGTCGCTGCGGATTTTATCCAACTTGTTTTTCTTTTCCGATTGTCCAATCAATAATCTCGCGACAAGGTGAGAAGCTGGTAAACATATATCAACCAGGATCAAACGCCCGCTGTGCCGTCGAGCAACTTGACGCAGACGATTCGAGCAGACTCTTCGAGGAACTCCAATCCGTGACGGTAGTGACAGCGTAGCGATACCTTCCGACCGGAGTTATCCCGTCGTGAAAGCGATGAGCATTTGACCCGATATTTAATTTTCGCATTCAGGCATCTCGTCAAAGATGATGATTGGTTGTTATGGAGGAAGTTAAGAGCGAGAAGTGTGTTGTGCTGATCCGGCCAAATACTGTGCCAAGAGGTGCCGATCACAGGTTGCTCTGCCAACATCATGACAAACACCTGCTGTGTAAACAAAGGCCAACACATCCACCACCTCAGCTTCATCTGCGCTGTTCATAGCCGTAATGCGACCTCCATGTTCATGCAATCATCATCAACCTTCTCACTGCACCCTCACCTTCATCTCCACATACTTACGATTCTCACGATATCCATATTAAAGAATTGACTTGAAACGCTGGTTTTTCAAGACCTCTATCGCGATTGAGGGCCAGTAGTACTATCGGAAACTGGAAAGCATCAGTATGAACATCCGGTCAAGTGCGCAGAAGAGGAGTTAAGCTGACCCGCCCCGACACTTCAGGCATCTCTTTACACCACTTAGAGGGCAACGCATTACTAGCTCGCTGTTTAGTGCTAGCTGAATCGAAAGAACAGATTTCTCGTTAAGGTTCCCTCTGCCCTTCGAAAGAACTGATATTTTCTAGGGGTTTTCCTTTATAGCAAAGGAGCGCAAGCTCTTTGTGTGAAAATTACGAATCATGGCACCAACATCATTATCCTCGGTATCGGAGATAAAAAATGTCGTTCTCGATCTCTATATTCGCTCGGCAGATGCGCTGTGGAGTGCCTCGATGGAAACGGCGATGAATAGTAGTCTTGAAAAGAGAGCAGGCTATGTTAAGCCTACGAATTTTTCAAAGGGTATCATCGCTATATTTGCTATCCTTGGTGGCGCAATGGCTGCGTCTGTTTGGTGGTTCTTTTTGAAACAAGGCGGATTTGTCTGGAAAGAAGAGGACTGGGACGATTACAAGTCGTCGGTTATGCGTCGCAAAGGTCCGGATGGCAAGACGATCTCCTCGGGTAGTACTCGGGCTCCAGATACTGTAGTTACCGACCTCACTTATCAGACGGAGGGCACAAGTGACTATACGCACACCGAGAAGCAATCACAGGCTGATGGCCGCGAGACACCAAAGGCAAAATGGGCCAAGCCAAAGCGCAACAACAGCAAAAGAAGCATCAGGTCTGGGTTTAGCATGTTTTCACGATGGCGGAAGCGTGACCGCTCTCCTAGCGGCACAGAACGCGACCCCGACCTCGAATCATACGCTGACGAGGAACCGGCTCGCATGAGGTCCTACAATCCCCACCCTGTTCAAGCTCCATCCGTCATGAGTGAATCTGATATGGCTTCGGAGGTCCAAATGGGGAAACGCGGGAAATCCTTCAAAGGGGCTAATCGTCACCCATCTCGTTACGCCTATACCTACTCGCAAACTGAGTCGTCATCTGAAAGATCTGCGCCAGTTGGTCCTCGCCGGTCTACCGCAAAATCAAAGCGATCCGAATCTTCTCGTTCTGGTGCGCCAAAACGCCAACCTACCCAAAGAGTAGCTGCCCAACCTGAACTCTCTACAATCGCTGATGAAACCGAAACCCGCCTGTCCTTCGAAGCCGAGGATGATGCAGCCTTTACCGCATACTCTGAATCTATCTCTCGCCCTAGCCCTGCTTATAAATCTCCAGCGAAGAACCTAGCAACATCTGGGTCGAAAGGCACAAAACGCTATCCGTACCCAGTTGGCGATCCTACTAGACCATCAGGCTCCAAGCACAAATCTCAATATTCTTCATCGACGCGCAACGGCCGCAAACACTCCGCTGGTACCTACCAAACCGCAAGCACCGACACTTCTGATAGCGATTGCGCATCTGATTGTTCTTGCTGTACCACTGACTCCGACTCCGACTCCGATGATGGTGTTAGCACCACGATATCTACACGATTTAGAGAGTCTGCTCGTGGTGACCTAGGCACCAAAGTGTATCATCACCCACTCAGCGTTGGACTTGAGCCCAAGAGAATCAGTTCACCAGTTCCAACTGGTCAAATTGTTATGGGGAAGCAGCGTGGAAAACAGCCACAGACAGCAGATAGACGTGTCGTAGCAGCTAGAAGCTATAGAAAAGAGAGCAGAGGTAGCTTGAGCAGCGACAGCGAGGGCGATAGTGGAAACGAGACCGTAGTATCAAGGGTCAAGAAAGCATTGAACGGGCAACGCTAAGCGTTATGTAAAAGCCGACCCCGTAGTTTTCTTGTTCTGATTGGTTTCTGGCGTATGATTTTCGCGGCTGCATTCCTGGGTCAGCATTCCTAACCCAGCATATTTATTAGCGTGGTGATTTTGGGAGACCTCTGGGCTATAACTTGTGTTGGCTTACCAGGATCTCGGGTTTTTCCTTTGAATGGCGTTCAAACGGTCGGCCGTTGTTGTGACATTGTTTTACTCGTACACGAAATTTTCATTTGTCAGAATTCCGAACAACGATATATTTGCGCAAGGTGTGGAAATATGGTCTAGCGTGTTCTCGTTTACACCGACTCCTACATCAAAATTTGCATTCCTCTCCTGTATCTTAAGGTGTCACCTCCTCTCATTTCATCTAGCCTATCATGTATATCATAACCAATGTCTGATGTTTTTTATGCGTACCAATATAATATACAAGTGTCATGTGCAAACCTTCTTTTCAGCAGATTTTGTAGTATTATAGTTTTATTCTTAGACGTGAAGCTTATAAGGCCGTATTATTATATTAGACTAGCGAGAAATGCATCTTTAGACGGGTCTGTCGTAACCGAGTAGTCAATAAATAGATACAGTGGGCCCGCATTAAAAGCTCTGGCGGACGTCAGCAAATACGAAATACCCTCAAAACGATTACTAAACTTCTATACATGTGTTAAAACTAAGCTTAATTACCTTCACGAAATCCAGCTACCTCAATCTCTTGTCGCTACATTAGTACTCATTATCGATATCGATATATATATATATATATATCTCTAAACGATCCATAGCAAATGCGCACTTCACTTCATCAAGAATTTTCTTGAATATATACACACGCATTCAATCTATTTGATATGATACTGGAGCCAGGCCGGTATAATATAATCCTTCACAACCTCCAGCCCGGTAAAAATGACCACCCTGTAGCCCTCTTTGCCCATTACGAGCTAGAAAGTCCCAGCGGTTTACGGTTCATTAAGAATTACCAGATCTCAGATATACCCTTGAACGATCGAGATTGTATCGTAAGTCACATCTACGCCCCGTGGAATACAAAATAGCTAGACTAAAATCCAAGAGCAATATCAATAGTGGGAAATCTCAAATCCAACAATAGCCGGGAAATCAAAAGATACCTGGAAGATAGAAAATGTATGGTTTGGAACCGTCGGTTCAGTTGATGGTATGATCTGTGTGTCTCCAGCTGGTAGTCTTGAAATAACCGAATGGGTTATCCGGCCATCCGTGATAAGGCCAGGGCTTTACACGTAAGTCTCTTTAAAATTCCAACACAGTACATTTCTATATGTTTAGAATTTAGAGTTGATCTTTCTTTGCGTTCATCGGGATAGCATCGCGCCATCACCCGAAGATGACCGCAGGTGGGTGGCATTGAAAGAAGAGGTGGTCTTGGAGGTAATACCAGATAATGAAGCGCTCGAGCTCGCTTATTTTGAATTCCGGCCTGCTCCGCCAGGGCCATTGGTACTCTCGCCTCGAAAGATCACCAAGGAGCAGACGAGACAGAGTTACTTGAGAACCGAGAGTAATTTAATGTCGAAAATCATAGATTCTTGGCTTAAGTGTTAGAACAAAATTTAGGAAAAAATTTGACATATATGTCTGTGGTCCTCGTGAGCTAGAATCTTATAGTCATAATCAGTGCCAGAGATTGAACCTGTATCGAATTGAGAGTTTAATTTTTCTATACCGGTTGTTAGTTAGGCTATTGACATCACTTACAGGACGCATGACTCTTTAAAGCTTTGCTATTCTACTGATCGAACTAGAGCCTCTAATAAGGGTCTGCACATATACAAGAGACATGCAGTTTTGCATAGAATGGAAAGAAAAACAGCGTTATAAACCCAATTCCAAAAAGAAAACCAGTGCAAGACTTCGCGTAAGTAAGTAATTGCTCTCTACTTGCCGTATATCCCTGGGTAATCCAAAATCGTCCCAGCAATTAACATCAGTCCGAATTCTCCAACAATTCCTTCGTAATATCCTCAAACTCCTCGGTAAAAGCACCAACAATCAGATTCTCTTTACTATAATTCTCAGTTGCTACTTTAGAAATTCCCCTTTCCAGGGCAACCCGACCCACCGTATTCTTGGGCGTGTTTCTCGCCATCCTGTTCCTCTGACTGTTCGGTGTATCGGTTGGATCTCTCAGAGTCTTCCTGCCACGGTGAGTTCCAACAGGCGTTGACACATTAGTGTCAATTGCAGGTGATGTAGCAATGTTACGCATGTTTGTATCAGTAATTGGCATGGGATAAAATTTCGTAGACGTGATAGGGACAAAATCAGCCTGTTCAGGGGGGCTGGCAAGTCGACCTTGATGTTCCTCATCGTTGATGTGATGAACTCGAACTGTACCAGCTGCTGATGGAGGTTCCTCATACCCACTGCCAACAATATCTTGACCAAATGCGTGCGCAAAATCCCTGATTGAAGTCCTATTGGGGCTCTTCGTACCGTTGCTTTCATCATTCTCTTCTCCATATTCTCCATCATCTTCCTCATATTCGTCGTCCCCATCGTCATTCTCATCTCCTCCATCGTCATCGTTTGAAATCCCCAGGTCCTGCTTCTTTTTTTGAAGACTGAACAATCGATTCCCATTAACTGTAGACTTCTTCCTTTCCAGAGCCCGTTTTTTCAATTCGAATCTCCCTTTCCAAGCCCCACTAGCCTGTCTCGAAGTGTCAGCGTTCACGTTTGCAATTTCAGCGATTCCATCTTTTGCTTCAAATCCAAATTTCAATAATCTCCTGGTCAAGCTTCGGGCCATGCTCGGATTATATCCTGTACTCGAATCCACGCTAAAGTCGGAACTTGTAGTCCTAGTCGTCCCGATAGTCTCCACGCTACCCGGAGCCCCGCTCTCTCTTGCGGCTCTTGTCACATTCACTTTCGACGTATTCGACGATAAGACAGTAGTAGTATCCAGAGACCTCTTAAACCCCCTTGTCTTTGAAATCCTGCTACTCCCAACACTTTCCTCATCGATTACAGGCAATTGAGATTCATTCCCTAGCCATGGAGCCATCCAGCCGCTCCAAAAGTTTAGCCTGTGACGTCCACGATATACTCTTTGCGCAGCAGTATAAGTACTATGCATAACATGCCCCAGAGTCCCATAAGTCGCCTGTCGACCACGTGGAGCCCTATGTGCAGTCTCAGGGTATGCAAGAGAACTAGCCGTCCCGCTCCTCTCCGCAAAATTCGCATTCAACGCCTCCTCTCCCTTCCGTTGTAGCGAGATATCTCGATGCTGCGACTGCTGTCCCATAGTAACCAACCTCGCAGGAACAATCGGTGACACATTTCTTGACTGCGGTCTCGAATTGGCAGGTGTCAAGCTCAACAAGGGAACGGTACTTGAATTTGACGCTGCCCTTCGTGTTGGCGTAGGCGGCATCTTGACTTCGTCGGGAAATGGGAGCATATAATGGTCTCGTCCGATAACTTGGTGGGGCGAACGGTATGGGTCGTGGCGTGTGAGCGCACGGCCGACTTCGAAACTTAAACGATCCCGTTCTTTGCGTCGGTGGTAAGCACAGCAGATGAATATCGGGCAGCCGAGGAGGATGCTAAACATAACCACGAGACCAACAAATTGCCAACGGGGCATGGAAGTATTGCCAATCTGTATCATATTCATTGTGTAAGAATAGCCCGTTTATTGGGCGGCATTTGAAGCGTAACAAGCCTGCGAATCGATATTCTTTCAATACTCTGCCTTTAGCAGATTGTGGAACGGCAATGATATAATAAAGAATATATAGGTTGTAATTGGATGGGGCAGGCCGTGGGAAATACGGTCTGCTCTGGTTAAGGAGAGGAGGGTAAGATGGAAACGAAAAGGAAATAAGTCTGTTTAGCCATCTCTATATCTCTCCCAAGTATCTGCCATACAAGTTTGTAATAAATATAGGAATCTAGGACAACTAGTTCTGTTTCATCATCGGGAGCGAGCAGCAGACAATCGGGCTGAGGAAACAATGTTGCATTTCTTGCGTTGTCAAGAAGTCCCCTTTCTATCTGATATCAGCAGCGAATGAAAGATATATGGAAGGCATAACAGAAGACCTGTATTTCTGTCCCCGTATACATGTAAGTCGAGTCCCGTCAAGTTCAAAGCAAATCAAGTAGCTAAGGTACCAGAGAAAGTAAATAGAACCATTCGTATTCTCGTTAAATAAGAAATTGAAACAGGACCAGAATAAGAGTAAAAGGAATAAACAAAGGAAATCCCAGCTTATGGACAAATGCACCATAACCGTCATGTACATACACTGCATACGTTTTCTATAAACAGGACAGAAGAAAAATTGGAATGCCATCTTAAAAAAAAGAAAAACCCTTAAACAACCTCCAGCTCAATATCCCATTTCTGCCTCACCCGCTCGAAAATCCAGTCGACCGACATAACGAAATGCAGGACCGAGCTTCCATTTCCATATCCACCTTCCATCTTTGCCCTTCCACCGAGCATACCGCTTCCTTTGGTCGGTACAGCATTAGCTGCTGCGCAACACAACGACCCCAAAGTGCCTGGAGTCGTCAGACTTGGCCCTTCTGCGATAAGCGCATACATCTGAAATGGTCGACCTGGGAATCTTCCGGTATCATGGACATCAACAACCACGGTGCTATACTTGGCCTCTTTTTGTCCGCCCTCGGCTACAACTATAACCTTGGCTTTCGAGTCGGGTACCTCGCCGACGCCCCCAAATCCCCGAATCGGCCGCTTGACACCTCTCGACATGATTGTATTGGCTCCAGCTTTGCCGTTGTTGACCTTGACAAGAGCGTAGTTAAACATCGAGTAGCCACCAACTTCGTCCCCCATCTCAACAATATCGAACTCATGCATAGCGGTCAAAGTTCCGAAGGCATTTATATCAGCATCACCACCGGGAGGCTGTGTAACCAGACTACCTTCCGGCAAGAGTGTTGTTAGAGATCTGGGTGGAATGTTCGTTTCCTTTTCTGGGTCTCTTGCCGCGAAGGCGCTTGCCGCTGTAATAGCGTATATATCAGGGTTTGCCTTCTTGTCAGCTTTGTCCTTGACATACAACCCTATAGCAGAGAATTTGCTGGGTGCATCCGCAGGTCCGATCAATGTTCCGATGTCGTTGGCACTGCTCAAAGCAGTATTGGGGGAGTATCCCTCGGGAACCTCATAATTGAAGCTAGGCTCTCCTTCCACAATCTCGACCTCCAATCCCATACCTTCACACAACGCCATGATTTCTTCTTCGATACCCTTCTGCATTGTAACAATTATTACGCAAGGCTTGTTAACTATCGTTGTTTTTTTGTAAACTAGCGTCATGGCGTATGATCCCTGGCTAAGCGAACTAGCTAGTTCTGAGCGGACCTGTTCATATCTTCCAACGTGCGGGCTTTCTCTCGACATTATCGAAAAATGCGGGGCGAAAGAAATCTTGCCAGCTCCGGGAATACTATCAGAGTCATAATCGTAGTATCCGGGGGGCATCATGCTCATCGGTTGCGGTCCGTAAATAAGACCGTGGACATCATCGTCATCATCGGAATCCTGAAACATGCCGTTGGGCGGCGAATCTACACCAATGAGATCTACATCTTCGTCGTCCGCCTCTAGTCCCTCATCCAGACTGATGCCATCATACCCGTATCTCTGTACTCCAAAATCATGGTGCGCACCAAGATTAGATGTTCTATATCCCGAGCCTCCGGCTGTAGGCGATCCAAATAATGTCGTTGAAGTTACCGGCGGTCTCGAGGGATTGTTCATATAGTAAGAACTAGAATCGTCAGGCGTAATCTGAAAAGACTTGTATATTTTCTCTTCAGGGGGAGGAGTGGCTTGTCCAGCGAAAGACGAAGAGCCTGCGGAAACACCGCCCCTATTCGCGCCTGTATTCGGCAGCCTTGTCAACGACTGAGTTCCACCAACCCCGGATAAACGCTGTCCGTCCCCCGCCGAATAGCCCTGCGAGGACGATACTAGTTGCGATCCCGAAGAGTAGCGTGTGCCAGAAAAAGATGACGGGTCCCCGTTTGGGGACCCAGAGCCGTTTGGGGACTCCTCGTCTTCTTCTCCAGGCGTGCGTGTCATCGATTTCGCGAGCATTTCTTCAATCTTCGCACCACCTAGGATTCCAGCAGTACGTCGGCGATAGAACACGAGATAAGCTGCACTACCGTTGATACTTGTTGCAGGTGTTTGTCTTGCACTAGAGTCATCGAAGTAATACCACTTATTATCAACCCAGTTCCTTGCGTTAGCAGTGTAGTGGCCCCCTCCGAGACCTCCAAAGTGATTGTCTACTGCGATCAGATCGTAAACCAGTCCCTTTCCGTCTGATTCCAAGACTCTTCCTGAGAGATCTAACCCTTCAATTGGGAACTCAATTGCTGCATCAATCTTATCTCTAAAGCTCCTAGTGCTAGAAAACCTTTTGAATTGCAGGGCGATGATATCCGGAACACGCCAGATTTGCATGGACTTCTTTGCGTTCCGATGTTCTTTGCATCTCGGACAGTACCATTGGTTGTCATCATTCAGAGTCTCCTCACGGCCGAACTCGTCAAAGCAGTCGTCAATATGAATTCCACGTCGACGACGAGCTTCCCGCGTCTTACGCTTCTTCATGAGCTCTTCATCGATAAATTCTTCTGCTGCGTCGAAATAAGAGGAGCCACGGAACGAGTCCCCGGACCTTCCACCGAACACGGCGTCAAATGCTTCCTGGTTCCAATCGCAGACAAGACCTTCTCCGAGTTTGACCAGTGGCCCTTGGATAACTGATGGTGCAGCGGGTTGCTTCCCGGCTTTGCGAGATGATTGTTTCTTCGGGACGGTAAGATTCCTAGTCATAGAGCCATTTCCATAGAAATTAGAAGGAGAGACCTGTGTGAATGTGGACCGTGGCTTTGAGAGAGCCGCGGGTTCAGAGACATCCTCGTCACTAGCATCCAACATGTCAGCAACTCCGGTGTTGTCTGTCTCACCATAGGCGTCAGCGTCACTATCGTCGCTAGCTGGAGGTGAGTGCAGATATTTGCCGCCATTTGACTTTTTAGCTGGCTCGGGCTCTTCTGGAACCACAACAACCCTCGCTTTCATCATCTCGAGATTGATATCTATACCGTTCCACGCAGTTGGCAGAACTACATACCCCTTGCGCGGCATGATCTTTGTCGTGAACAGGGAACGCCAATGGTCAAGAACTTGTCCTGAAGTATCGCTTTGTGTAGTTGCAGGGGTGGTGCTCATCTCAACGTTAAGCTCAGACTCTGCGTCGCCCATCTTGACATCTACAAAGTCCTCAGTCCCAGTATCAGTATCGCTCTCGATCTTCGAAGCTGGCATATCAACGACCTCTCCTTCCTCCTCCAGAACGTTCGACTCGGAACTGTTTGAACTGGTTTTTTGGGCCCCGGGGCGCTTTGGACTTAAATCTGGCGAGTACATATCACTCGTAGTGAATTTCTGCAGATTTGATACAAGCTTCTTGAGAATAGCGTCGGGATCTTTCTGTTCTTCGCGATTGAGGACGATGAATGACGGGATGCCAAACAAATCAGCCCCCATTCTCCTGTTATCCTTGAATAGCCGATTGAAAACTGGTACGAGCAGCTCTTGTGTCTCAGTTTTATCGAAGTCATCCTCAGATTCGTCATCATCCCACGCAAACATGGCCGACATAGTAAGACGTCCGGTCATGGCCATAGGCTTCTTTCGCTTTGGGGGTGGGAAATTGGTCGGAACATCTTCCACCTCGTAAACGTAAATCTGGTCATTTGGCATGATTGCTTCTGAAACGGACTTATTGTCTTCATGATGTTTGTAGAACTTATTCCTAAAGACCTCAGAGACAACCATTTTTTTAGTCTCAATACCTAGCCGCTTGCCGACGAATTCCTTGAGCTGTTTGATTGTTGCATATTTTTCCATTTCGACATGGATAGTGACGAGTCTTTCGTAGGATGAGAGTGAATGAGCAGAGGGTACGAATGTAACCGCCTTTGACCACAGATTCTCCATAGGAAGAGGTAATTGGCAGCTGAGCCAAGGGTCAAATTTGATAGATGTCTTGTCGCAAACAGGGCAAGTGACTGTGCTCTTGTACATTCCCGCGAAGAGATCAATGATGACACTATCATTCCTCTTACGATATAGCTCCCAGTTTTCTTCTGCCAGCTTAGCGATGGCAGCTTCGTTACCAATCATTTCATCAGTGCTGTCGGGGAACTCTACAGTAGGTTTGGTGTGGATCCTGTTGAGGTCTTCATGGAGAATATCCAGTAAGTAGCTTACGAACTCTTGGGAGTCTTGTTGACCGTAGCCGCTAAAGATAGTGTTGTGTTTTCCCACCGCGCCTTTGAATTCACGGGGTGCAACAGTACCGCCAGCGTTAGGATTGTAGACTTGCTGCATCAACTGAGCGTACATTGTAGCGATTCTTCCATTAGAACCGATAGGGTTTCTAACATTCAATTCCTTTTTGTGAAGGCCCTCTGGGATTGATTTTGTTAGCTAGCTGCAGGCTAAATTTCCGTTATGAGAGCAAACTTACCAACGAAATATCTAGAGAGCTCTTCCACGGATTTTATACATTGAAGCGCGGAGTTCATATAACAGGTGTTCCCCAAATTTGAGAAGCCCACAGCTCCAGCAGGTCGTCCATCTCGTCTTGTCATGACATTCCTGGAAACTATGGGTGCCGGGGAGGCAGCAGATCTTGTTACAGTACCACGAGCCTTGTTGGTATTGGCCTTTGCAGAAGAAATGCTCTGTGTGACCTGTGTGCCCTTGGTCACACGAACGGGGAGATTATCCGCTCCGCCGAGCTTGAGCGCTTTGCTAACACGCTCGGACGGCCATTCGCCTTCTTCTTCAACTTCAACAATTAGGTACTTTTCTTGGGTGATACCAGCTTCAACTAGAGTCATGGTACCGTTGTACTGGCCTAGCATTAGCTGTTTTGTATTATCGGGTAAGTCAATTGGCTCCCGGTTGACACCGTATTCTAATTCTAAAAAGGTGTTGATGTCAATTTTGGCCGTAGTGGGCGGTCTTGCACTATCTGACGGCTTGAACTTCCACAGTCGGATTTTATCACGAGACTCCAGACCTAATTGTGCCTTGATCTCGAGAAGAAGTTCTTGAAAGCGGGAAGCTTTCCCCATCATTATCTTCCTCGGAGACTTGTTCTGAGCACTCTCTCTGAGTTGTGTGAATGTTGCTGTATTGCCAGCTGGAGCTAAAAGATAAACCGAATATATAGGTGGGTTAAGGTCTACCATGATGTTCGTTGAGCTAGCTTCACGGTCCGCTGTATTTATGGCTTCTCTAGGTAACGCTGGTGACTTCTCATTCATTCCGTACGTCTTCACGAGCTCTTCCCAGACCTCCTGTGGTACGATGTCAAAGTCAAGGATCATCTGCAAATCCTCTTTGAGGACGGGAAAGGTCTTTCCGTTCGGTAGCATTTCAATGTGGTCGATGAGCGCTGATGTATCCAGGGGGGGGACCGGTTTGCTGATGTCAAAGTCATCTTCTTTGGAGGGTTCGAAATCGGATAACTGTGCGAGGAAGCGTCTCCACCATTTACCCTCTAGGACATAATATTTCTTTCCCTCCACAGGCATGGCATCGCTGATGGTTTGGAGCCTCTCAATCATGTCATCCAAACTTTCCTCTTCGGTTTTTAGTTCGGAGGGTTCTTCAACGTGGATTGGCGGAGGTGAAGTAATCATATCAATGGATGGGCTTCGTCGGAGAATGGGTTTAGTCTCTGCTGACGGTTTTCTTTCGGCCTCATCAACATCCATCTTGCCGGTGTCTAAAAGCATATCCAGAAAAAAAGGGAAATTTGTTAGACCACTCCAAAAAAATTTATCTAGTTACATCTCATGTCTATATCAATGGAAAAATGATAGAAAAGCGTACCATCTTGAGGTTCATCATCTTGAGCTGCTTCATTTAGAGGCTTCACCTCCACTCTGTTCACCACCTCCTCGGTTGTACTTGCTGGGGTCTCCAATGCATCGAGCTGACTCGGCTGCGGGGTCGCGGCCTGCGATTCGACCATCTGTGACGGCTGAGGTGAAGCTATATAACCGGGAGGAGTAGCAATGCCGTCGTCGGACCGAGCGTAAGCAAATGAAGACGAAGAGTCAAAGGACGGATAGGATGAGTCCTGCAGGGAAGAAGAGGATTTGACAAATGGAGAGGAGGATCGGTGGCGGCGGTTGTTCGCTGCCTCCGAGAGAGACGGGGCAATTGAAGTAGGATTCGAAGGCTGATTTGCCGTCGATGGCTCGACGAGGTTTGGGGTAGAAGAACGAAACTCAGTCGGAGGATTTGGGGTCTGGCTTCTCGGAGAAGGTGCTACGTCTTCCTCGTTTCCGCCGTCGAACAATTTCCGTTTCCTCAGTGCGGAAGACGTTTTGAATACTATTTCTATGTCAGCTACCTAGCAGCGAGATGCAGGCAGCTGCGATGTCTTTTTTTAGTTTCAGGTGAGCTGCTTCGGCGTTGTCTGGTAGAGCTGGTAGGGCTAAGGCTCGTAATAGCGGTCAGCGTCGGTGGGGTGGTTTCTAATGCAGACTAGCACAGTCGTTTGTCTACGGGCTCCCTGTCAGTGACGGTAACAATGAAGATGGCAATAGTGATAGTGCGAGCTTTGCTAGCAGACAGGAGACGATTCCAGGCGGTAGGCAGCTAGGATACGTTGAAAGGAGTCAAGATGGCGATGATGAAGTTGGTTGATGGAGTGAGGAGGACGGAGGGAGGGAGGAGCAGCGGCAGCAGCAGGAGCACGGAGACTGTCAAAAATTGTCAAGCAACTTTGAACAGCACTCTTCAACACACAAAACCTGAAAGCGGTCCTTCAAAGAATGCTCCTGCAGACAAACCCTGCCATCTCATAGTGGCCTTCGCCTCGAACAATACGATAATTGAGGCTTCAATACGTGCCGCTGGAAGGAATCTCTTACCTAATGCCGCTGCGGCCGTCTGTAGCACGAGTTGTGGAGAGGTGTCCAACCAGGATCAGCTTTATCGATAGCTGTTAATCGAAGCACCGGTACCGTACAGCTCGAGCAGAGTCAAACGACACCGCCTTTTTTCAGAGCCGTAGAACGGGCGGGACTTGCTCCACGATGGCGGATATATCTATTTCGGGTAGCTGGGTTGCCTGTTGTCGGTCGGTCCTAGAATCTATTGAATACACGCCAGCCGCGAATCAGCTTTCAGCTCTCCCAAGCGTTTCTAGCTCTAAGTAGCTCGAGATCTCTACTCAGTCGAACAGAAAAAAAAAGGGTATGTACCTGGCCGATGCTTTTCTCCCTCCCGCGACTCAATCCTAAATTAGTGAGAGAAGGAAACCTGTGCAAATAAAAAAAAAAGCGGGTGGGTTTTAACAGTGTCAGGATCCGGAGGGCTTTTTCAAGTGGAACATCGAGGAAGGATTACGGATTATATATCAGGTACGAAGTACGTGTATCACCGCTAGCGAATAAGGCTCACACTTTTTTTTTGCTACCACTCATACCAGGTACCTGGAGATTCCAACAGCGGAAGCAGCAAGCTAAGCCCTGAGAGATGGGGCCTTAAGGAGCGGTAACGTGCGAACAGAGAGCACCAATAATCACGGGGTTTGCTGTGCTGCTTTGTCCAAGGTTTTTGTCCCCTCCAAAGGCCTTGCTGCAAGCCTAGCTGAGGTTTCCAGGGTACCTGCTGCAAAGCCACCAGCTCCCTCCAAGTGACTATTTCGCCCACGAGTTTAAGAGTCATGACTTTAGGCCTGGTTTCTTCCGCTCAGGTCGTTTGAGGCGATTCCCGCAGCCGCTTACTCTGCTGTGCGTCTTTCTCTCTGCAGAGCTGATCCACAGCTTTTGTTAAAAGCGCATTTGTCATATTTTCGCTCCCGCTGCTATCCTTCACCGAAAACTGCGTCTGAGTGTGTTTACCCTGGCGACTCCTAAAAAAGCAATCTAGGGAAGGATCTTATCTGCGGAGGATCTAACGAGATATCTCAACCCATCAGATACCCGAACCCGACCTAAATCAAAATATTGGGAATCGTCATCCAATTATTTATAGCTTTAAATGTTATAAATGCTCTGTCTTGCTGGGACTGCAGCTCCGCGCTTTCACTGAGATCACGAGTCTCGGAATTAAGGTATTTCAGAACTTGCGACAATCAAAGCTCCTCCAAGCCATCCATCTTTCCATTATCGCTTCATTAACATTACAACGGTTGCTTCGCCAAAAATTATGCACATGCACTTTTCGCTTCAAAACATCACAACACTAAATCATGTCGTAGACGTTCCCCACTTCATGAACGAGGCATCGCTACCCTTAGCAATACCTAATTCAAGGCTAAAATGAAGGCTATAGGTTTTTGTATAATAGACAAAAACAAGCCTATCTACCTATCTCACGGTAATTTTATCGACTTCGGCCTTCGCCTCCTCCCACGATTCCAAGTTCTTCTTTGCCCATTCAATCTGGCATTTTGCAAAATTGATCTATCAAACTGAATTAGTACTCTCATCGGTTGAAAATTCTGGGCAAATTGGAAAACCCTACCATGAGCTTTCTCATATCGGTCTCCTTCTCAGCTTGAAATCTATGCAAATCCGCCAAAACACTCTTCCCAGCCTCATCCACATCCCTTCCGGCAACCTGCAACGCTGCCTCCAACTGTACCAATGTTTCCCTCGTCTTTCCGATATTGTTTCTTCTCGTAGTTTCTGGATCAGCGTCGACGATTCCCGAAACCGCATGCGTCAGTTTACCAAAAATCTTGGAAACAGGATACGCTAATGGATTCGAAAACGAGCTCGCTTTACGATGCTGTGGTGAGGAACTAGCTCCTGTTTGTCCTGTTGACGACTGAGGGTAGGGTAACGGGGACGTAGAAATCGGCGGCGGCATTGGGCTGGAATGTGTCGGCGGGAAATCACTATCTACACTCCCCGCATCCGAATCTCCAGAACTAGTCGGCCTGTTCCCACTTTGCTGTACCGAACTGTCCGAATTCCTTCTAGGACTAGATTCTTGAGGTGGAGGCACCCCACTTCCAGCTAGGTAGTGTTCAATCCTCCTTGCTTCGAGTTCGCTCTTCTCGAGTTGCTCTAGCTTCATTTTTGCTTTCGCCAGCTCATCTTGTGTGATTTCCGCCTGTATTCGCTTCATCATTCGGTATTTCAACACGTTCCGAACTACGCCAGCAAACTGTGCGCTCTCTCTGATCGGTTCCGTGAATCCACTCGCCAATCCCGCTGCCAGTTCCTCCGTGTGGATATACGTGGAATCGACTGCCTGTCCTACCTTCTCTATCGCAGGTCCCAGCGTCGGAGCCGGCTCGGACAATGAGAACGCATTATAACGTGCCCCGAGCTCTGCTAGGTCGGTGGAGAGGTTAGAAAGCCTATTAAGCATTCTTCTGTTCACCTTTTCTACCCCCGAAGTGAGTAAAGTTTCATATGCGCGGGTGTTTGCCTCATATGATATCAAGTAAGGGTCGAGTTCTGATTCTGACATTGTACCGGTAGTGGAAGGTAAACTTCTCGCGTGTGTGAAGTCTGTCGGACCGCTATGGTCTGGTGATAATGGGGGCGATGGAACGTTCTTCAGCTTGGCATTGGATGGTGGAATAGGGAGATATTGGTGAGCAGGGGAAGGGCGTGATGGATCGATAGGTGGTGCTCGGAGCGGATGTTTTGGTAGTCCATTGATTGGTGGTGAATGTAAAACCTCGCTCTAAAATGGGTTTCATTAGCATCATTAGCTCGACGGATAGACATAACATAAGTACATACCCAGCTAGCATTTGGGTCCAAGAACCGCATAAAAACCGTATCCTTGCGTATCTGCTTCATCCTCGCACATCTATTCAAAAAGACACCTAGCATGCGCCGTCGGTGTTCAATTATCCCCTGATCTTCCTTGGCTCTTGTCGGCGCAGCTACATAGTCCGACATCGAGTGTTTCTCTGGTATCGGTGGAATGATTAGCGTAGGATGCAGGAGCACTAGGTTTGCTCGTAGGGACGCAAACTCCGAGTACCGTCGTCGTACTTCAAGATCCTGTACTCAGATCATTAGCCCCAAACCTTCACCCAGAACGAGCGACTACTCGATAAGTAATACCCCTGTTCTAATCGTATAAACGATAAAGTTGCCTCCACTGCCGTCTACATTCTTCCCAGCGTCGATAATGAAAACCTCCAGCTCCTTCGTCTCCCAAAGAATCTGTTCGATTCGGCTAGAATAGCCACCTTTCTTCCGTCTTGCACCATAATAATCTTCCTCTTCCTCGTCAATATCTGAGTCTGTATCATTTAAACTCTTTCCAGGAGCGGTGTCCGGTGCCTCCGTATCATCTCCCGAGTCTCTAATTTTGCTTGTGAAATCGGGTACTTCGTCGTTCTCCGACGAAGCAGCACTCGGCGAAGAGGGTCGGTGACCGAAGGGAGTTTGAATATGGTCGTACGGTGAGGTCGGCGGCGACGAGCCATAGGAGAGAGGGTTGTTGTCTTCCCACATGGCTAGAAAGGAGGAGACCAGTTATGCCGCGGTCTGCGACGCCAGAAGCGAGGGTTGCGATAGGCGGGTTGGAGGGGTAACTAGCAAGCTAATGTGGCACGACCCCCTTCTCGTCGTGCGATCCGGATTACAAGTGTGATATGAGCAAGATAAGGCGAAGCGGACGGTTTATAAGGATACGAGCAGGAGCTTGACCTGGAGGAGTTTGTTGAGGAGGCTGCGAGACATCTGGACATGAGGGCAACGTTGGTTGGGATGCTGTTGACGTATGTGCGCCAAGACCCGCCGACTAGATGGCCTGCCACAGCCTCCACGACACCTCAACCTCACGATACTGTCTACGTACCCCATAGTATCTCTAACTTGCGATTTCAGTGGTCAGTATTGGTGCTAGAGGAAATTACATGCTTTCTACTCGATATTTACGAAACTAACAGACTATTGAACAGTCCGGCGTCCTATGCCTCACCGTGCCAGATGTTGCATTTTAGTCTGCAACACACATATTATTTTATTAAAATCTTCAAATCTATAGAATTCATCAATCACTTCTTTGACATGCATACGTATATACTAATGGCGGTTAAATTTGTGCCCACCATCGCACAATAACCAATTATCCATTTTTGTAATCTCTATATCTATTATATCTCAATCTCCCATCCCTCCCAACCCCCCGGTTCGTATCCGTCTCACTCGCCGTCCTTTGCGACTCAATCGTCTCCATCTCACCCATCCTGCCTACTCTTCCCAAGTACCTCTCCCTCTCAGCGCCCATAACGTGCGGGGCTTCTACAGTCGTTGATGAAGTTCTCCTAGAACCTGTGTCTCTAGCTCTGTCAGGGCCGTAACCATAATCAGACTCCATATTGCTTGACCCTTCTGATCTCTGTGGCATCCTCATACGCTGAGAACTGCCAAAGCTCCCCCTCCTCCCTCCACTCTCACGGTGCTCCCATAGCCGTATCTGCGGAATTTCGGGATTTACATTGTTTCTCCGAGTTTGTCCGCTATTATTATCGAATACCGGGGCATTGTACTGTCGAAACTCATGATCCGGCACGAACCGCACATGCACGCTACCTGCGGACCCACGTCGGCCGCTCATATCGTTCGTAACTCTAGGATCCGTCGTGCTAATCGGAGGAGTGCTCATCCTTCTTGTGCGTCTCCTTCTGCTGCCAATATCTTCCACATGTACACCTTGCATCTGTTGGTGGGGTGCATTTGGCCTTCTCCGGGGTCTCATGTCTTCGTCGCGAACCGACGATCGCCGGTCCCAGCTACCTTCTCCTAGTATTCGAACGTTAGATCCAAAGCCTCGGCCCGATCGGTTTCGAGTATGATATATATCCGAGATTGGTGAATATGACTCGGTAGCTTCAGGCATAGTTGGATTGGAAGACGGATAGTACTCTTCTCCTCTCGGCATAAACTGCCCCCGTGGCGGTCGCGGCAAGGGAAATTCCCCATTCGGTGTCATGGGGCGGTTACTAGAGTAACCTAGCGGCACTTGTGTTCTGGGTTGATCAGCAGATTCAGGAGGTGAGATTGGAGGCGGAGGGTAGTCTATTGAGGGTCTCCGAGGTCTGGTCCGTGGCGATGGTTCTTCCGATGCAGTTGCGAATCCAGAGCCATCGCTCTCATCAGTCGAGTCTCCCAGGTTGCGAATGGGAAATCCCATCCACCGAGGGCCACGAGGACCTGAAGGCCCCCCATATGGATTTCCTTCTGGTGATTGTGGCGGAGTCGAAGGCGGTGACTCCTGTCCATTCACACTCATAAATTGTGTCGAACTATAGTCCGGTGACGAATAGCCATTAGGACCCGGCCCAGGGGGTGGTGGACCGGGAGAAGGCCATGGTGTAGATCCGTCACTGGGAGTAGAACTACTACTCGAACTTGCATCGCTCCCTCGCCGGCTATTTCGACCGCCCCGTGACTCCGTCCGATGTGTACAGTTGTTGTTTATTATCACCGGTGCTTGGCCTGTTGTCCTCGGCCCGTTTTGAGACGCCAGAAACAGCATATCTTTTGAATCCTGCTCCAGATTCCTTGTTCTCTCCCTCAAATCCCTAATATCTCGCCTCAGATGAGCATCTCTGATGTCTAACTTCTGGTTGTCGAACAATCTCTCTTGCCGTTCCTCGGCTAGCTCCTCCTCTACGTTCTGCAATCCCATGCCTACATGAAGCAATCCTGCTTCAACATCCTGCAATTCATCGTCAACCTGCTGAAGACCTTCCGCTTGCAACCCCGCAATATGGTCAATTGTGTTCTCGAATTCTTCTTTGGTTACTACATTTCTAGGAATAGATCCTCTGCGGGTAGTATTGGCATTCAAGGGCTGTCCAAGTCCTGCTACTCGTATTCCGGGCGTAGTTACATGTACAGTATCGGATCGAAAGTCAGTAAGTGGTATTGTCGAAGAGTCTGTACTGCTCCCTGCGTAACTCAGCTGCATATCATCAACTCGAAACTGTAATGACGGCACCGGCGACCCGGATCCAGGTCCCAGTGGCGGTCCAGGTGGCGGTCCAGGCTGGCGGTCCTTGTCCATACCTCGGTCCTTGTCCAAAACCAGGCCCGCTTGCACCGTGAAGGTGTCCAACATTAAGCCTTCCGATGCCTCAGGAACCATCCTCCTGCCCCCGCCGTCGAGGTTCCTCTCTCGCGTGTCTTCTGTGGCAGCGAACCTCAATGTCTGCTTTTTCGGCTGCCTAGGGCTGCTGCACCCTACCCGGCCACCACAACCACTTGGTCCGTGATTGGATAAATCAATGCTAATATTGCCCCTTCTGTCCTCCAAATCCTCTGAGCTAGACACCGCCTGCATACGACATATGCCACAGCAGCAGGTGAAAAGGCACAGGGCCAAGATGAACGCTATGACACCAAATATTACACCAAAGATCGTGCCAATCGTTTTATCGGTGGAGCGTGTCGTAGATGCAGCTTGAGCCACCGCTGTGGCATATGTATATAGTGGAGAGAACGAGGTGTGTGGTGCGATAGTACTGGGTGTTCCGATAGGCATTATACCACTTAAAAGGGGATCTAGTAGCGATTTACAGCTCGACAAGCTCCACCGAGCATCTTTTCCTTCTGTCGGGGTTTAATGTGACGATTGAGCTCAATCCGCTTAAGAATAGGTCCTAGTTCTAAGACTTTGAGATCGAGATGACCTACCGCTTTAACTTCACCGGGTACCATTTATGCGAGAGCTCAAATATTCAAACCGGGATTCGTGTGCGTGTTCGGTATACAATATTAACATCCTCCTACTTACAAAGAAAAACCTGAGACCACCGAATAGAGCGGTAAATATATCAAATACAAAGCCGAGAATGTTGCAGTTTATACCACCACCTCACCCAGCATGCATTATTACACAAAGGAAAAGAAAAATATCATATACGCTTTGCACTAGGGAAGACCCGAATGGCACCGATTTCTTTCTTTCTATAACAGAGTTTGCTTAATAGGTCAGGAACCTGTGTTTATCCGTCGCACGGTACCGATCATTCACGTAGATTACAATCATGATTCTACAGTACATGATTATATTCCAAAACCGCGTGTAAAAGAAAGCGACTGGGTTAATGGAGGTTGGCTGTTTCGCCACAGGATCCCGTGTATCTGTCACTGTACGATCGCACGGGCCAGGCGGGAGAACACTGAGAATCCGGCACCTGGCATTTGGTACCACGGTATCAAGTGGAAAGGTTGCGATCTGTAAAGTATACTCACGCAGAAACTTCCTAGATACAACGACTTACGACTTTCTACGGCCAGAGAATTCATTCTAGATCAGCTCTTATGATAACGGCGGTTAAATTTTTTAAGATAATACTAAAGAACTCAGAAAAGGACTCGGGTCTGGTTTACGAGAAAACTAAAGTACATATATAAAGCGAAAAAAGAGCTCCACATAGAATATTAAACTCTCCTTAATCATTTGTGCTATCTAGCGATCCATTTCCATGAATTCCACCTGGACAGAGGTGTTGCCCATTCCAGCCAGCGGATACTAAGGCTGTGGCAGGTTACACAGGTTCGAACAACGCAGCGCATCTCTCGCGCTATAAGATTCAATACCTTAACCCTCCAAATATACGATACCGAGAACACCTTTGCTATCAATAACCGTAACCTGTATTGAGGCGTTTTTTTTTCTCGTCCCGTCGTTCCTGTTGGCTTCTGTACAATCCCGTCTGGCTTGAGGAAATTGCTCGCACGACACGCTTTGCATGGCCAATAGATGAAGGATCAGGTATAACCGATATCAATGCCTCTCAGCCTCGTATTCACATTTTCGATTGGATTAATTCTTGATTATATCGCAACATGCACGCTAGCCCCTAGCTGCAGTTTTTATGACGGCAGCTGTCCGATTGCGGGGGTTGCTTTCTGAGCGTCTTTTTTCGACAGTCGAGAGGGAATTGTCGGGGTCAGGATCCAAGCCAAGAAATGCATCGTTAGTGGTGTGCTGGTTCTTGGTATTGGCGAGCGTCGCAAGCTACTGCGATATCCTCGCGTTTGTCTGCTTCTGACAGCGTAAATTTTTTGAACAAGCGTCTAGTTCAAAAAAAATATCCCAATGGATAAATTCAGTATATAGACTCGTGTAGCTCTGGCCGTTGGAATTCCGTTAGAGGCAAAGCATGACGAAACGGTTTCACTTCTTGAAAGCACTTGGTAAAGTCGTCTATGTTGTTGCATCATCAAGTCGTCCCATAAACCACGAGTGGTTCGAGACTGAACCCAGAAACTCTCCGTCTTTCGGCCAAGAGCTTCGTGTTGATAGCAACATTGCTGTGCGCTTCATGCTTGGATCCATATCACCAGATCATATAGGTCTCGAACTTCAACTTTACGCATGCCCTGTTATGGATATTTCCATTGGTAGAAAGAAGAACCGTGCGTCCCAAAAGCAAGCTAGCGAGCTAGCAATTGTACGAAGATGTCAAGGTTAGTTGTCTTTTCCAGTTGCATTTGTGTGGTTGAAAATTAAAAAAAACATCAAGATAGATCCGACTCGATTCTACGGCTGACCAAAAACGCAAAACCTTGACATCGGCGTCTCCAGGCTGGAAGGTAACAATCCACGCGCGATACCACAAGTTCCGACCAAAAGAAGTTTAACGCAAGTGGCAAACCAAAAGTCCACAGTACGAGAAGTATAGTGCAGTCGGAACCTCCATTGAGAAAGAGATATGTGAGATTTGCATAACAAGTACACACTTCCATGGTCATGTGTGCTTTTTTTCCCACACTAAACTGTTTCATATGCTATATTTTTTTTCCTTTCCCCCCTTCTCCCCTTCTAGAAGAACACTAAAAAGATGGCATGGAGGGACAGCTTTTCCTAATCTAGGCATCATAATGTAAGCTCTTGTAAGGCTCACTTGTGTGCGCTGTCCAATTGGAGGGTGTTTGCTATCTTTGCATGCATGCATGCTCGCTTCGACGATTCGAACCCACCGAGAAGAGACACTAGCAAAGCAAAAGGGCTGCAGATGAGATTACGTAGATTGACAGGGAGGGGTTGGGTGTTAACCCCCAAAGACAGTTCGTTTGTTATCAAAGGTACGAAAAGAAGAAGACTCAAGGGTCGGTCAATGCCGATTTGTTCAGATGTGTTTGGCGTACAGAGAGTATCATGTAGGGGAGCTTGCTGCTTGCGTGATATTATAGGCAAGACATAATTTCACTAGAAACTTTTTTTGTTCTGGGGTTTCGCTCGCACCGCGCATCGTTCGACCTTTCTTCGGGCCCTTGGGCCCTTGGATTCTAGGAAACGGCAGTCAGCCTTGCGATGATTTGGAAATAGCTTCGAGCATTCACATTTTATTCGTATCAGTCGAGTATGAGCGATATCTCGAAAATGGAGTGGCAGATTGCCCGCCCTAACTATGGTTAAACTGGAGGTGGACGGATTCTAGGTAGAAGTCAGGCGGTAGAGTAGGGCGGGCCATCACTTTTAGGCCTCACAGTTTATTTTCAACCGCTTCGCGAGAAGAGTCCCTATCCACACGAATCGAGCACATGGGCCCAAGTTAACATCACCAGGCCACAAACGACTAGACAAAAGTGTTTTGCAGCATGAGCCGAACCGACCAGAGACAGAATGACTTCATGATCGTATGAGGGTAACCGTCCCTTTTTTTTGGTTTACTATAGTGGGTATTCTTTTCGCGGAGCCTCTCGGTAGTCCGGCAACCAGGACGCTAGGATGATAAGGGTAGGTTCAAAAATAGATTTTCGCTCCGGAATCCCAAATCACGTTAGAAGTTCGTCAACAGAGAGAGACAGAGATCGTAAAATTAGGGATAGAGTTTTCCTAAGAAACCCTTCGATTGCAAGGCTGACTGCAACGTATCCCGGTCCGGAAGAACGAGCCAAGCAAAACGGTGCGTTCGGAAAGGTCACATTGGACGTATTTTTCCTCGCTCGTTAACTGTTTTTTTGCTAGCGTGGGTGTAGGGCTGTTGGTACTTTTGCGTCTGCCTACGCCGCTGGATGAGTAAGAAAGCACAACATTGGCTGCGAGATAGGACACCCAAAATGGAGCGAGTCGACATGGGGGCAGAAAGACGAGAAGGGTGGGAATCGGAACATTCCCGCAAACTGGCTGGTCTGGTGGTGTTTCTTTCATGTAGGTTGTTCAATCCGGTGCATATGCAGGCAGGCATTTGGAAAATCCAGGCAGCCTGGTCCAATGTGAGGTAAGTAACTCGAGCGATTGTTTTCGTGTTAGTCAGAGAAGCAGACATCAGAAGTTGGGATCCTTGCAGCTGTGCCGTCTGGGGGATGGATATATTGGGAAGAAGAGAGAAGAGAGGAAGGGACTGAAGCTTCAGTCGTGTATAAGAAGACACCTGGGCCCCCAACCTCTGAGGCTGAATTCGAAAGAAAGATATCACGAACAATACTCTTTTCTCTCTATATATCTATTTATCGCTCTCATATCAATTCGTCAAGCTCCTACACAGAACTACAGAACTACATATCCAGTCTCTCAAAGAATCACAGTAGTCCCTCAATCAATCGCATCTCGTCTCTTACCGAGCTATTTATAAATACTGCAATCCCCGAAATCGATGGAACCTGCCCGGCCTCAAGCTCCTGAGATCGCAATCTCCACTTCTCCTCGCTCTGCCTCCTTCTTCGACCGGGTCCTTCGTCGCACTTCGTCTGGTGCCAGCACTTCCAGCAGAGTTCCAATCCTCAACCTGCCCGAAGACACACCCGCCAGCTCCAACACCAGCGTCAGCTCCACCCGCAACACCCGCAACGCACGCCTCAACACACCTGCCTCCTCACGCTCCAGCAGCCGCTCCTCCCACAAACGAGCCCCGCTGAGCATCGACACCTCCCTCGCTTCGGCCACCATGATCTCCCACAAGAAGACAAAGACTACTCACCTCACCGTTGACACATCTGCTTCCCGCTCGCGGTCGCGGTCCCGGTCTTCGCGCTCACCTTCTCCCAACATCCAACTGATCAATCACTCCTCCCGAGTAGCCAGCATCAACCATGTCGGACGACATACCAACGATTGGCTATTCGGCGGCTTCCACCTTACTTCAAAGATCGGTGCGCCAAGAGGACGTTCAAGGTCGTAGTCCAAAAAAAAAATATTTACGGCTAAACACCAAAAAAGTCCATTCGTTCGCTGTAGCTTGATCTTTCAGCCGTCCCTTTATTCGCGTTATCCGATCTTCAATATAATAAGACCTCGTTCGTTCTTGGGAAACGAGCGAACACCACACCCCCCAGCATGCATCCAAAAGACCCGATCCTTCAATTTCTAGCATCTTGCCTGTTTTTCTTCCGAGTTTATACACTTTGCTTTCATTCGTTATGCCTTACGGTTATACTTTACGAAGCTTCACGATCCAAATATCCCACACTCGCTGATCTTACCAGCTTTTCTTTTCTCTCACTCTTGATTTTCTTTTCTATAATGCTGGTCACAAAGGAACCCAAGCATTCCAGATTCGCTTCTCTCCTGTACCATATATTTTAATATTCTGGCAAGGCTCCCAGAAGCGCCAATAATAAATTCTATCGTCCAATAATTAATCGTATTTCTACCAGTAAAAAAAAACGCAGTCGAGGTAATTCTCCTAAGCTATAGCTTCAAAACCTGCAGTGACAGAAATTTGACATGATTAGACTCCATCCAATCCGATGGATCGCTCCAATCTTCGCTCCATTTTCAGCTCCGCGATATCCATGTAAAAAGATATTATGCACCATCGCAAGTCGCAACATGGTTCGTTCGCTCCACAAGAAACCGGATTATTCGTACCGTCAGCTCCGAGCTCTTCAGCCCCAGATAAACCAGGCAGAAAAGTAGAAATTATAAGCGAATGTAAAAGGGAAAGGTGGGAAGGGTATGCAATACATGCAGCGCACCCGAAAGGAATACCGGTTCCCAAACCTCGGGCTCGGTATTTTTTTTGTTTGTTTCTTTGACACAAAAATGATATTTACGGGACACATATTATTCTCGCTCCACATGCAGGAAATCAGAATATCGGGCACTAGTTGGCTTTGCAGCGGTCATATAAAAGAAATGGAAAAAAAGTATTAATTAAAATATGGTATACGAAGAGTAAAAAACGAATGAAATAAATGTAAACCTAGTCTCGGGTGTAAACCCGAGAAAACAACCAACGGAAAACGACCAAAAATGCAACCGATGGTAACCCTCCCAAAAATGCAGAGAAGAGAGAGAAGAAAAAAGTAATGCAAACCACCGAACGCCGTAAATATGCAAGAAATGCAAAAAGGAAAAAAGTGATGAAAATGCAGGTAAGCAAATCGTGTATGTATGTACGTAATGTAGATGCAACAAAAAGATCAGAAGAAGAGGAGCAGTAGGGTATGCTCAACTGTACATGGCGGGAAAAGACAGACCGTTCCGAATGATGAGAGCGTATATCTGCATGCAAGATGTAACTTCCAAATGAAAGTTAAACCGAAAGGTAAAAGTAATAAAACCCACAAATAGACACCGGGGAACTAAGTTCAAAAAAAAAAAAAACTTCCGGCCTAGCCTACCGATCGACTAGTGCAGACATATTAGTTACGACGACGGGGTGGCTAAGGTCTCAGCCCACATACAACGCTGAGATGAAACATCCAAGAATACCAAAAAACAAAAAACAGAACAAGAAAAAAAGTGGTCCCAGGACCACGGAACTTCTTTGTGAAACTTTGATTTTCATTTCCGTCATTCAACTGCTCCACCCCCGCATACGCCGTATATAGCGTTGTGCTTTGGGTTTATTCTTCGATTATCTCGGAAACAGGCCACAGTTCAAACATGAACGAGTTGTGCCGTCCGATGGGTACTAATCGTCGGCCCCACTGGTCTTCGTATCGTACTTCGCCGTGCTTCCACATCGCCCGTGCCATAACTGACGACTCGTGGTACTTGAGATCTACGGGGCCGATAGGAAAGCTGGGCAGAGGCGATGCTTCGCGGACGTGTGGCATGCTTCGTCGTAGACTCTTGGGCGGCATTCTCCACGACGGGGGACCGGATCTGGAGCGTCGCGTGCGGTCTTCATCATCGTGTTTGGCGGCACGGCTGCGTCCGCGCGACGACGAGGAAGATTCTTGGTTTTGCTGTGATATACTGCCCGCGTTGCCTTTCCCGGATAGCTTTGACAGGTCTGGTTCTGATTTACTCAGACGGCGGACATCGTGGCCGTCATCTGATGTGGGGGACGCAGGTGCATCTTGGAGATAGTGCAACTTGCTTGCCAGTTTCTGAAACTGCTTCTTCGAGCTCTCTGCAACTTTTTCGATATTTGAGGGAGAAGAAGCTCTCGATGTAGTGATAGCGGGCGGTGTCAGAGACGGTGACTCGAAATCCCTCGAACCGATTCCTGCATCTAGATCCCATTCTGGTGGGTCTTCTAATAGCGCCATCTGGTAGTTAAACGCCTGTTCCTCCTCTTCAGAAACAGACGGTAGTTTCTGCTTCTGCGACGATGATCCTAACTTGGAATTAGGAGAGAACGATCTCAGATACGGAGACTTTATAAAATCCGACATCCGCCTCGGCCGCTGCGCCAATAGCACGGGTGTCTTGGGAGTCCGCTCTACATCCTCTCTTCTAATTTCTGGCATCACTTTCTTCTCTTTTTTGATTTTCTGCTGACGTTGATGGATATCCGGAAAGATCTCCGGGAAGATATTCTTAATACGCATCGGGATGATATATAAGAAATGTTGGGGGGATAAAGGATAGTATAGGTTAAAATTAAACAAGGGGTAATAAAAGTAAAAGAAAGGAATGGGGACTGGGAAGCATTCCGTGAGGGAGGAGTTATAGGTATATATATATAACGGTGGAAGACGACGCGGTGATATCAAGGATTTATAATATGGACGATCCTTCGGGACACGTACGGGAGGACGTAGGTACGGTGAGGGTTGGGATGAGACGAGTGAGTAATAAGGCTATTCAAAAGAAATTATATGTGTCAGTATACCGATGCTATTTTGTATATTTTTATTTTTATAGAAAAGAAGAACTTTCCACTTTTGCTCAGTTTTATACGTACATATATAGAGAGAGAGGATGCCACCAGGGGACAGAAATGCGACCTGCAGGTGCATGAGCTGCAGAAAACAAAAAGATGGCCCGAGTTTTCTGCCCAACAGGAGCTGAGTTCCGTTATGCAAGTTGCCCCGAAGTTTGGATATTATGCAACTCCCCGAAAAAAGGTTCGCTTGGAGCCTTATATAATCTGAGGGTACTCGTCCACCAGCTGAGAGATGGACGGTCACGCCGTCCAGCAGGTAGGCATGTCGGCAGGTCTGTTCATGTAGAGCGGGGAGGGGGACGAATGGGTGACAGAGCTCCGAAATAAAGCCACCAGACACCAAAAACATAGCAACCTGTGTTGTCGCGTAAGGCCGGATCACTACGGTGTGTGGTAAGGTGAGATATTTCTGGTATGTATTGCAAAACTCTCAAGGTTTGTTCCGTAGAGTGGATCGAGATCTCCTCTGCTTATCGTAATACCAACCCCTATCAATCGCAGGCCTGGGCCTCTCAGACAGACTAAACGGCTGACGGACTCACACCTGTTTCAACGTCATAGAAAGTGGAAGAAGTGATTACTGCTGTGAAGCCTGTTGAATAGGCCGCGATGGTAACCCCATCTGATAGATCTTGGTGTAGTTTTTCCTGGAGTTTGTCTTGATCAGCAGGCACACCTCGGCATGGGTATGCCACCACCACCACGAGAATTAGATGCAGATGACAGGGTCACCGCCCCCGAATAGGGCGGAACATCCGGCAAGTTGGTAAGAAGGTATCCCCATCGAGATCTTTTTTGAACGAAGGAGGGGCGAGCCTGTGCGTTTGGTAAGAGTTCCGACGCGGATTCTTCTCCAATTCTTGATTGAAAACCCAAAGCTTCGTCTTGTCAACTGAATTCAATTCCGTCTTTGCAGCTGCAAAGTGGGGCAAGCACACGGGATTGTCAAACCCCGCATAACGCCGTGCAACCAGCCGACACAAAGCAAAAATATAATAATCTTCGCTCTGGCAGTTCCTTCCAGGCTTATTGACCGATAAGAAAATAGTGGCATTCGAAGGTAGTGTCGTTATTAATATCCTGCTGCGGTTTACGATACCATCCTGCGAGGAGGGACTACTAGAGAGTCTCCAAACTCGCTTATTCGCTGGCTGTCTCCGCGGGCAGCAAAGAGTGTTGTGTCTGAGGTTGAGATGGAATCAGGTATCCATTTTAATTCGCGGACGACGAAGAACAAGGTCCTTCACAGGAGCTTTTAGCATCTTCATGAGGCCTTGGTCTGTATTCCAACTTCCCTCTGGAAATAGTTTCTCCCCCCAAGCCGCCTCTGCAACGGTCGCTATCACACCCAGATTTATCGGTTCATGTTTACTCATATTCGTATCGAAACTCTCCCAGTGGTACTTGCTTCCTTCAAGAGCTCTCAACCGCACCCTAACTGCGCGTGCAACGCTCCTCTTATCTACCCATACTCCTTTCTCCTGCAGCCTTTTTACGAGCCTGATACCCCAGGCGCAGCGAGAATATCGTGCTTTTAACGCTATACTAGCCTTCCTACGTACGAGATCCTGGTACCACGCTCGCTGCATCGATATGAACCCCCACTCAACGAGCGATCGAATAGTAGTTGTTGGAAAGAGCACTCGCAAGGGATTCCGTGGACTTCTGCGATACGATGTAGGCGGATCAGTCCAGTCAAATATATCAGGGCTTTCGTAGCCCAGCGAGGTAATCCGTCCCACGTCTGTGAATTTTATAGGGGTTCTTGATTGTCGTGATGCAGCCGTCCGAGGATCGTACCACTCAACAAGCCACAAGCACAGTCTTCTCAGATCCTTCAGTTTCCTGAACATTCCGTAACGTTTCAGGATCTCTCTCCACAATGCCGGATCCACTTCGTCGCCGTTAATCAAGAGCGCCCGCAGGTAATTTGTCGCCATATGCAGGTCCTTGTTTCTGCGCGCTCCGGAACTCTGAGTAATCGGACGATGTGCAGGTCGTCGCGGCAACAATATTGCGCGAAGGAGCTCTCGCTGTCCAGATGATCTGATAGGAATCGATAACGCTCGCATTTCTTCCATGAGCTCTACACCGGCTTTAATTTGTCGTGTCATGAACAATTGTCCCAGGAATAAATTCCATGTCATAGGGTTCCTCCGTCGGAGTTTTACATAGACGTGATTAAAAAACTTCCAGCGATAGGTACTCAGGTAACCCTGGAGGAGCGCATTGGCCCTTGATATTTCCAATTCCTCGATGGGGAGGGATTCCTCCAAGGCTTCTTCAGGATTATATCGCGCTCTTACCTCTAGATATTTGCTGTAAACCTCCTTGTCCGCTTCGATCTGCCGTCTATTCAGGATAGAGACGCCCCGAACGAAACCTGCGATAGTCTTGCTTCGTTTTATAAACTCTTTTACTGTCAGATCTCCAACGTAAACGGAGTCAAGTTTTTTCATATAGTCCTCAACTTCCGCTTCTGTGAATTGCTGATATGTGAGCAGAAATGCCCAAAATTTATCCGTAAAGCACTCATTCGAGAGGAACTTTGTGACATATAGCCTACAGAAGAGCTCCATGATAGCCCGAGTTCTGTAGCGAGCCTTGATCAATGCGATTGCTGTTCCTTGCACGACTTTGATTCCTTTGCGGTGGAGGTCCCGCAGAATGTCCTCGAGCTCGTTCAGCGGCTTGTGGAAGGCATAGTACTCTAAGAGGCGGGCTGCAGGTTGCGAATCCGTCGGATAATCTCCCTTCCTGAATAGCATTTTATGCCACTGAATCGCTTTTTCGTACCGCTCGTGTCGACACAGGAATGGTATGATCCTCCCATACGATGGGTCTATCTTCTTTGATGAAAATATTTGAAGAAGTATTGGCAAATTCTTCGGATTTTTTGCGTGCCTCTCGAAGAAAACAGTTGGATGGCTCGGCGGGTTATTATCGATGAGCCGCTGATGCCACCAGAGAGCCTTCACCGGTTCCTTGGGGAGAAACCCACCAACTACCTCGTCGTATATGAGCTTCCATCTCCGTCCTCCCTTTCTATAGAACTTGTTAAGGTGATATCTGTAGAGTCTATTCAGAAAGGATTCGTCTTCCCGTCCGACTTTGAAAAAATATCCCCACATCTCGTCGGCAAGTGGGCCATTGACGGGAAGTTCAACCTTCCTCATAGCCATTCCCATCCATATGTCCTTAACTCCTTTCTCGCCATGTATTCTGGCCCGAAATCTGAGCAGTTGTAGCCAGTACTCGTGGTATGACCGTACTTCAGGCGAGTCAACCAACAGCTTCCCAAGAGTGAATTGTCGCTCTACTCGGGATTCTCTCATAAAATCATGGAACTGCTTGGATTCTTTGCCAAAGAGCCGCTCGATCACTTGTGTACTCGTGATTGGCCGGTTTGAGAGGTAGTTTCTTGGGCGCGGCGGTTCAGGCGGATCCTCGGCCGGTTGCAGGGGTGATGGAGGGCCTTCGGCCTTCTTAATCTTGCCAGCAGGGTACTGCGCATCCATCCACCATTCTCTCTTTGGCGGTTCGGGTGGGAGATCTTCAAGATCCCTCTCATCACCATATATCACATCTTTCGGTTCCTTCTTAAGCCAGTTCTCTGGATGAAACCAGTAAGGTCCCCTAGGACCTCGGTAGTCCTCATTGTGGCGGGTTTGCGTCTTGGGTTGCTTCTTCGTGAGTTTCTGTAATCTGTACGAAGTAATTGAAGCTGCAGAAGCTCTACTGAGATGCAATGTATCGTGTCTTATGGTTGAAATGCGGCGTGTAAGCTGCAGCGTTAACTTTTCGGCGGGCCAGTGTGAGTATGTCCTAGAAGACCTCACCAGTCTTCCCACGAACCGTGGCATATACTACGGCAAAGGTCGAGCGCCTGTGCCTGTGCCATTAACATCACAGCGAACTCATCAGAAGTCTTTGTACGGAGAATAGAATGCCAGAATACCAGATGTCGCGAGGTATTCGAAAATGGTGTCGATTCTGTTTCTGTTGTTGGAGGATTGAATTTTTATATCACCAGAGGAAAAATTTAGCGCGCCAAACGAAAAACGTCGAAATCAAACACCATCACCAAAACCGAAACGACCACCCATGTTCCTCCTCTATCCATAACCACCAACCTCACCGAACGGCCAACCCATCCGATGTTCGGTGCGTTCCGTCCCACGAACGCCCTTATGGGTGGTCTGCTATGGTATTCACCCCCCAATGCTCCTACCATCCGTTCATCCCATTACCACCACAATCCAATCCTCCAGCAAAAGCTAACTCCACAAACCCACGAAACAATAGGAAAATCCCATGGCGCCTCTCCCGTTTCCAAAAGTTCCGTCAAAGACAGCGTCTACGCCGTGTCGACCGCGTCGTCGAAACAATATCCAATGCCCTCTCGCAGCAAGGAATGGTCTCCAAAGCCGTCGAGACCTGGAAGGCCGAGATGCCTACAGAGGCCGAGATGTCGCCGAAGGACAAGTACACGATCTTTGATAAGAAGCATAAGGGATATCGCAAGGGAATTCACAGTACGTTTTCTTTTCTTCTCATACTCCCCCGCATAACCAAAGGATATATAAGGCGGGGCGATTTCGTGGCGTTGGACCTCGCCGAGGAATGTGTGGGGGCAAGCTTCATTTTCTTGTTGTTCGTGGACGCGTAGAGCGCTAACCTGAGAATGAATCCCCGGTTTATAGAGCTCCCAAAGTGGACGAGAGTATCACAGCGGATCAATCCCGTCGGCTTCTAAGCTTGAGAATGTTGTGCTCGATGCTCCGAAGGAATCCGAGTATTCCAGGTTTGGGCGTTGGCGTCGAAATCCACCCCGTCTAGGGAATTTTGTATATATCCACATTTGTACATATAGCGGGAGTTACTATACTGCCAATGGCATCGCTATGCTTCAATTGGTTCCCAAATAGGAGCTTCCACACCTTTAGATATAGTAGTTCACATAATGTAGGGGAGCTTATAGGGCAGTCATTAGATGGTATTCATTCGAACCAGAACCAAAGTTAGGAATTGTCATATGTACAGGCCCCCCATCGATTGATCATTGTAATCAGAACAAAAACTCCGCTTTCAAGGAAGAAGGAAGAGATGGGGTATTCGAATATACATGCATGCACAACCAATTATATCTTCAGGAGAAGAAATAAAAAAACATATAAGCGGGCATAACTTTAGCAGAGATATCTCGTACAATTCAACAGAGTCTTTACCTTCCACAATCGAAAGTAAAGAATTCGAAGTGAAAGAGATGTAAAACGAGTAATAGTATATTAAAATCAAAGACGAACACAGACGAACACAGTGCGACTTGAAACGTAATAAGAGATAAAAATTGTATACGAGGCGGGAGCATGAATACGATTAAACGGAAGTTTAAAAAAAAATAGTATTATTAGGATCAACTAATGGTAAGGAACGGCTAGAAGTGTGGGAGAAAAAGTATATAAAACGGTGAGTATATAGTCGAACAGAGCGCATACGGACTAATTCAACTGGCCGCTGACGATCACATCAGGAGAGAGCGCGCGCGCGAGAGAGAGAGAGAGAGAGAGACATGGAGAGATAGCAAACGCTCGGAGAGCTGTCAGCGGAGAAATCGCTCGTATATACTAGCAAACAAAAGGGCGGAAACGAGGCGGATCGCTAGGGTTTTTCGCAATTAGGAAATCAGAGGCCCATCATGGCTCCGGCAATGAGAGCAGCCTGGTGTCAAGTTCACTCAGACCTAGCAACTGCATCGCACTAAAAGTGATGGCATCCGAATCAGGGGAGGTAAAGACATGAAAAAGCAGTCGTCAGAAGCAAAATCGTGCATGCAGGAACAATACCTTTCTTTTACACGAACAAAAAAAGAAACATAAACTAGAAAATCAAAATACGAGGTGAGGAGCAAACATGTTTTCGGGTTGAAGACAAAAGAGGACATGAGACAAGAAGCGAGAAGCTGAAAAAAGTGTAAGATTGGAAATCAAGGTGGTCAGAAACAAAATAAGTAGTAAGCATTACTGGTATAGACAGGAACACAGCTTTTTCAGCAAAGTCAGTGCGGGCATGGGGGATTTTTTGGGGCGAAGACAGAAGAAAAATTGAAAAGGGAAAAGCACAAGAGGTTGTTAGTGACACGAATCAAGAAGACTTGTTCGGGAAAATGTAAATAGCCCCCCCACCAAGTATTCAACATCACGCAGAGACAAGTATCACTAAGAACGCAAAAGGGAAAATCAACATCTTTTAGGACTTCACAGATAAAAAATTGGAAATGAGAGAGAGAGAGGGAGAGAGAAAGACAGATAGTGAGAGTGGGAGTGAGAGAAATAGTGCGAGTAGCAACAAATAATAATTGGATATTCAGGATACCCTTCTGTAGGAAGGTTGCAATTTTTGTTAAAGAGAGGAAGAATCTACCTTAAGACTGCGCTGACTGGTAAGGTCAGCCCCAATATCATATAGGCCTGGTCCCTCCGAGTGCTTGAGTGACTGCAAGGTGAATCTCGTCACCGGTCCTCATTAACGCAGGTATTCCGATTATGACAAAGAGAGAAATAAACCACAAGACTGTTTTGGTGAACAAAAGAAAAAAAAATACAGAGAATGCAAAAGAAGATGGTATGTATGAAGGCCAATCTTCTATAGTAAGGATAGGTAGAGAATATGAAATCAGCATTAAATTGCAGCAGAAACGACCACACCAGATAAAACAACGACTATCAAGTAAATATCAATAGCGACTAAACAAGACATAAGGAGATTTGCAATGTTCTTTAAAAACCAAATCCAAAAAGCTAAAAATAGAAAAACCTTTACACTGTGCGAGAAAGCGCGGAAAGCCATCTTCGGTTTCGCTTTCAAACTCCGCTCCAAATAAAACACCATTATACTTAAAAAGCCACACCCTTTCATAAAAAGACATTAACCGTCATAGAAATATATATAAAGGCGAATAGAAGAAAATATAAAACTGGAAGGGAAAAATGTGGAGTTTGTCGTAATATTAATTTCAAGTGTCGAGGGAGAGAAATCACCGAATGAGGATGAGATCGATGCGCTTAAAAATTAGGGATGATGATGGTGTTGATGATATGTGGATGATGAAGAGAGCTCGAAATTTTTGCTAGAAGTAAGAAAGATGTTGAAATGATAAATGCAACAGATGCGCAAAGTGGGAAAGGATACTCCTAGCAAGAACAAAATCAACGGCGGAGATGATTAGAAACCATCCTCAATGTAAGCAGGATTGGGTGGTAACCGCCTATCGAGCCCAGAGTTTCGACTCTTTGTCAAGTTACGGAGCTCTTCTAGATCGTTGGCATGTGCGTAAGGATCGCCTCCGTGTTGGTAATCGCTCAATCGTCTGTGCATGCTTCTTCGTCTGTCGGAATTTAGACGTAAGGAACGGTGTAGGGGATCCTGGCCGGCATAGTGTAATTTTGGCGGTAGGCCATATCTGTTGGATGAAAACGCGTCGCTGTGTCCACTCAGTACCAGTGCGTCTTGCTCATAGTCTTCATGATGGTAAGGAGCTAGTTCCATACCACTGCCATCATAAGGGTATTCATAGCCGCTGTATGTTCCATCAGCAGCATAATCATATTCGCCGGGATTGTAGCCATGTTTAACCAGGGCGCCTCCTGTGGAGTCTCGCTTAGTGAGAGCAAGGTCGGGTCTAGGTTCAACCTTGACGGAGTCGATCAATTCAGCCATCCGAGCATCATGGGCTCTCCTCGATGCAGATGAAGATAAGCCGGAAGATGCGTTGCTTCCGCGTCTGTTTCTTTCTCGGTTGGCTATGGCTAGCGGTTGTGGAGTAATGCTTGTCATGCGACGCGCTCTTTCAAGCCCAGTAACATAATTGTCGGCTGGGGGAACAGAGGTGGCACGGGTAATATCCAATGGTGGCAAGGCGCCAGGACCGGCACGGCTGAGACGGCGATTTATTGGGGGAGCAGGGGCGTGGAAGTCATCGCCTACTCCGATAGCAGCAGAATTATCATAGCTCGTGTCATAACCGGGATATTGAAGTGAGGTGTCGTAGCGACCGTCATAACTAGTCGAGTGAATTCTCTTGGGCACCGGTGCTTTTGGGTTTCTGCGAGTTGGAGGGCCCATTGGGTAGTCAACGTGGTAAGTGCTGCTACGGGGTCTATTTCTCAAACCGGTGGGTTGCACAGACGCGGATCGCGGTGGAAGATCGTAGCCATTGTGGCTACCGCCATTGGCAGAGAGAGCTCCCGAGCCGTTCCCGTACAAATAATCATTGGTGTCATATGAGGTGAGGTAGTCATTAGCGGTATCTCTTCCACGTAACGAGGTAGGTGTTGAGGGAGGCATCCAAGAGTCTTCAACACCAAGGTATGGCGGAGGCGATAATAACGGGTTGACAGTGGAATGAGGCGTGTATGTGCTGGGAGAGGCAGTATACTCGTAGGATGTGCTCAGTCTTGCCAGTGGGTTCGAACTAGAGAGAAGGCTGGAAGGTCGGCCGGTTCCGCTTGCGTTCGAGGATGTTGTTGGGAAAGTCTCGAAGAATCCATTGCTCTCTCTACCCAGACGGGTCTTACCAGGCGAGCTAGACAGATTTCCCGTGTTATAATCTAACGAATCAGGGTGGTAAGACGGAAGACTGTTTGACATGTCCAAAGCCCAGTTTGATTCCATGCCCATGTCAGGTGGTGGCATCGAGGGAGAGGGTTGGGCACTAGAAACAGCCTTAGCACAGTGAGGGCAGTCGCATTCATCAGCATCTGCCGGTCGGATAGCAGGAGATGCCCTGCCAGCTCGTTCGCTTTTGCTCGTGGATCTGCTGAGTGGTCGCTCGACACGTTCAATGCGGTTGAGGCCTGGAACGAATGCATATTTTCCAGATGCTCGATGAGGGTTGGAAGCTCTCGAGTGGCGTCCTTCAGATTCAAGACCAAGGGGGCGGTTGACCGGCGTCCTTTCGGAGATATTGGAGTCGGAGAGGTCACTCTGAGGAGTGTGTCGGGATGGGCTATCGTTTTCGGCGAATACATCATCATGCTCTTGACCATTCGGTGCAGAATTAGACGAATATCCAGAGTCGACAGTGCCCGCATCGGAGTAGTTGGTGACAGAGGCGAGCCCGGATTGCCGCTTCTTGAAGGCCTGGATTCTCGACGAAGGAACAACCTCCTGGACCTGGGAGTCGTAGTCCTCGACGGTTGCTACTTTGCCGCTCATCATCTTGGCGGTAGAAATAGTAATAATGATAATAATAAGATTTTCGGTATGAGAATAGCGATATTTGGTCGGCGGAAATGGATAATGTTGGTGGGTGCTTCCTCCTAATCGATAGTGCTCCCCTGCTGATTTCAGTTCTGTCCCTGGTCAAGTCAAAGCTCAAGCAACTTTTACTCTTTTCCCTGCCAGCGAGAAAAATGAGGGTGCTGAAAAGAGAAAGAAGACAGAAAAGGTGGTGGAGGGTATATGCAAATATATATATGTGTGTATATATATATAGATAGAGAAATAGTGGGAGGCACACACAGGGAACGGAAAGAGTGTGGAAAGGAATGGGTATGATGCTACAATATCAAAACCTATTGACCTGACATCTTTCTGCTTCAAGGTTTTGAGGGAGCTAAAACGACCAACAACACACGCACACGCACTCGAGGTAGGGCGAGAGATCCGGGTAGCGAGTGAGAGTTGTCGGAGGAGAGAGGTGCGAGTATAAAAGGAATAGGCGGTTATTCTGTTGGGAGGGAGGATGAGAAGAGGGAGGAATGGAGGGAGGAGCAGGAGCAGGATGAGGTGTGAGAGGAGGGAGGCCTGGTTATAGCGAGCTTGCTGAAACTTCTCCGCACTTTTTCTTCGAATGGGTCCTTGCCAACAAATATTTGATCGGAAAGAGAGGGTAATCGTCGTCCAGTAAATTCGAGAAAACCGCTGCCTTCGTAGGGCTTCCTAAGCGAGGGCGAGTGTATCTTTCTTTTGGTTTTATTCCTCGAAAGCAAAGAAAATGAAACGAGGCTGCCCAAAAATCCAAAAACGGTGTAAAACTCTTCTCGATAGAGGAGGATGTTCTGTATGTGTGATCCAAGACAACACCAGCTGTTGGTGAAGCGAGCGGGAAGAAGAGGGAGGGAGAGGAGAGAAGAGGGAGGAGAAAAGAGGTGAGAGAAGGAATACTCGACTGGGAGAAGAGGGAAATGGTGTGGGTGGTGGGCGTATACCGCAGTGGGTGTCTGCTGCTGCTGCTTCTGCGCGGGACCAGCAGGAAAGTGTGGAGGAGACGGCGAAAAGAACTGAGGAAGCGAGAGAGACGAGAGGAGGGAAGGGAAAGAAGAAACTCGAGCTGAGTGGCCCGTCCTACCTGTCAGTAGCTTCAACCTACACAGATTGTACACATAGTGCTGCATAAAGTGTGCGCTGGGGGAGTGATAGCAGGTACTTCCTCACAGTACTCTCCTCTACTCGAACACCCGTCTCACACACACTCGCTCGCTCGCTCACACACACGCACACGCCTTATTCTTGTCCTGCCCGCTAACAGAGGAGGGCACTTTGTATTCTGCCAGTCCCATGGGAGGAGCAGAGAGATGTTGGCTAGCTGAGCAGCCGTTGTGCTGTCGACATGTATCAACCACCCAATTTCGGCAAAGTGAGGTTGGCTTTTTTTGAGGAGCGCACCACGGGTGACCAAGCCAGGAATGGTCCAGCTTGGAATTTTGTGGGGGAGCAACCCACACCACACAAGCTTGGACTATCGCATGTATCTCTCCTCAAAGTGGACTGACAGGGGGGGCGTGTGTGTGTGTGTTCGCCCGGGTGTAATGTACCTTGATCGCCAGCTCCGATCTCTACCAGGCGAGAGGGCGGGACCCAGTACGAGTTTGGTTCTCCAGCTTCCCCGATTCACAATGCTATATTTTCTCCCCACCGGATTGGGGGGGCTGCGTAACGCGACAGAGCCACCGAGAAGTATTTCGGCCTCAGTACTTTTGTAACTTTTCACTTCGTCGGATAGCATGGGCTAAAGCTCACTCTACTGGAAATCGCACAACATATCTGCCCAATCCGTACCCAGGGCAATTGCATTCATTTCGTTCTTGCGATCCAATGGTTCGTTGCCACTACAGCACGATCACAGCTGTCATGTCTTCTGACAATGGAAGGCCCATGAACATTTTGCTCCTTCTTTTCTGCACAAATTTTGGCTCAATAGAATTGGCGCGGAAATACTTGAATTAGTAATGGTGTAGCCATTTTGATATTTCCAGATGCTTCAAGTGCTGCAGTGGTGGGAAGACCCTAAGCCCATGCAGGCAATTCGGATTAACCACCAGCTCACGAACATCGTGGTTTCTGGTCCCAACGGGCAATTCTATCATCTTTCATTCTTGATGAGGGCATCAGGTTTCCCATGGGATGCAACACAATCCAGGGACCGGATGCTGTCTCAATGCGTGGTTCGCTGATCAAGATCCTATAGGCCCGATTCCAGCTACTAGACGACGTGGCGGCCTGTTAATAGTTGAGGAGTGCTGCCCTGAGGTGCCTGGAAGCCTGGCGGGAGAAAAAGCTAATTGTGGAAAATCCGGTCAGCAAGAGAAAAAAAAAAAAAAAAAAAAGTTCATACGAGAAAAGTGAGGCGAGCCCAAGCTTAGACTTGCCTGCGAACTTGGTATTTCTGGGTAATCAGCATGTTTTCCCACCTTTTTCCGCATCTTGGACAAAAAGTGTCAGGTGAACAAGAAAAGGGTAGAGCTTCGATATCATTGGCTGATGGTGGTTTGACTTTTCCTCTTTTAATGAGACCCAGTGGCTCCGTTACATTTGCATTTGCATGAACTCGAGAGCAGGGGGTACCTCCAGAGGCAGCTGGCTGGCAGGCTGGCTAGCTGTCCCTCCTGCACTCTGACCGTAATAATTCCAATTACTAAGGAGCTGGGAGGTTGACAGAGAGAGATCATCGCGACGCCTTCTTTGTGTTTCATACCCGATGGGTTTTTGAAGGCGGACGGCCCTTTTCCTTGGCTCTTGTTCTGTGTTCCGATGCCCGAATCATCCTGATATCACCTGGTGGGTTTCCTTGTTTCGTTTTCTAATGCTTCCGATCCATCGAAAGATCAGACCATCGGGATGGACCCTTCTGCCAGCTGGACCTCGATGAATGAGTTCAATGCGGACAATAATGTCTTAATCTCAGACTTGCCTCCCTGCAGGATGACCTGCCTCGACGGCAGCAGCGGAAAGCAAAGGCAGCAGCAGGAGTTAAATGCTGTTTCGGAGTCTCGAGGATGTCGGTACATTGAGATACCGACCCTCCTGCCGATACGTCGAGGCTCGGTGCGACCATCGTTGCCCAAAGCATCCGTGTTCGTGGTTCATGAACGAGAGACATATAGACGTGAGGGCGTGTAAGAGCATGTTGGTACTGGGCTCGGAATGTTGGAAGACGGTACACAAGGACGATGCTGTGTCCCTTCTTTGAAGCCACGGCCATCATCGCCATCGCCATCGTCATCATTATCACCGAACGAAAATTCGTGAAGCCAGCGGCAAAGAGAAGCTGGAGCTAGCTGTACTGTTCGGCGTAGGAGCGAAGGGAGCAGGAATGGAGGGCGAGTGTGTTCCAGATCTCGCTTCCAATAAGCGGGAGCGGGAAGGGCACGAAGCCGCTAGCCAAAATAGAAACAACACAACCCTCCCCGACCCATGCCACAGTGTGCTGCCCTCCCTGACATGAACTGTTAACTGGCGCTGCAGTGCTAACTAGTTAATGCTCGAGTGCACCGCTGAATATGTTGGCGCAAACTCGACGAATGCTGCTTGCTAGCTATATGCCGGGAGAAATGCGACTAAGAACTGGGTTATTCTTTCATCACAGAATGAGGCATTAATTCGGCCTCGAGGTTAAGAACAACTAGATGCAATACTGCTTGCAATTGCCCCTTCCAGGCCGTCTGTGCTACCCCATTCAACGGCGTCCGACTTAGTCCCCTTTCATACGTGGCTACTCCACCGCCCCTCGCAGCCCCAGACTCTTTTAATTGATTTCCGTAAACCCCCCCGATATGTCAATCCCAATGCCATCGCGCTGGGCAGAATCGATATGCCAATTGGATTTCCAAATTCCTAAACATGAACCTGGATTTGACCCATCCCAGCAGCGTTAAAATCACCCCATTCCTCGAATACTCTATCAACAGATATCACAAAAAAAAAAAAAAAGCGAAGGAATATACCATAATACTTCAGATACAGTCGTATTTTAGTTTTGCAAATATCAGGGTTTCTGCACAGATGTGCGTATGCGCACAGCCAGCTGCAAATCGAACTGAAGATTAAGAAAGAAAGCCGTATTGGATCTTCAGCTGTCGAACATGTCACCAGCATCTCGCCACCAGCCGGAAGGGCCTGTAAGACGCGTTGCAATATGGTATGATGTATCGCCTACATCCCAGCCTTCGGCCCTATTGGTTATTTATACTCGCACACAAACAAACAAATAATATAAATTCTTATTTCTTTGAGGGTTTGCCTATGCATGCAGTATGTCGACATTTGCTGTTTGTCGGTGGACATTTTCCAGTCTTGATTATCTCTCGTTCCCTTGGCTCACCGAGTCCTGATTTCGCTGGCATCCAGCATTCCCACTCCCACCACCCCCCCAAAGAAAATTAAATTTAAAAGAAACCGCTGCTACCTACCTGTGGTATTGGGAGTGTGCCCTCCTCAATCAAGCTCGCGTGTGTGGGGGTGCGACGGCCCATTGCACGGCATCTCAAGTATGACGATGACAAGAATGATGCAATGACGATTTTGGTATCTTCGCTAACCTCCTTCGTTAGTTCGAGTTCACGATCCAACGAACAAACAACGAATTGGATCCCCTTTCGAACTTCTCTGCCTTCTGATCACCGCTAGATGTCTCGTACTCAAAAATTCTTCTCAGCTTCCCCGCAAATGTTAGTGCCGAGAGTTCCGCTCAGGAAGGGTACATACATTGCAGTAACTGCTGCGCGCTGTGTTTCTTTTCGTCACACAAAAAATCCCCACACTGGATGTACTGCAACGCAAACGACTCAACCAAAAAGATACCCCAAAACTCTGAGGGAAGCTGCCGGACAATTACAAATTGGGTACATATCCGATGCGAGATCGGTGGTTGGTAGATTCCCCATGCTGGAAATGGCTATGCGTACCTTTTGGATCACTTGACGATGCGCTGTGCGAGCGAAAATAAACTAAACCACCACCATCACCACCACGGTGTGATAGTTGATGCATCTGTCAACCGATTTGGGCTCTCCCCACTCATGTCGTGTGATTCATGTAGGGCTTATGCTGCGGATTTCTTCACACGCTCCGACACCTTTCCCCCTTCGAATTCAGCAACTTTACTCGCAAAGCCAATGCTCCCAATAAAATGCCGTCAATAAATGCACGCACGCAGAATGCGAATAGCTGTATACAAGCGAATAACCCTCAAGCTAAGCTCCGGATGGTAAACAAAGTAGTTGCAGCCGTCCAGACGACGCGTATTATCATGGGCTCCTCATCGTTGACAGCCGTGCCGGCCCGCAGCTAAACCTGAGCTTCGAGAGGAGAGCTAGTTTAGCTTGCCAACTCCTCGCATCCACTGGCCGTGAGACATGTCACCAGCTACCAGTGGGCCCCATCAGGCCTACGAGGTAGTGCGAAAGAAAAAACCGCGACACCCGCTAGATACTAACTCAATGGACAGTTTCCAAGCTGTGCAGACTCAGTTACACGGGTATATCTACATGTCGCGTCGACATCTTCACCTTTCACATCCCTCCCGGCACTTCAAGTTCGGGCAATTATCCAGTGGATATGTGTTGGGTGATGGGATAAAAACCCCTGACTATCCAGCTACGAATCTAGTACCCTAGCTAAATGTTAGCTCGAAGGAAGGGTGTCCTGCCAGCTAACTTTGCTAAACAAGCTAGCTCGAGTTTGGATAAAACCTTGAGAGCAGACCTGGACCCGTTTTTTTTTGGGGCGTTGGTGAATCCTCTGCTATACCGGAATAGGTGTTACCTAATACCATCAACTAAACCTTGCGATGCTTGCTTTGCGACACGCTACCTCATGCTCGGCGTCTCGGTGTTTTAGCCCGAGGGAGGGAGGGAGGATGAAAAAGAACCCCAGCCTAGGTTGCTGTTCCCTAGGCGATGGTAGCCGTTTCCTCGCGAGATCGCGGTCGCGATTCGATATCCCCATTGACGATGTCTGTGACTTATCAGATTCTCCGGCTGTGAATTCATGTACATGTATCCCAGTCAATTGTGTCGAATGCCGTAGCTCTCCGCCCGATTATCTCGTAAACCAGCCGCTGACCACTTCTCTGTTCCATCCAATCCCACTCTAAGCAGCAAACACCAACAAATGCAAGTCAATGCTATTCAAGTCCCCAAGCAAGGCGCATTCTATTACTGGCATTTTTGTCTTGGAAGGAAAATTGCGATATACCGTGTCTATCAGAAAGATATAGAAAGAAAAAAAAAGAAATTGAAATCCAAAAACAGTTCCGTCTCGTCCTAAAGCTTTCCATGCACTTCTGTGAACGTCGCGAAATTCGACACCAGTGCCCTGTAATATAATGCTTGCTTACTATACTTTTGCGAAACATGTCACTTAAGGTGGGTGTGTTCATTGGATTTCGCCACGTAGGACCGTGTCCGAATAAGACTCGTCAAACCGACCGCATAGATGCTGGGATGCAGAATATATATATGTATATATATATCGCGTCTCTGATTGGGCGAGAGGATGATGCTGGTAGCTTTTCGAGGGTGTGTTATTTTGGGGAGGGCTGAGGATTATATATCTGCCGTACGCAGGCCAGATCTCAAGAGCCTCGCGTAGAATGGTGCTTGGCAGGTATGTTATTCCTTTGGGTCTGATGCTACTTGTGTATATGTGTATATATACTTAATATGTGTATATGTATTACATACAGACATGACTAATTCTTGGCGTAATTGGGGAAGATTCACGGTGTGCAAGTTGGAAATGTGAAAAGGCTTGAGGAATATTCGAGACGCGTTGCTTAAGAAATGAAATTAAATTGAAAAATATGGGAACTTGTAGATATATGAAGTATTCATTGTGATGCGTAAGGAAGGGGCCCGCATACCCGGTCTCGTCTGCGGCTTCCGGCGTTCCGGAGATGTTGGACCTGGGCCTGTTGAATTGTGATGCGCTGTTTGTAATATTTATTACATTTGGCATGAAATGAGAAATATTGATAGGTGATTTATTACTATTGATATCGATTCCGTACCAAGATTTGGTGAATACCTCTAGAACTAAAAAAAATAAGCTTGTTCCATGGAGTCTCGGTGTCCGAGTTTGGCCAACGATTGGTTTCCTGTCTTAGTTAAGCGGCTTATATAACGTTATCAATATGCTAATTTCCAAGCAAGGTTCTAAAGCTACACATAGCGATTGTGAAATGGATATATGGCACTCTCTATCCATGATATACACAAGTATACCATCTGGATCCTGGCTGAGATAAAAGTGAACCACATCCGAGGCCGGAAGTGCGTTGCCTATACAAAAATGCAACAAACCGGGGTTAAAGAAAGGCCTAATTTGAAAGAGCATCTAAGCTCTTTTGGCCGGAGTGTGTCGGCTGGTTTCAGTTGAAAACCGACTCACTCACGGGCGGCCACCGCTGGACCGAGGCACATTCCCTACTGGAGCTCACTCCAGCGCTCAATTAAACTACCGTCAAGACAAAAGGGTGAATTCGCCTGCCGGTCGGTCAGGCGGCGGCAACGGATGCGAAGGAGGATTCGAATGTTCCCTCGGCCAGGATCACACCCAGCTTACCAATTAATAAATATACCAACAAACGCCGACCGAACCGTTTGAACCTTTAATTTGGGGGTCCGGTCTTCCTGCGGCAACCTTACAAATGCAGGTCACTCGACTGTTATAAAAAAATTTTCTCTTCTTATTTACAAAGCGAAATAGAGAGATCCTGGAACCAGGATCTGCTTAGCTCGGTTAAACTCTCCTCACCGTCATTCTTTCTTTTTATATCCATTTGGGACTGTCTTTCTTTTTAAATTTCTGGACTCTTTCTGAATACTTTTCATCTGATATTCGATAGCCCTAGTTATATCACCCCGCAGCAACACATTACATACTAATGTCCCTTGCAGCAGTGGCCAGTCGCGCCGCAGCCCGGCCGACCAGTGGCAGCATTTTGTTGAGGAGGACTCTTCACCACCGCCAGCTGGCTGCCCCTCTCATCGTCGCCCCTCTCCGCCCGCTTACCAGCCACACCACCACACCAGCCCCTCCTTCCTCCACTGTATACCGGCCACAGTCCGTGTCCAAATTCCACACCACAACGCAGCATGCCTCGTCGCACGCTCCCATGTCCTTCTCAGACCTCTCGACGAGGAAAAAGGTGACCATAAACACTCTGCGCAAGATGTATGAAAAGGGCGAGAAGATTACCATGATCACAGCACATGACTTCCCCAGCGGCCTTTTGGCCGACCAGGCGGGTATTGATTGTGTCCTCGTGGGTGATAGTCTCGCCATGGTCGGATTGGGGATGGAGGTTCGTCTCCCTTATTATTCGTCTCCCTTATTATTCAAAAACATTCTATCATATCATAGACCGACATTTACTAACAACCGGTATGTTTGATCAATACAGGATACGAATCAAATTACTCTAGACGTAAGCCCTTCCCATTAATTTTATTCGTCCGTTATTAATATCGGATCCGATGATGCTGAATAAAATATTAGGACATGCTGCACCACTCTCGTGCCGTCGCACGCGGTGTCCGCTCCGCATTCCTTGTTGCAGACCTCCCAATGGGTTCTTACGAGCTCTCCCCCAAGCAGGCTCTACAATCATCGATTTCGCTGGTCCAAAAGGGACGAGCTACCAGTGTTAAGATTGAAGGCGGCAAGGAAATCGCCCCGACAATCAAAACCATCACTACCATGGGGATTCCCGTGCTAGCGCATATTGGACTCACTCCACAGAGACAAGGTAGTCTAGGTGGCTTTGTAGTCCAGTCCAAAACTGCGGCTTCGGCGTCAAAACTACTTAGCGATGCCTTGGCGGTTCAAGATGCCGGTGCGTGGGGTGTAGTTTTGGAAGCCGTCCCTGCTGACGTTGCGAGAATGGTTACCGAGGCGTTGGATATCCCCACCATCGGCATTGGGGCCGGCGAGGGCACTAGCGGACAAGTCCTCGTGCAGATTGACATGCTAGGTAACTTCCCGACGGGGAGGTTCTTGCCTAAGTTTGTTAAAAAATACGCGGATGTGTTTGAAGTTAGTAAGAAGGCGATCAATGAATTTAAAGGTAAGGTTTTCTTTGCTCGTTACAGTTCGTCTACGGTAGGTTGCTAACGAAGGTGATTAGATGAGGTCAAGGCTGGTCAATACCCGGCTCGGGAACACACCTACCCTGTGAAGGAGAACGAGGTGGCCGAGTTTAAAAAGATTGTGGAGAGTAGAAAGGCGGAAATCGATGCCAGCAAAGAACGGAGACGTGGCTTCGATTAGGGAAGAATCAGAACTAAACACCCGTATCAACTTTTGAACATGCTGGGTTGGGTTCATTGAATTCGTTGATTGTATATTTTTTGGCCGTTTATTTACTTCGGCATCTTTGTACTCCGTTTCGATCGCTCGCTTTATTGGCTCGCATTTCTTGGGTGGAACGATTTATAGCATTTCAGTTTGGCGTTTCAACCGAGTTATACCTTCTCCTTAGTGCCTCCTATTCTGATTCTATCGCTTGCATAGGTTTTTAGATTTTTTTTTATAGTTGAAGAGGGTGTTTATATGGTACTGCATTTGATTCCCAAAGTATCCATGTTACTAGACAGTTATAATTAATTGAGAGGAGTGACTTTAAATAAACCGGTAGGTATCAATCCATAATGCGAAAGATTTATATTGGTAGGAGGTTGAATCTAACGTCTAGCGAAACATTTTATAATAGCGTAGAAGCAAAAACTTTTGACAGAGAGAATAGGAACTTCCAACGCCTCCCAGAACCTAAAATACCCAGCATGGACAAGGGAGATTATCTGTTATCTTTTTGCTAGTTCTAAAAGAGAGAAATGCCATGCTAAGAGTGATAGTATTAGTAGGCTATGCACCATATCACCCGCCCATAGAAATTGCGAGACCAACCTTTGAAGTCCCAAATCTATAACTTTTGCGCACACGCGCACTTAGCTCCACATTTGCACTCCCCGCCAGACTTGTATTTACAAGGAGAGCTGCTAGAACCGCTAGAACCGCTAGCGGTTCCTGTCGCTCCGACAACCTTAGTCTCGGCCACACACTCGCAATTATCCCCACACTGGCACTCCTTCTCATCCAAACATCCACAGTTCTTCCTTTCCCCACATGCACAACCATCTCCGCACTTACACTCCCCCTCGCCAGAAGCGCACCCACAGTCTTGAATCTGACCGCAGTCACACTGGTCGCCACATGTGCATTGTTGTTTATTCTTGCAATCGCAGTTTTTTGACGTCGCCGTGTTACAGGTGCAGGATGAGCGGCAGGTACATCTGTCACCAGACATGCAGTTGCATTTCTCTGATTTATTCTTCTTCTCTTTATCCTTGCCCTTGCCGAAGATAGGGTTGAGGAGATTCTGAATGGCGGACATTGCGGCTCTGTTTAAGATTTTGCTTTTCTTTTTATCCTCGAGAAAAACCGGGGTTATTGAGCTGAGCTTATGCGATAGTGGTCTAGAACATGTGAGTTAGGGCTTAGAAAGTCAAAATCGAAAATACCCCTTGCATATAAAGGGTCGCTTGAAGTAATAACTTGCCTTTTTCGCTTAGTATCGGTATTCTAACTCTGGTTCCTGGAATGAGGAAGTACTAGTAACTAGTTTAAACGGGAGGGATATTGAGGCAGATAGTTGTTTTGGTACAGTGATGAGAATATTTATTTGGGAGGAAGGGAAATAGATTATAAACCGGAGAGTTTCTTATCCTAACCAGTCGTGGTGCTGGTCACTCAGCACTGAAAAATCCTTTCATTTTATGATTCAGAGCTTTGGCCTGCTATTTCTCTTTACAGTGAGATCAGCTGGGATATCGACGGACTGTTTGCGAGTGTCTATTATGGGCAGATCTACAGTGACAGTTGATTAAGGTTTTCAGGGCTGGCAAGGCGTTTCCAACTTTAATTCCTTTTTGCAAGCACCATGAGATAAGCACCTTTGCTGGCTCCTGCTCTAGTTTAACCTCAATCGATAGTACTTTATGTGAGAATATACGCAGCTATTTAGTAAATTTGGATGACGGAAGCTATCAGTTGAAACTAATTGTGAGTGAGGTCTGCCTAAGCTAAGCTAAGTGATCCGGAAATGCCTCTCAAACTCGCCCCAATCACCGCAAACTTAAAACGTCGACCCGCAAGGTGTGCTACATGGCTACTCTATTAGAGCAACCACCTGACGGTCTTGAGCGATGGCCTGGTAATGCCGCTATATTGGCACTCCATCATACGAAATGAGAACCGAAATTGCAGCTCGGCTGCTGATTTTTTGGTTCTTGCTACACTTGCGGGGGGTATATGCACCAGACAGTACTACTAGCGAATCCGAAGAAACGAATTCAACATCAGACGTTGCAGCTATACAGCTCCCTATTTCACCTTACTGGCGAGATTACATTTCCACTAATGGGAGACCTCTGCGTTCGATCGCAACTGCTATCGACTCGCTCCACTTTGTAACGAGCGAAGAAAGTCCTGTTGGAAGCTTACTGACCTCTGTTGCTTCTGACGAGCAGAAATATTCCCTGTATTACCTTATCGATGCTCTAGCCGGAGCCCAACAACGATTTCAGATATGCCTTGAGTTGATGCAACAGGACACTCCAGAAGGACAAGCCGAACTCGCAAGGTTCGACTTTCAAGATGTTGCCACGGCGGAGCAAGTGTTCAAAGCTATGGGCCAATCATTAGGAATTTTGCATAAAGCCGCAGCTAAGTACAAGAAATTCACGTGGGATATCGAGGACATACCGGGAAGTCGCTACCCGCAGACGAACACCCCGGGTCGCAACTTATGGCATTTAAGTCTTGTCATAAACTCTGCAGAATATGACCAGAGGAATTCTGCAATCCTGATACCTCCCGACGGTAAAACCAAGTTTCTTGATAAATGGCGGTACATGTACCAAGTTATTAATACCGACACTAAATGGGTCAAACGGGTGGAAACGTATGTTTTCAAGTATCTGAAGAGCAACGCTGCAACGGAGCTGCTCAAGGATTGGAAAGATCCGGGCAGCCTAACAACTACTACTGTTTTTCAACCGTTCTCTTATGTCGTCCTGTGGTATCGACTTAGAAAGTGGTTTCAACGCTGGCAGTACCCGGTCTTCGACATAATCGATAATACGGTTAATCTTTTGAATCCAGTTCCGGAGCCTGGGGAGCCCGAATGGGTGGATATGAGCCAGGAGTAAAGGTTGTAGTTTTTTAAATTGTAATGGTCATATGATTTCTTCTCGAATTGGGTCAAATAGCCGCAAATTTGAAAGCATGAAAAGTATCTATGGGCCTTGTAATAAACATGCAGTTGTCTTCTGTAGGCGCACGCGAATTCAGATAGAGGAGCTTCGAACAAAATATCACTTCCATCTCGTCACCATGAAGGTCACATCTCCTCAGGTAGTATGCATATCAATATGCGGGCTGATACAATTTGCGGGTGTATATGCACCAGATCCAGTAGTTGTGATGGAGCCGGAGCCAAAGGATGTAGTCCTCCCTCGGGAACCATACTTCAACGACCATTTGAAGCAGGAAATAAATATCCTGGCCTCAATTGGGCGACAGTTTGATATCCTACGCGATGCAGTTAATAACCGTTGTCCCATTGGCGACAAGACCGATCCTCCAGAGAAATATCGAAACTCAGCGACCTATCTACTAGAAGTGCTTGCCAGCGGCGTGGCTAATTTAAGGAACGCAGTCAATTTGATGCAGGAAGACAGTCCTGAAGGAAGGAAGGAGCTTGAAAGGTTTAGTTTTAAGAGCCCTGAACAAGCAATGTCTATATTAAAGGCCTTGGATGGCCTCATCGAAAGTGTACCAAATCTATTTCGAGATTTCGGTGGCTGGGCAAATACCATCAATGAGCAAACGGGATATGAATACCCGACGACTCGCACAGCCAACCAGAATGTAGTCCAGCTAACTCTCGATATCTATTCTGCGGAATTCAACACTGCCAGAGATCAGGTCAAAATACCAGCGAATGGTAAGCAAAAGTTTCTAGACAAATGGCGCAAGATATATGACGGATTCCAAACGTATAGCGACTGGGCTACCAAAACGATGGATTCTTCAAGAATCTGGTTGGAGACTGAAGCCGCAACAGAGTTGCTCACTGGCTGGCAGGATCCCGGGCGTATTGGATTTGGGAATACACATGTCCAGCCGCAGTTTTCATTCCGACTAATATTCCTGCGATACCACAATTTCATACATTGCTGGCAAAAACCACTTATCGATATCATAGGTTGGACGAACAACCTATTAGGACCTCTACCAAATCCTGATCCGCCAATGTATGTTTGGAAAAGTACATTTACAAAGGAAGATAAAGTAGCTGAGGATTTGGCGAACCTCAAAGCAAGAACAGATGAGCTTCAGAAAGTGAAAGATAATTTAGTGGACCAGCTGAATGAGCTACGGGCATTGGTAAATGACAGAACACACGCTATGGAGGAACTGAGGGCTGCTATGGAAGGGCGGGAGCAGATCTTGTCACAGACGGGGGCCAGACAGGAGCCTGTTCGACAAGAGCCTGTCGGGCAAGGATCTGCCAGGCTAGAACCCGGAAGAATGAGGCCAAAGATACTCCCACCAGGTGTCAGAGACATCGATATTCAAAGGCAGAACAATGCGCCATCTACCCAGGTATCCTTTTGGAGGCGTGTCCGTTCTTTCTTCGGCGGTGACAATAGATAGGAATTTTATATAGTATACAGCTACTATTTCTTTGATAGATATGTTTTATGGTTTAACTCTTTCTCAAGCTCCTAGTTTCAAGGGTAGGTTCAAAGTTATGGCATTTATTGTAAATTAACATGCCTAAATTCCCAAGCTAGTTTCACCTCACCATATACCAGAGAATTAACTCAAATTCTCACAACCTACAGTGACAAAAGGCCAGTTGATGAGCTCTTTTCTCGGGAAGCTAACACTTTGGAATAGAATTCTAATGTGATGGGATTCCGTGGTGCATTTATTTATGGGCCGACTCGCACGCGCCTCCCGATTGGAAAATACTGCATGAACGCTAGCACAAAGTTTCTCTTCCAAGTGTAACCCCTAGTCTCGAATTTTTGAGTATACATAATACATGACAAAATTTTATTTGAGATGAAAGTACCAGGCCCAAACCTCCTTCGCCCCCGGATCGGTATATATATTGCGTTCCTCCAAGCTATAGTATACGTACATATAGCTACAGCAGTCATGATCCAAGTTCCACTCCTGTCTTGGAACCAGTGGGTTTCGACTGAGGTACAAACATTGGAGACCTTAGGAAGAACGATAGACCACCTGAAGGATCTCCGAAGAAATCAGTGCCCTATAGGTGGCGAAGGCGATACTATCATCAACCCAGCAAGCTATCACAAATCGCTAAGTTATCTAATAGATGCATTGAGCAATGCCTTGGATGGATTCGACAATGCACGCTGGGAACTAAGGGAAAGACTTGGCGACAGCTGTCCACAGTGGGTACCACCGATCCCAGAATCAAAAACGGGGCCAGGATATGCCGAACCATCTTTCGAGTTCAGCGATACACTGTTAGAAGACCAAGTAGTGGACGAGCCTTCGAGTGCAACTCAACAAACCACTCAAACTCAAACTGAAATGGAAGAAGAGACTCCGCTGGTAGACGATAATTCAGAGCCACAATCACCTTCAACGCCTGACTATTCTCCACGAACGAGAGATGAGTTGGACAGGTGGGATTGCAGACAAATGAGAGATATGGAAACAATAGCAGATATGATGAGCCGCCTCGTGAACACTGCTGTCGATATTCGAAATCGAATGATACCCGTCTCAAACTCCATCAACCGCCTGGTAAGCCCCGGTAACGGAATTCCTGGAGCTAACCTATTTAAGAACTTGTACATGCTGGCTTCGCAATTTGAGCGTGCAGTACTTAGCAACGAATATATCGGACCAGGGGGTCAAAAAGCAGTCATTTACAATACCGATGCACGGCGAAGTTTTATCCATTTTTTTATGGGCGCGCATTTGATGCTTCGTAAAGGGGATGGAAAGGCAACTATTATGTCTTTAGATGTCGACGATTGGATGAACACACCAGCCTTTGACGCTTTGGTCGAAAATTGGGATCCAACGGGGAACAGGAACGTGAGATATGTTGACATCGTACAGAGCCTCATCAACTGGTACGAATGCTGGCGAGGGCCAATATTTTTAATAACGGACCTACTATCTGGCGTTTTAGGGCAACCACCCGGCCAGGTTGGTCCCGTTTGGGAAAACAAACTACTAGATGGATACCCCAACCCGGCACCTTGAGTTTTTTTTGGAAGCCCGCCTTTTACTTTGCGAGATCACTGGGTTTGGCTATCACACGGAATTCTCTAACGAGGTAGTTCTTGCTGCGAGTGAGGATACAAGCAAGTCAGAGATTAGATCGATTCTTTAAATAATATAGGAAACTTGGCTTAGGTCTTGATTTAGAACTTAATATCTATTGAGCTACTTGCTGAATTTATCATAACCCTCAGTGAGTTGAAGTCATGTTATATTCTCAATACCACCATATATTTAGCTCACCGAAGGTTAACTGGTTCCACGCGAACAAAAAACATCTCGTAGAATACCTGCGGCTGTTTTTTTGGAATTAGAAGGCAGAAAACTACCTCAAATAGAATGGCCTTTAAAATGTAGTTGCTAGCGGTCTCGTGGATACCACGGACACTACTGCTGCCCCCTCGTCTTCAAATAAGAAAAGTATTACCATGAGGTTATCAAGTTTTTCCTGCTATTTCGGCTTATACGCTTACACGCTGATATATACACCGACATATACTGAAGCTAAGAAGGTCACATTTAGGGCTAATCCTTACTGGTGGGACTATGTAGCCCGAAACTGGTCTGGATTTGTAAAAAGCTCGGAGATTATAGATGAAATAAAAGAAATAAGGCAGAGTTGGTGTCCCCTTGGTGGTACTGGAGATACTATATCCTGGGTCGGGCATTACAATAAGTCGCTGGATTCTCTCGCGAAGGCATTTGAAACGGCAGATAAGAGACTTAAAGTGGCTATTGACGACCTGAAAAAACAACCAAATTGCCCTGACTCAAATATTGAGGCAACTACAGCGCACATAAAGGAAAACTGGGGTTGTTCGGATATCAAATCCTTGGAGCGCGTAGAAAACCAGCTTGCAACGATTGCGAGCGATACCAAAATGGCAAGATTCTGGTTACAAAAACTACTTGGGGATTCGATAGAAAAGATTCCCGGAAATCGGTTACCCTCAGGAAATTCTAGAAGTCAGAACGTTCAAAACTTAGCATTGTACATATATGACGGCTCAATCTATCCCACTAACGGCCAAGTCACGATTGACCCGGATGCGCGGCAAGTACTTCTCGAAAAATGGATGATGGTGTTGAGACTTCTCGTACAGGAAATAAAAAAGATGGCAAAGTGGCTCGAATTCGTTGGGAAGCACACTAGCACTCTAGCATTTAATGAAATCGTAGCAGATTTAGATCCACGGGATGTACATAGTAGGGTTGATGCCTGGAGCATTCCTAAAATGGTAAATAGACTGGGAAATTGGTATGTCTGTTGGCACCAGCGGATGTATGGTCTTGTGGATACGATCGTAAGCTTGGAACAAGGACCGGATCCGTCGGACCCAGAATGGATAACAAAGAAGCAAGAGTAACAGCCTCTGATATTAATGTCCTTATAAACGGTCAGTGCATCCCATCCATAGGTCCACTCCTACGAGTGGGCGCATGGTTGCGCGGGTGCATGTAGCATGGAATAAAGCGAATAACCAAGTCTGTGGCTGCAAGATTAGGGTGATAAGTTTGGTAAACTAGGATGCGGGGTATCTAATGTTAGTCCCGCAAGAAGCTTCTGCATCCTAGTAAGCGCGATTGTTGGAACTATCGCCACGTCGACCTAGCGTTGCTTGTTGCATTTTGTGTGTTGTCGACTTAAACCAAATTTAGTTTAGTAAAAGTGCCTTTGATAGCCAATATTTGCTTCAAAGACTGCCCAAGCGACGTGAAAGCCAAGATCAAGACCCCGCTGATATCCTTCATGCGCTACTCTCACAAGAAATTACTTTTTTTTGGGTTGTTCAAGGAAAGCATAGCAGCTTTGATATATTCGTTCCTCTTTCCTGGCTCGCTTGACGAACGGGTCATCTCCATTTGATATGCCCTTCGGGTATCGGCTCCTCTTCCTTGGTCGTGAAACGCACTACCATTTTTAGACAATTACTCGAAACGGGGACACGTAATCTTGGCGTGACTCTACTACAGAGCCCGCCGCATTAATCAAAATTTTGTATCCCTTCACACTCCAAGGGGCTGTGGTGATATGAGCCTGCCGATTATCCGTAGGGCTATGTTTCGATGTTTGCCGCAAGCCAAGACCAGGCAGTTTCATGCCGCAGAGGTTTTCGTCATTAATTTGATAGGCTTTTCTTCTAGTTCTGTATAACTTTGCTCGAAAAGATTCTTCAAGGCCACAAAATAAGCTTTTCTCGCTTTTGATAATGTATCTAGGACCTAAAATTTAGGCTTCCAATCTGTAATTTAATACCCCTCTATCAGTTCACACATTGCTTTAAGAGATTTTCATTTTTTAATCTAGAAATCCCTTTGAAGATGCAACGACATTGCCCAATGCAAAACTGAGATCGCATGAGGCTAGATACCTCTCATTCAAGGTTAAACTCCCCAGTTTGGAACGGTTCGATTCGACCGTCTAGTCTCGCAAACGTCTCCCTAGATCCAAGCTTCGCCTCTCGCCCACAAGGGGTCTAAAAACGAGACAACGCCAAACCCTTACTTTGTTAATAGCCCGGACTATTATGGCCCCTCACTTGTAAATCGTACTATTTTCTGGGTATTCGCAAAGACATTTATAAACCCCATCTGTACCCAGCATGCCAAGTTTTGGACAAGACATCTTTGCATTCCATAAAACGTTCCTTTCTTTTAGCTACTAAGTTTCTTAAAATTTCAAGCTTTTCTTTACCGATAAAAATAAAAGCCGACATGCCTGGTGAAAAGGATATCGAGACTGGTTCCGTCAACCCGCCCGAGAAGGCTTGGCGACGGTCGACACTGGTGTCGCCCGGAGCAGACATCTCGCCAACCCGCACAGAATTTCCAAACGAACCAGAATTCGAAAATTCGTTCTGGCGTACAGCATCTAAGCAGCATCAGGCCGATGAGAATCACTCCGAAAGAATCGCGGCATCTATTCCAAACGCCTTACGGTTCAATCCCATCAGCCTCGTGGTCATTACAGCGAGGAGCACGTCGAAACTGAGCTCTTATGCAAACATCCTATTCCCAGCTATTCCTTGTGGAATTATATTATGGTACAAAGCAAGAGAAACAAACCCGCTCGCCGTGTTTGTTTTCAACTTTATAGCCATGATTCCGAGTGGAAATCTGCTATCTTTTGGTAGCGGGGAATTACTGCATCATTTACCAAAAGTAAGTAGCTTAACTACCTCTTAATAGTCAGAGAAATAAATCTAACATTCTATTCAGACAGTCGGAGCCGCTCTAGAAATCTTTACGGGGGCCATTGTCGAAATAATCATCTGTCTTATACTGCTCTATCGGAATGAAATCAACGTTATTCGCGCTGCTCTCTTAGGATCTATGTTTGCGAATCTGCTGCTTGTTACTGGTTTCTGCTTTTTGGCTGGTGGTATCGCTGTAAGTACACCCTTTATTTTATGGCCGTGTCAAGATTAAAATGCTAATTCTCAAATTTAAATAGTACCGGGAACAAAGAATTTCCGGATACATTGCCGACATGTCCAGTGCTGCCTTGTTGGTCAGTGCTGTCGGAATGATCTCTCCGAGTTTGTTCTTCCAGACTATCCATATCCGGAGAGATATAACCGAGCACAGGGCCGAAGTTAGAGTGATACGTGTTAGCAGGGTCGTGAGCATTGGTCTACTCATCTCCTACTTTTGGTATGTTTAACGTCGACAGAGATCAATTACGTTAATTGAGGCATACAGGGCGCTAACATGTTGATATTTTACAGTTTTCTTTTCTTCCAATTGCACACACATAGTACTGGATTCCATCATGTCCTTGAGCGAGCCGAGAGTGTTTACGTTGGCAAAAAGCAATATAGAAACAAGCTTTCTGTGCTTGAAGCCCTTTTCCTATGCGCTATTGGATTAACCTGCGTTTGCTTTTGTGCCTACTTTCTCATTCGTGAGATCCCATTTATCGTGGAACAACAAGGAATCTCAGAGTTATTTATGGGTCTCATCTTGGTACCACTCGTCGAGAAGGCTGCAGAGCATTTAACTGCCCTTAACCAGGCCTGGGATAGTGCGTATTCTGAACAGAAACCCTCATTATTAGAAATTATACTAACTGATTGATCTAGATCAACTCGACTTGGCAATGTCTCACTGCCTTGGCGCCACTATTCAGACCGCACTTCTCGTTTCTCCATTTGTTGTTCTTGCTGGCTTCGTAATCAAGCGGGATATGGATCTCAACTTTGAGCTCTTTGTCGCTCTCTCACTTATGCTTGCTGTTCTTGTCGTTGGTAACTTCGTCCGTGATACAAAAAGCAACTGGCTGAAGGGCATGTTCTTGCTCATGGTGTACTTTGTCCTCGCCGTCGCAGCGTACAATGATCCTGATCTACGAGTAACAGTCTGGAGCATGGCTACTACAAGCGAAGGCGGAACAGCAGCGAAGGCGGAAGAATAAAGAATACAACTAAAAGGTCTCCCTCCTGATTTGTACAAACATAGATACAGATTTGGACTTTCTATCCTTACGTGGTAGTTCCTACTTATATCGGTTGGCGATCCTAACGATACCATGATTTGCATTTACCTTGGAGTTTAAGCATTTGTTTGCGGCGTTTTATACCTCTTTTTACAGAATTCAATTTTGGCATTATATCTCTTTTTGGTTAGCAGAAAGGAACGTCTCAATACATATCTCCTTAATAAAGCCATCTTTATCACCTAAACCGCGAGACATACCCAACAAATTCGGACACATAATGAAAGTTAAGATATTGAAACCAAGTGCCAAATCAACACCATTTTGAAGAATCCCGGATATGGGGAGCACTGGTACGGGAAACAATAACCCCAGCTAGCTCAAGTCATATGGAACTGCAACCTACATTTACAGCAAATCTGTGACTTATAAAGTCACACCTGCCATTCTTTGTTCGAGCTCAGTGGCTGCTGTCACTCCCTCCACCGATGTGTGATGCTGGCCACCTATCTGTGCACCGCATTCATTGCATCTTCCAAGTTGCATTGCCATTCCGCAATCTCCGATTGTGAACTGCAGATGAAGATATTAATATATTGTTAAATTCAGGTCCTAACACATGTTCTTTTTATGGGTTCTAATAGGGGTTACTTACGTGATGCCCGTTCGGGCAAACATACCAATGACCCGTTCCTCTAAATTGTCTCGCCATAACAGCGTAGACTTCTTTCATTTCAGCGTCAGATACGGCAGAGTAAAAGATCAAGTCTCTTGCACTCCGGAAGGTTTCTTCCACGGCCGGCTTCAACTTAGAACAACTTGGAATGTTATTGCAAATCTCTAGACACTTTTCCAGATCATCGCGTATGCTTTTCCTCTCTTCTGCAATGTCGGCTTCAGGTACAGTCTTCGCCGCTTCTTTTTGTTTGACATCTATGATCCTAAATTTAGCTTTCGCGATACGAGTTTGTACTTCTATTACTGGATATTTCCGCTTGTGGCAGGTGTCTATCAGTTTATCGCAATTCGAGGGCATTGATTTTGTGAGTTTTGTGACCTGGTTTCGTATCTTCACTCGCATGTCTGCCAAAGTTCTTGACATAGATGCCACCATATCCATATCGCAAGCTTGCAGAAGCGTTGCTCGGAGCTCTTGATAAGCCCCTTCGATTCCAAAACGGTACTGAACTACAGAAGGGTTGTAATCTTCCGCCGTAATATCGTGCTTCCTGCATGCGAATAGAGTAAGCTCATGGATACGGTGATACGGCTGTTCTTCTTTTAGAACATTTTTATTATAAGTTTTAAGATCTTCGAGAATCTTTTGGAGATCCTTGTAGCGTTTCTTTATCCTATGTGACGAGGTTTGCATTAGAAAAGACGATATTCTAAATTGTCAAGTTCCACTCACAATTTTTCATCCAATGCGGCAAGCGTAGTTCTCGATCTTTCCAGCTCTTCTTGCTGCATATTTACTCCATTTATTAAGTCTAACAACTGGCCTTGGGAAGCCGAGCTAAATTGACGAATGGAGTTTTGTAACTGGGATTTTTTGACAATTTCGTTGTATCTTACGGAAGTCGTGAACGGGTGCCTGCATTTTGGACATCGAGGGAGATTTGGCTCAGACTTTTCCTGCAGATACTTCCTGGTAACTTTCCAACCTTCGGGAGATTCGAATTCAAACACATCCCTCATTTTCGCAATTCCATCCAAGGTACCAATAGTATAGAAGTGGCCGCATTCCAAGAATAATATAGGCTCATCCTTTGAATCTCGGTATGTCTCAAACATCAACATGTCGACAACAAAATCGAGAACCTCGTCGGAAGCGCATTCGCGACATTGGCTCTTTGAAGGGCATTTCTCCCCACAAATTGATGGGCATGGATGGCCGCAATCTAGTGTCTTCGGGCAGAGCTGATCACAAGGCAAAATGTTGCATGAGGCCCCGCATGGCATAAGACACCTTTGATGCTCACATCCCAGGATGCAATCTTCCGCACAGGGTGGGCATGGATCTTTGCACTTGCCCTTGCATTTCGAATGTGCACATCGAATTTCACACTCCTTTTGGCAAAGACCACAATCAGACCCCTCATGGCACAACTTCTCGCAAGAGTGCGAGCACGTATTGAATGGGCGTGTGCATCGCTGTTGACATGGGCCATGATCTACCCGGACTTCATAAGGCGAGTTTTGCGATCTTTTTCGACAATCCAGACAGCTTCGTTGACAAGGATGTCCGCATGGGAGAAGGGCCCCGCATTTAATATGACAACGAAACTGCCTACTACTAACGTCTCGACTGCAGTCAACTTTGACTTTATGCTCACAACCCGCCACAATCTTTTCCACTTTCGCTTTGCAGAGATAGTCGCCAAGTTTTTGATGTTGCCAACAAGGTATCTGTGGCGCAATATGGCCACACTTCAAGAGGACATCCTTGATCGGGACTTTGCAGGGTGCGCATGGTACTCCGCATTTCGACGTACACGCGTGATCGCAGCCAGCGAGAGATTTGGGACATGGTTCGATGCAAGGATAAAGTTCATGGAGTGCAGTTGAATGGCATTTTGAGACGCATGCGTGACCACAGGCGAGCCGCCATTCACATCTCAAGCTGCAACCACCTGCCGGAGCGTATGCCACAAAATCATCTGCTGATGCAACGTGGATCGGCGTGTCTTTGTGTCGTTGACATTCCAGCTCGAGAAAATTGCCGAGGCAGCCGTTGATATTCATATGATGAATGACGTTGGACCACATTTTTACGGAACCTGCGGTATCTACGTTGCCAATTATATACATCCCCCATTTAGCTCGGCTATTAACTGTTAGCTTCTGTATATCCCAGGGGGCTTTTGGAGCATTTAGTTCAGCTTGCCTTAGTAGAACATTGATACGATTGCTGGTTTTCAAAAATCCACATTTGCCCTCGTTGTTACTGCGCACAAGCGAGATTATAACAACCTCAGCTTCTTCACCCTGTAATTCCGAGTTTGATATAAGCACCTGTGTCAGTTAGTGGCTGAGACTTCTACTTACCTGAAAATTGTCTATGGTTGCAATCCTAACTGCTGAAGCCAAACTTGTTTTCCTTACAACGCCTGGTGCCCCTTTCGGCGATGGTTCGGGTTTAGAATCTGCGTCATCTTCTTCTGTGAGACCTTCCGCTTCCAAAGCATCTTGGTCCCTACTTCCGATAACAATATCAAAATGATTTGATAATCGCCGTCGGAGTTTGGACATTTGTCCTAGATAAGGAGTTAAAACAGCGATTTGTTTTTCTTTGAAGACACCTTGATGTAGTAAATGCGTTACAAGGCCAATGACCATTTCCTGTTCAAATTCGTTGTCATAGGATGTTGTCAATTTTATTGCATCACCTTTGGAATCTTGGTGTTTATGATTCATCCAGAAGAGACGCTTCTTCATTCCCGGGATCGACGGATAATCCGGTATATTGTCAATGAGGCTGGGATAAGTTTTGATTCGAATCAAATCCGCAATAGAAGGGTGCATACGTCGCTGAGTGTTCAAACTCGAAATCGGGAAGGTCAGAGCTTGGTTTCCATAAGGCTGTCGAACCAATCTCTCAAAAAGGGAGACATCCAGAGCATATGATTGACCTTTTTGGCTCTCTATCGACAGGTCGAAGTTTGCGATATGTGGTCGAAGCTGCTCATGATCGCCAATCAAAATCATATGTTCGATGGAAGGTATTAATGTTGTTATGGTGTGTGCTTCTAGGATTTCTAGTATAGTAGTATCGATGTTAGCTCTAGCCGTATACGCTATAGCAAGTAAAATTCTAAATTTAAAATATCGACTGGTCTCCGACTTACCTCCAGCTTCCTCGCAAAAGAGAACCTTTGCTTTAATTCTTTCCAGAACATCGGCATGAAGAGCTAAACTAGTTGTAGTTACCCCTATTATATCCGCATTTTGTAGAGTTCTTCTATCCCATTCCTTTCTCACAGTTGACAGCTTTTCGCTCACTGAATGGTGCTCATCTGTGACCTTTGAGAGTCCAACCGTGGCAGTTTGGACAATCTCGTCTCCCCAAAAAGCCAGCACCGCGCGACGTTCCGCCATATTCAAGACCCAAGGGTCCAACATTGAATGAGCAATTGATCTCGCAGTCATTCTAATTGACCCTGGAGGACCGATTCTTATCCATTGTTGGAATCGTTTTTTCGCTTGTTTTCGTTGCAATTTGAAACCATCTGTGTCCAGGTCCTCTCCGAATAATTTCTTATAAAACTCAGGATAGTTTTCCTCAAGATGAGACCGAAGCGTGCTTTCAGCATGCGCATTTGCAAGAGCTTTACAGTAATCGCTAGCATCACCCCCCAAATTTCGCATTTGTTGTCTGAGTTCCCACATCTCCTTTTTTTCCAAATGTGTATTCTCAGCAGCCTTGGTGAGATTCCGGAGTAGATATTCCTCAAGTCGCTCGGACTTAGATCTTGAACCTAATCGAATTATGTTTGTGATACCGATGTCTAGGAGGTGTTCTAAGAATTGATCGAGGGCGTGATTTGTATAGCAACTAGGGGTTGTCAAACGTTAGTTCTGGTCAGACCATTTTGAGCGTATATTGAAGTAGACGTAGAATACGTACACACAAATGATGGGACCTAGTGACGCTTTGTTTTTGTTTGCAAGCAATACTTTGACTAACTTTGTGCCCACAAAGCTTTTTCCTGTACCAGGTGGCCCTTGGATCAAGCCAACTTCATGCGACAATGCATTTACCAACGACAAGGCCTGACCATCGTCCAAAGTGGTGTTTCGAAGTAGTTGCTGAATACTAGCGCCCGGTGAGTTTGGTAATAGATGGAGTGGCTGACCAGTTGGCTGAGTAAATATTGACTCCAGTTGAAAATAAAACTCCGGCTTGGAAGCATAGGGAGGAGGCCGAACAGAGACTTTGGAGCCGCTTTGTGCATCTTGTTGAAAATCTGCTAACGGATCCGGTGCAAGCCAGTCGATAAACGGAATAGCTTGTGTTTCTTTAATTCGCTTTTGCAGTCCTTGGAGAATTGGGCGAAATGATGCAAGTAGAGTTCTGGGGAATTCAATAAGATCAACTTTGGAATATTTATTGGACGAGTAAAGTCTGTATAACCATTCAACATCCTTTTCTCTAACAGCATCGGCGAAACTTAGAATAATGCCGGCTCTTAAAGGGTCGTCGGAAAGCGTCACAACTGGCTTAGCAGCGCTTCCATTTTCCTGTTCATCCTTTCCCCATTCTGCTCCAGGTCTGATATCTCCCCTAGTGACATACCGGTCAGAGACGGTGAAGAAAGTCGCCTCGTTATCTTCATTCAATATGCAAACAAGCGTATTGAAGTCAAGGATATTTTCATTCGCCCACCAGTCTTTTCGATCCCTCGCTCTCTCCATCCGAATTGGCTGATTGAAAGTCACTGCAATTTTTAGACCTTGATAAGCACTAAACTTGATATCCTCTACCCTCACTTCTTGGTGGATTAAAACAGAAACACCAGCACTTGAGATTCTTTTCAGGCCGTCGTCCTTTCTCCGCTTTGATCTCGCAAGTTTATCCAAGTTTGCACGGTTTTCAATGATTTGCCTGAGAGATTCGCGAAGACATCCAATATTGTCCTCTCGCAAAAGACGGAACTGGCTGTCAAGAAGCCTCTGGCTTCTGTCAAGGTAAATTGTGTCTCCTCCCATCTTAGGGAGATACTCAGCTTCGACACTCCGAATTTCTTCAGCGGTGGGAAGGATACGAATATCTGCGATAGATGCATGGTCATTGTCGTGTCGTGGACCAAGGGCTGAACGTGTCCCTGGTAGTCTAGTAGTAGCTTGTACCGCAGGATGAAGATTGGCATGCGCAACTCCCTTCCCACCGCCTGTAATCCAACCAGCAAGGCTTGAGAAAAAGGAGTTTTGTTCACTCCCAGGAGCCTTTTCAGGGATTAGGGAAGGGATTTTCTCACCGAGATCGAGTTGCTCGTTGATAATCCTAAAGTCCCGATGTAGTGCCCTCAACTGAGGATTGAGCAGAAGGTTTTGTTCGTTTGCGAGAGCTAGTGCATCTCTAGATACCTGTTTTATGCCGTCCTGTACGATGGAACCGGGATTTAGGCGAATTGTGCTTAGAAGTGCCGAAACAATCATAGGGAGTATATCGGTGAATAACTCTGGGTCGCTGCTCAGGAGAGTTCTCGAGTGCAAGATAAGTCGCCCGAAAAAATTGATACCACGAGTGCCCTGCGGACCGTATATGATATTGAAAATTGTTCCAACGTATCTTTCGACAACGATAGAGCCTTGGAACTCAGGGTCGGCAAGAATACGAATGAACGGAATCCCGTGAACGATAAAACTCAAGGAAGGGGTTGCGCCGTCATAGACAATATTGGCTTCCAGCAGTTGTTTGATATGCTCAAGATTGGTTTTTTCCGCAAGGCCCATGGTTACTTGCTGGATGTTTTCGATTTCCTTTGACTGTATAAGTGACAAAGCCCCTTCGAGGAACGTCTTCATCTGGACAGCTGAGAAGTTGGGAAGCCTGCATATCTTCCTCCAACTTTGGAGAAGATTTGGTGGAGGGTCAGAGGTTGATTCTCGTGCGCTATGAGAAGTAGTTGTTTGAGTAACGCTTGGCTGTCGGTTATGAGATATGGAAAGCTGCTCGCCAGCTATATGCCCAAATTTACATTTGGATCCGCGGTTACAGCCTTGGGGCTTCCGAAACGCGATACAGAGAGGAACGGAAGCCTCATCGTGTGAGTATTTGCATTTAAATCCGCGCCTACATTTTCCGGCTCGCCATTCGAAGCAAATACTGTTTGAAGACATTTTGGACAGAGAGATAATTAAGACCCTATGATTTATTCGGTAAGAAGAATGGGTCGTGATGGGTAAATTAGTGATAGTTGATTGAGAGAAAGGGAGAAAAGGTTTAATAGAAAAAAAGTAGTTGCCCTAAATTCATATACGGTAAATTTATATAAAGAAGCTTTTGAGCTCAGTAAACGGGAGGGTAGCAAGTTCTAGTTGCGAGACTCGCGCTGAGCAATTAAGATTGCTATTGATTTGATGACTTAGAATGCCGCAAGGACCTCTTTTAATTGCAATTCAAATGAGCCCTTAGTCAGGTAAAAATATAGTAGTTTTATAACGGTAATAACTGAATTCTGTGCTGCAAGACAGTGTTAAGACCCCTCTTGGAAACGAAAGAGCGAATTAGGATATTTAAGAACAATTTGTCACTGAAAGATAAATACTTGGCACAGCATGCGTGGAGGGAATTGTGATATCACATGTATTCGATAGCCTCGAAACCTATTCAAATATTCCAGCAAGCAGACATTTGTTGCCTGAACTTGAAGACATTCGCTTGTGGGGCACTGTATGATTGGGCTGTTGTTGAACCTCATCGGTCTTCCAATTGGCCCTGTTCTCAAGGATCTAGGCATATAGGCGGCACAGCTAGTCCTACCTAACTCGTTTCTAGGAACAGCTCCCCGAGACATTTTCTACCTCTCTAGAAATACATAATGATAGGCTTGTGTTCGTCCAATGAATGCAAAGGAAATATCTGTGTTACCGAGATATCTGTCCGCTTTGGAATGTTTGGCTCGGATATTACCTAGTTTGTAACCATCCAACTTCGGATTGTTAGGGTCAATCGATCGAATCCGTCCCGAATAATCCTTTTGGCCACAATTCTCGAGATTACTTGGTGAATAGACACTAAATCGTACTTCCATGTACATGCTCCGGTAATTCGTGCCTGATTATTTTTCTGGCATTGTTTCCTCAACAATATTCTAGCTGTTTATGATTAGCATACGCACTATGTTAGTCAGGCGTCTAACCTACTGCCAGCAACGTCCACTCAAACCCTTCTCCATCGGCTATTTCCGTAGTTCTCCATTTGCTCTTGTTCTATAGCCAGCCTCACATACATTAACGTAAATCATAGTTTATACAGCAGCATACATTTCTAGTCCTAACAAGGCCGTCCCACTGAACCTAGCTTCGCGTCCAGTAGTAAGGCATCAACACCGCCTGAGTTTTGTGGTGTTTAGGCTCGCGCTTATGCGTTGAACCTTCCAGAATCTAAATTGTAGACAGCCAGCTAGCGGGATAGACGTTCAAAAAAACTCAAGCCGCTGATATAAAGATCATTACCTGGTTTAAGTTTTCAGTGTAAACGATCTAAGTATACCGTTGTTGAATACAATACTTATTTGTACAGTGGATCCGGCAAAGCTTCAATGTTTTCTTTCGCATGATTCTGATTTTACTTTACTACAGCGATAGCTAGATATGGGAGTATCATCCTGCCGCTGGATCAGGTTTTCCAGAAATCGGACTAAGTTTGGCTACTCTCACTTTAATTATAAATACAGATAGATATTCTCAATGTCCTGTTCGAAACTCGCATCCTCGGCTGTACCCGTAAGTAGAGCCCTATTGATCTCGGGACAGTCTCTTGCTCGTACCGCCGTTCGTTCGAAACTATCGAATCAAATCATTTTCTACCTCAAATGAGTTCTTATACCATTTATTCGACTCGTATGGATTTGCACCGGCAGCTACCAGGAATGCGATGACTTGAGCGCCAGTAGCATAACTGCGTCGATAAATTGTACGGTGAACTGCGCGGATAAGCGGCGTAGAACCGCTGGAGGATCGGACCGTTAGTAGATCGGGTGCAAATTTCAGGATCAATTCTCCACATGCCACGAGCTTACTACCAGTGCCCGGGCTCAATTTCTTGCTCAAAAAATGAAGCATAGTCTCTCCGGAACCGTCGGTTACTCTAATATCTGCGTGTAGTTCTAGTAACTTTTTCATTGCATTCAGGGATCCGTGGGAGACTGCCTGCTCAAGGGCCGCGTAGTTGTATTCGCTTCCCCAGTCAACACTATACCCCCATCGAGTTACAAGGGTATGAATAACATCCGATCTGTCTTGTCTTATCGCCCACATAATCGGATTCATCTGATTAAATTCATCATAATGTTCGGACCCTTTCCCCAAGAGAAGAAAAACGCAGTCCCATGAGCGGGCAGCAGCCGCATATGTTAACTGTTTGAAATCAATCGGTATATGGATCCATGTCCCCGAACCTTTTTCGCAGCATCAAGGCCAGAGCGTGAAAAGAACCGGCCCGGAATCCAGAGCTCTGACTTCCCATATTCATCAAGGCGTTTATATTAATATCCGCACCGGCGCTGATGAGGTTTTCCATCTCTTCCAAATCCGCTCTATAGAGTGCATCTCGAAGTCTATTACTGAGCATGGATATGTCATTTTCAGAATTGATTTGAACCGCACTTCCGGTGACGCCCTTATGCGGATGTACTCCCTGCTCTATATTCTGAGGGTTTGACCTATCGATTCCCTTGGTTTCTATTTCAGCACCTTCGTAGGTGCTTAATTGCTCAACATCCGCTACTTCCTGTCTCACAGATCTACCCCCGTCAGCTTTTAGTTGGTCATCGACCACAGCATTTTTCATGATTGCTCTGACGCGCCCAAATTTATCATCCTCGAGGAGATCCAAGTAGGCTTCACTAATTTCATTTGAAGCTTCGCGACTATTCGGTCGTAGCTCAGGGTCCCATTGCATACACCTCGCAACAACATCTTTCATCCGCTTGGGAAAGTCCGCCGGTATCTCTGGAACTTTTGCGCCAGGAAATGTGAGTGACGGCGGCTGTCGATCACTGCACAGACTGTATAGCAAACATCCGAGACTATATATATCCGACTTGACTGAGAATTTTGGTGCGTCACCGAGGATTTCAGGTGCCATAAATCCAGGAGTTCCCATCATCCCGAGAGATGCCACCGTATGACGTCTAGGATTTATAGCCGCAGGGAGAATTTCCCAAGCCCAAAGTCGGTTATATGACACCAGGCTGGGCGATCCTCCAGCCATGATAAAAAATCCTTTGCGATTTCCTTTTGTTGAGCTAGCAGATTTTATAACACTTATCGTCAGAAATCGTATTATAAAAGTTATTTTATTTAAAAATGTATTACACTCGACCCCCTGCACTGGCTTGGATGGATTACGTACCTGTTAGTTTATTTTGCTCACTGGCCGCCCAAAGCACTTCATTATACTTATACGGCATCGCTAACAGAACTGTGAGGCGACTCGAGTCAGCCCACGTGACCCTCTTGTATCGATATCGGCAAACCAATATTACAATTCGGTTCTGTATATATTGGTTTTTAACTAACCATTCGCCAGCTTCAAATCCCTATGATTAATCCCGTGATCGTGACAAGCTTTCACTCCTCTCGCAACTTCTACAGCCCAATATGTAGCAATAAACGGATGAACCACTGTCTCCTCGTGCCTACACATATCTATGGACCCTGCATATCACCTCCTTCATAAAATCTCATATATAATCTTATCGTCTGCGTTCTTTCCGACCAAGCTACATCGTGACTAAAGTTCGCGATATATTTCTCAGACAAAGCAAAAGAAGATCAAGTATCGATTTCCCGCCTAGCTAATCTAAGCAATTAAGGATGCGAGGAGCAATCAATTGCTTTGCAAGCCATTATCTTTATACGTGTAATACAATTATGAGTACCATAATCATACTAGTAGGAAGATGCATGGAGGGATGGAGCAGGACCTACTTCGTTATCACTAACTCTGCGCACCTTTGCGGCGGATCCGAACCCGCCTTGCCCGAGTGATGCGATGAACTCATAGTTCGGATCTTTACCGGTTAAGTTTCGAACGTTTCCAGGAGGCATCCTCCAGAGACTTTTTGATTTCTGCCCCGCCAGCGCCGCGTGGGGTGCCAAGCTTTAGGCCCCTCGAGCACGCAAGGTTAATTACGATAATATAGGCAAGAGATATCGGTATATACAGGCAGTTCAGAGTTTGAAGCGTACATATATGCGAGAATATTCGCACTCGGATATTTTCAAAGTCGCTCGATATCAGTTGATTCTTTTTGATGGATCAAGAACATACGGAATTTTCAGTGTTGCCGCCCCCGCATGCCCAACCTATTTTTATTTTTATTTTGCCCTAGTTAGGATGAGATGAACGGCGCTTGTTTGTCGAGACTTCTTTGTGGCCAAGGCGTACAGGCATCGTGCTGCCTCCGTGAGAACCTCCAAATTACAAGTTATTGATTAGATCTAGAGCTACAGAGCGACCCGTGGGTAACTTAACTGTGTTTTCACACCTTTATGCTCGAGATTTTGGACATGTGCATACCCGCAGTAATAATTTGTTGCATTTTGTGTGTTGCTTCGGGACACGCCTCTCGCGAATCGCGCTGGCCATCCCACTCAACCACGAATTCATTGTTGGGAAGAAGCCGGCAATGAGCACCCCTCATGATTTCATTCTCCTCTAACAGCCACCGATGGCTGCCTTCGTCGCCGACACTCGTCCTCTCGCGACTTCTAACGGCGATTACACTTGCCTTTTGTCTCATCGGTAGCACATACGCCGATACCTACGACGAGAACCTCCTGCTACAACCCCTGTCCGGCCAGTTCCTGCTCGCATCCTTCAACTTCCAAAGTCATGGCCCAATCCAGGCATTCAACAAGCAGCTTTTCGAACTCTTCCCAAGGAGTTTAGGCCAGATTTTACAGTATACTCATACACGAGAGCTACACTTACGCTTTGCATTGGGACGATGGGACTCGGAGCTGTGGGGTGCTCAACCCGGTAATGGCCAGAATGCTGGCGGCACTGGTGTCGAAGTCTGGGCATGGGTTGAAGCTGATGACGATGTAGAGTATGGTATTCCTCTATTTGCGAGTTGGATATACGTTATATGCTAATTGATGTATTTTAGGGCGGAGGCACGCTGGACATCTCTCAACAATGCACTCTCAGGTCTCTTTTGCGCCTCCTTAAACTTCATCGACTCTACCCGCACTATCCGCCCCGTCATGTCCTTCTCTCCATCTGGTGACTATCCAACCACGAATACTACTCGCCTCTTCCTTCTTCATGGCACGCTCCCGAAAGAACCCGTTTGCACTGAAAACTTGACCCCATTTCTTAAACTCTTACCATGCAAAGGCAAATCTGGTATTTCAACCCTGTTGGATGGCCACAAACTATTCGATGCCTCCTTCCAGTCCATGTCGATAGATGTACGGCCGGTATGCTCTCCGATCGACGGTCAATGCGATATCGAAATACAGCAAAACATTGACATGGTACTCGATATCTCCCGCAGCCTCCAGCGAAATGATAGTCCTGTTCCGCGCCCACGAGACCAGCACGAACTCGTCTGCGATACTACGAAAGCATATGCATCGGATGAATACTGTTATCCACTAGATAACAGCTTTGATTTCCCCTGGTCTCTTTCCGATCTCTTTGGTCGTAGCATCTCTGGTAGCTGTCCCTTCGCTGTCAAGCAACAGGAAACTCCACACGTATGCATTGTAGCCTCGAAGGACCGGCTGATCCAATCCACCGATCGTACTGAAACCTCCCCAGAAGATGGAAAACGCTGCTATATTCTGCGTGAAAACCAACCGTTTGATGTCGTTCTCCCGAAACAAGAACCACCTACCCAGCCGATACGTCAAGAACCGCTAATATACGCTGAACGCTCTTTCAGCGGGCATGGGCAGGAACACGGGGGTGTTAAAACCGTTCTTCGGAATCCCTCGTCCAAGGATTATATTGAGGTGGTCTACCTCGAATCGCTACCATGGTTCATGAAACCATACCTTCATACTCTAAATGCACAGCTACTGCCACCGCCACTAGATGGAAGCGATGGGAATGTTATCTCGGACTTGTATTACAGACCGGCGCTAGATAGAAAGCGAGGCACCCAGCTAGAGGCGAAATTGGTCATTCCTCCAAATTCGGTAGTGATCGTAACATATGATTTTGAGAAGGCCGTCTTGAGGTATACGGAATACCCTCCAGATGCGAACAGAGGATTTGATGTTGCGTATGTATCATCGTTCCCCTAAATCGACGGCAGCAACTAACACGATATAGGTCTGCGATAATAACCGTACCAAAACACCGTCGTGCTTCTGATAAACAGCTTGTCCCGGCAACATCAATCAGAACAACAAGCCTTCTGCTCTCGCTGCCTACTCCGGATTTTAGCATGCCGTACAATGTAATTATCTTCACAAGTACGATTATGGCACTCGCTTTTGGGAGTATCTTCAACTTGCTTGTTAGGCGGTTTGTGGCCGTGGACGAAGTACAGAGAGTAGACTTCAAGGCCAAGTTGAAAGGTTTGTTGGGTAAAGCTGTAAAGAGCAAGGCCGAATAGATTTATCGATCAATCGTTTATGATTTTAGTATTTTATATAGGTTAGGGTTTTCTTTTGTCTTTGGTATGCTTTCTAGCCTCCGGTAACCGGCTCATAAAGCAAAATATGACAATATTAAAAGTTATTAGACTGTAAAAAGAAACAGCATTGTGGTGTTCCCCGGGGTATATATATCGTACACATCCTGTCAATGCAAAACGCTAAAAAAAAGTACCGGGCTGGTGAGCTACTTTAGCTCGCCAGCACGTGTAATTGCTACCGGCGCCTAAAAAACATATCTTCATCATCCTCGTAGTCTTCCTCTTCTGATTCCTCATTCTTTTCTCCCATAGTAGCGTCCTGAGTGCTGCCTGTGGTGCCCATGGCGCCGTCAGTCCCACCCATTGTGACGCTTCTAAGGGAATTTGACCGATCGAGTCGCATTGGTCTCGCACCCTCGTTTGCTCCACCACTTGCTGATACATTTTGCCTTAGCATCTCCCTTCGTTCTTTGAGCCTCTGAACACGTTCTTCTAAGGAATACTGCTCATCGAAGAAATCGGCCATTGCTGCACGCGCATCTTCCATTTCTTCTTCGGCTATGGTTCTTGAATCTCGGGCATTTAATGAATCTGCTGCCTCTTTTTCTAACTGTTGTCGCTGGATCTCCTCGGCCGAAAGAGCTGGGGCTGAGATTGTATGCAAAGGTGGAGCTTGAGCTGGGGGTTCCATAGCTGTCTCTTCTTCCGCTTGCGCTATGTCGGCTTGAAAGGCGGCCCATTCATCATCTAGATCGTCGTCCTGCTTGGTATCCGGTAGTTTCGAAGCTGGATTGGTCGCAGATGAGAAGAAATCGGCAGGCAGTTTTGAATTGGTAGTGGGGACAGGCTTGTCCGTAGCAATAGGACTTGGAACCTCATCGTCTGGCTCAATTACCTCGCCTGTGCTCGTGATCCCTCCTTCGTCCTCTTCGTCATCATCGAAGAAACCAACAGGCAGTGCCAAATTTTTTACGTCCGCCCTTGCCGTCTTCAATCGTTTTGAAGCCGTCTGGCTGTCTCCGTTACGCGAATCTTGGGATGGACTTTCGGCAGGTCGTTTATTGCTCTTTGCTGTGGTTCCGGTACCAACTATTCCACCTTTTCGCGCAACATTGGCTTTATGCTGCGCGGAAGTGACGTGGGTATCCCAAAGTGATTCAGACTTTATGGGCGTGTTGGAACATATGTTACAGAAGAGTGCGCCGGCAAGCGAGTATGATGCGTATGGGGATGTGATTCGACGAGACTTTCGAGAGGCAGCGAGGAGCTTGCGAGGATCGGTAGTCGACATCTTGGAGAAAATTGGAATATAAGTTGGAGGCGGAGGAGGTGGTTGAGATGATGATGATGATTGTTCCGATGAAGGATGCTGCATTCCTGCTGAAGCCTGTTGGTCGGGTGCGGTCAGTGTGGCGTCGTGGCGAGTGAGTAGCTGCACAGCCACTAGCTACAGATGATCAATATAATCTCGTTTCAATCCTCGTTCGCCGCCAGATAGCTCCAACCGCAAGACCAAATATCGACTGTATATGAGCTATTAGGATTAAAAGAGAAATAGCATTTTACTGCAAAAAGTCTTCATGCTATTATAGATTGTCAGAGAGCAGAATATATAAATATAACCTAGGTATAGGTATATACGTATAGAAGACCCTCTCGCTAGATACTTAGTATATATACCAGAGAGAGTATATTTCCAATCCACGACCAGCTTACGGAATAGTAAACTATACCTACCAGAGCTCCTGCTTTCTGCCGACCGACTTCTACACTTTTCTACGCAGGTTCAGATGACCGACGGCTATCCGTGCCTTCCTGATATCCATCCTGATATCACTATTGTCAGTGATGAAATGTGCTCCTGAACAGGGTATATCTGAGCACTAACAAAAGCGGGACTGGTCTTGGCGCTCATCACAGTTCGGTTCGATTGATTGATTTGATGCCGCCCAAATTTTGTCCATATTAAAACCAACAACCATCTCTAATTCCTCCCATCAACACCACCTTCACCATCTCCATCTTCACCAACCGCTCCTCACCTCTACCACCCGCTACACACCCGCCCATTCCTTAAATATCGCTCAAGCTATTCTACTATTCGCCACTAACGCAGCGCTCCAGCCGTGCTACTTATCTGCTAACTAGGCTCTCGAACTGGTCGCGCGATCAGAAAGTCTTCACCCCGCTGACAAGATTCAATCGCGTATCGCCTGGACGCGCCATTCATTTGGCATCTCCACTGCATCAGCAGGAATCTCGCTCAGGATATACGGCTCTTCGGAGAGTCCCCGGTTCATACTTCATACCAGCTAGTGACTGCTGTCCGGCTCTGGTTGACTTCAAGACCTTGTCACCCCACCTAGGGCGTCTAAGGTGCAACTTCTTTTTGAATCTGGGAGGGAATAATTGCAGCTCTCATTGATGCCTGTTTGCTTACAGCGTTCCTGTTGAGAGTATTTTGACCATTTTCACGCCTTCTGCCTCTGGCAGCGAGGACAAGATCTCGACTGAGAAAAAGTCTTGTATTACTGTACTGATTTTGATATTATTTTGAACCATTTGCCATGGCTGGTAAGCAGAGTGAAATTCCCTTTGATACTACTGGACAGACGTCTCTTCTATGCCCACTCCTATGCCCATACTCTGACAAGTTGTATATCTACACCACTATACCTATTAAAAAGAGAACATGTTCTGGGCCTAGACACTCCATGATGTCATGGAACACCGCATTGAACATACTCTCCCATACCCATTATCATTATTATTCTATAAGCAGAACTTTGATAGCCCTTGAGAATCATGTCGGTGTACCATTGTTACATTCAGATGACTCTTAGAACGGCCCGAACTGCATCACCCCTTCCCTCGGACGTCCACTTCACGCACTTGTGCATTTACTTGAAGAACGTAAGCTAACATGGCCAAACCTACCAGGAGAAGAAAGTGGTACACCTGAACCTCGCCGAAGCGGCCGCAGCACAAAGGGACAGCATACCCGCAATGCCGAATTGAACGAAGAACCTCCCGCGAAAAAACTTGCTCCTACTCCTACTCCTGTCGCAATCCCAAAGAAAAACACCAAGGCATCCACACGATCTTCCAAAGCCAAGAAGAAAGACAAGGATACAGGCACTTCCCCAGCCCCAACCGCTACAACCGAAGATAACTCCGAGGATGGCGAGATTATCCGCTGTGTCTGCGGCGCGGATACGGATGAAGGAGGGCGCCAAATGATACAGTGCGATAACTGCAATGCCTGGCAGCACAGCTCATGCATGCAGATCCCAACCAAGAACACACCAGCAGAGTACTATTGTGAGCAGTGCAAGCCTGAACTCCATAAAGACCTGTTGGATAAGATGGCAAGAGGCGAAAAGCCATGGGAGCGAAGAGGAAGGAAAGGGTCAAGGAAGAGCGTCGGGGCATCAAAAAAGAAGAAGGGGGAATCGGAAGCACCTGAGACACCAGCGCCGGAGGACCAAGGTGATGAGAGAGATGAGGGTGATGAGAGAGACGAAAGGGATGATGGGGACGAAAGAGACGAGAAAGAAGAAGAAGGCGATATAAAGACGGATAGCCCAGCTCCCACTGCAACAACAGAGGCTGAGAGAGAGACAGAACCAGAGCAGCCCACTCACGACACGGTCGTGGAAAACTTGGAGGAGGTATTAGATCCAGCCTTGAAAACAGAGGAGACACAAGATGTCGTTATGAAAGAGGAAGAAGTAGAAGAGGATACATTTGAAAAACCGGCGCTGCCTACTGAGGGCAGCAAAAGGCGATCCTCTATTGCTTCATCGACCAATTTAAAGAGAAAAGCAGAGGAAAGTGTCGAAGAAGAATCAGTAGACGGAAATGTATGCTTCCCAATACTTACCAACAAAAAGGATCGTGCTGACAATCTCCAGGAACAATCTCCTTCTCGCAGAGCGTCTATCCCGCAATCGCCTACCCAAACTAAAGGCTCCAAGACAAGATCCAGCCGAAGGTCATCCACTACAACAAAACCACCGCCAACTAAGAAACCAAAGATGGCTGAGAACCAATTAGAGCAAGTTACTGCGATCGAGGAATTAAAGAGTGACACCAGGCGAAAAGGCGTTGAGACTCTGAAGAAATTCTTAGAGAGTTCACTCAAACCAGTTGATAAGCTCCCGGAAGGTGAAACCTCAAAGCCAGAGTTTGCAACAAGGCTAGCAATCGAAATCGAACATTATACTTATATTCTTCTCTCGTCTCAAATTGCGGGTGAGCCCAACGACGACTACCGACAAAAGTTTCGTTCAATTCTGTTCAATCTCAAGAAGAATGAGCCGCTATTGAGCAACTTGTTGATGAAGAAAATTGGGACAAAAGAATTCAGTGACATGACAGGTGACGAAATGGCAACAGAGGATATGAAGCATATTGTACAAGAGGCTGAGAAGGAGAGTGAGAAGCAGAGCATCTTGACAACAGAAGCCGCTGGTCCTCGCATCAGACGAACACATAAGGGTGAAGAAATAGTGGGTGAAGATACGAGTATGGTGGCCGATAATACCACAGGTTTCATCGGATCAAGATACGAACCTCCGGCGGAGAAATCGGACGATGAGCGTTCGGCGCCTCCAAGTCCCGGCGCAGAGGACCATGTTATGACAGATCGTCCGAGGTCACCATCACCATCTGGGAATCAAGAGCCTGCAGATACCCCGACCAAAGCACTGAAGATTGATACCTCCAAACCGGCTCCCAGTTTGGGGCATCATCGTAGAACGAGCAGTTTTGACATCCAGAACGTTTGGTCGAATGTTGAATCAACAGACGCGGGACACAGACAAAGTATTCCCAGGCCACCTATTACACCTCTCACTGCCCATCCCGCCAATGGCAACAACACTCAGCTAGATCGCGATATTGATATGCTGTTACAGAATGATGGTACAAGCCCTGGAGCTGGGTCAGAGACACCGCCATACTCTCCCAAAGACTACATGGATGAGACCGAGGAAGGTGTCATCTGGAAAGGTAAACTGCTAATGCGAGGAGTTTCGGATCTGGACGCACAAGCCATACACGTTGCTGGACCGGATATATCCCCAAAGGTATCCTGGGACACCGTTATAGGCAGCTCTATCGAAATCACCGGCCGAATATCCGTCGACCGTGCGAATGACTATCTCCACCAGCTACGGTTCAACTCTCGGTCAAGTGATGTCGTTGTCTTCACCCTGCACCCTTCCTCGTCTCGTTCTGACTCGGTATCCGCGTTCAACAAGCTCTACTCTCACTTTAAAGAACGTCAAAGATCCGGTGTCGTCGGAAATATCACGTGGGCACCCGCGAAAGATGTTTACGTGGTTGCGGTCGGGAAGGAAGATGCTATGCCAAAGCATATGCTCAACACACAATTCCCGACGCATCCGAGAGAAAAGGATACTCTATTGCTTTGCATCGTTTTCAACAGGTCCTTAGAACCATTTACGGAAAATCACACACCAACAACGGCGACGGTGGCTTTCACACCTGTGCCGCCGTCAAGAGCTACACACACGCCTATTACCGTTGCTCAGAATAACCAGCAAGGATGGCAACCGCCTCAGATGAACTCAGCTTATGCAGCGGCATACCAGCAATCACCTACGCCAGCTGGTGGTTATCAACCGCCGCCTGCAGCTCTACCGTTAGAGCAACAGTACAATGCGCCAGGTCTACAGCACCGCTCGCCAATCACTCTACCTCCGAGTGTCGTTCAGAACCCCAACAATGTTCTAGACGAGTTGATGCGGATACTAAAGTTAGGCCCTGCAGACCAGGCGTTGCTCAAGGATATTATGGAGAAAAATCCAGAGTCGGCAGCGAATCCGGAACAACTGATACAGTTGGTACAGCAGTATCATGAGAGAGAACATGGGAGGCGAGTGTAGTAGCCTCTTGAGTTCTACCCAATTTAATTTTTTTTATTTAGATTTTCTCCATTTTTTATTTCCTATGGGGATTGTAACCTTGTGGACCGGCGGGTGCAATTCTTCCCGTCCATTTCAAGTTAATATTTGGTGGCTTATACGGATTATCTATAGCCTCTTGGTACGCTTGATCGACGGAGACGAACATAGGGTAGAGCCATAATCCTTTTGTTCTCTAGCTTCCTATTTGGAATGCAACTAAGAACGGAGTGGTTTACCAACTAATGTCTTTTTTTTTTTTCTTTCTTTCCCGTTGCAACGACGAGGCTGTACCAACTGTACAATTATGTCATTTTAGCACAACTGTCCCATTGGCTCAGTCTCCTTTTACCAATTCTATATTGGCTTACGGAAAAATCAGCAGTTGACACCAGGTGAAGAAACGGTTTTCTTTCGAACTCTCGCGGTCTCTTTACCATTTTCCCTTTCTAGGTAGCTGTTTGTTTCTAGCTTGCTTGACATATTCTATACCATAGTTTTGATTTCTTTTATTTTTGTTCAAATTTTCTTAATTATACCACCTATGACGGTTGCATATGCCGTATTAATATATTCTTGGGGCTATTTACAAAAGATACCAATGATTATCCGACCGAACGTAGTGTTAAAACTTCAATATCAATGGTGTCTCATGTGATGAATCAGCCTAATTCAATCCAGATATCAAGAGGATGCCGTTCGTAAAACTCGTTAAAACCACGTCGATATTGCTATAATGTTACCAGTTGTGAAATGGCCACAAAGGATACGATATCAAAAGTAGGTTCTGCTGCTAGAGCGCAAGGCCACGTAAAGTTCACCAAGGTCCCACTCCATAGAGCAACAATCGCATACGAAGCCCATATATGTATATATTATCCAGATGGCACGTTCAACCAGACTCACCTGGGTGATATCTGGAATCCTGTCAAATGGTAATAGTACTAAGTTGTTACCAGAGACTATATGATTACTGTCTCAGAATACCAAATGGTTTCAGTCCACATAGCAACAGACTTTAAGACCCACAATATTGAACCATCTTATTGATGATAATATGAATGGGATTGTAGCCACAAAACGGGAAGGACATACTCGAATGGATCAATATCGACAATTTGATAATCATATCAGAGACCCCATAGTAGGACCAGCAAATTGTATCTTAAAATGCCTAGACTCGCGCCCTTTTGTTTCTTGATATTTCTAGGGGTATCCCTCCAGTTTGGAGTTATAGTCCGTGTAATATACCCCGTATAATACTATGCCGGGTATGTCGCCCATACGGCACTGCAGGGATCGCTATGACTGTGGCTTGTTTTTAGTGTAAACCCAGCCTGCGACTTCGCTATAGCCGACGTTTCTTTCCCTTGGGTTTTTAGTCTTTTTCGAGCGAGGCAAGGCAATCGACATGTTAATGCCCGTGTTTGTTATCCAGCTCCGTGGCCCGAGTGCGATAGGCTGGTTTCAGCTCTCCAATGCAGCCCAGAAACCGCTACCACACCCCCGCCCAAGCTTGACGTATTGACATGGACCACCGCTGGCAGATGCTCCGGCGTGCGTGGTTATGTGGAATATTTGAATGGTTCCTGTTGTCTTGGGCGGGTACGGGCGGTGGGTCCAAAGGGCCTATCTACTTAGCTTTGGCATGCAGCGCCGTTTTCCGTGATGGATATTCCGGAGGCGCGCTGATACAGCTTTTAGACTGAGTATGTGATATAGCCGTGACCCATGATCGAGCTAAAGCATATTCCCACCGGCCACCAGGGTACGTAACTAGAGCTCTGCCCGTCTGTTCGTCTTTGGATCAATCAATCAATCAACCGAGCTTGAGGAAACCCAGAATGCCGGCGCCGCACCATGGACAAGAGATGGCGAATTGGGGGTCGCATTCGCTTACTCCGGTGTATCTGTAACAAGCGACTCAGCCCAAAGCACACCACTACGCTTTCCAGGGTCAATATGATGCGGATTCCAGTCGCCGGTCGGACGAAGATATTCCATGTCGCTATAATATCACCCTGCAATAGCAATAACAGTATTTCAGCAAAGAAGCAAAGAAAGCTGAGGTACTCGATCTCGGTTTGCTGGTGCTCATGTTCACGGTTAGATGTTTGACCTCCAAATGGGAACCCCCAACCGAAGCCAGCTACGACGACCTCAGTGATTGATTACTTAAAGACCCGCAGAGTTCACCTCAGAATTACTTTGATCACGGAATAATCAGTCTGAAAGATAAAAATTTCCCCAAATACCACCTCGTCATTCGCAGGGCACATTCCATTGCATATTGCTTGCGGCGATTGATACGGTAGCTCGTGCTATCCTGTTCCGGTCACCTCACTCGCACCTCTTCTTCCGTCGGCCTGCTCCTATCGGTTCCGATCAAGCTTAGCTCCAAAGAGCGAGCCTTTGCTCCAGGCTATCCTGTTTGAGTAATTCCGATTATCTATATATATCAAAGCTTCTGATTTCGCGATCACGGAATTCCTCCATATTATCGCACATAATATCTACACTATAAACTACACCGATCTTACATACAAATTATATTTTTTATATCGAAATGCCACACGCAATCGAGATTGAAGAGCCCAAGTTGCAATTCGAGGACCTTCCTCGCGAGGTACGGTTGTGTTACCTTCCCAATCCAACCCCAAACTTCGAAACGGCAATTGCCCCTCTGCGTTGAGACGAACGGACCAGCTCCAGCTAACAGACAGATACAATCGCCAGCTGATTGAGGAAATCCTCTGCCTTATGCCTACAAAGTCGCTAGTCATCGCATCGAGAACCTCGAAATTCATCCATGACATCGCTACATACATCATCAACCGCCGTCTACGGCATGCCCTACACGTTGAAGGCTACAAGCTCGTTTTCGAGTGCTACGCCGTCGACGATCAATGTAAGCAAGCTCATTATTTTCTCACAGCACTTTTCTGCACATGTAAATAGACTGACAAGCTCTTTGGGGGGGTATTTAGATAACCACCCATACAATCACTGCGAGTACACGGGAAATTACACCGACGCCGAACCTTCCGCTCCTTCAGCAAAGAAACTCAAGTCCCTAGAGCCATTGGGCGATGACGAATTCAATCCCTTGCCGAAACTATACACACACTATATCCCGAGACCCTTCAACGCCTCTTGCAATATGGGTGTATCATCCGATCCCGCATCTACGGTTGTAACCATAGATTCTGGCGATCTCTTCACGCAAGTCTGCGCGTCTGCCAGTTTAGTCAAGATGGGTAGCGTTATTCCTGTCTTTGAGAGCTGGTTCAGAGTCCGAAGGGATTGGCTGGATCGCGCTGCTGCCGGGGAGAGAGATGTAGTCTGGGTCGGCATGGGCGAGGACGTTGGGCTGAAGCTCAATGTGAGCGGGAAGAAGGTCGTCGGCCCAGCAGTCAACGGCATCGTTAGAGGTTTGATGGAAGAAGAACCGACAGTTGAGTATTCCGTTGAATACGAATGTAAGTTAGGAATATTATCCTTTGTTGATTGGTCCAGTATCTGAATAGTTGCTAATTGGTCTCTTGCAGCATTGGTCATCAGAGCCACCTACCTTTTAGAGATGATTGAGAAGAAGAAACCAGCTTCGTATTATCAAAGCATCAGTTTGCTACCGGAGCAGGCAGCCGAGCTGCCTACCATGGATGCTCCAGTTCTTGCATATTAGATTTGATTTTTGCACTTCGGTCTGGATTTGAACAAGAAGTTATATAAATACCGCGTTAGACGGTAGACAGGCATAGCGATATATATATGAGTTACGTATGCATTTTGGGAGCAGTTTCATTTTTATAGTTTGCTATTTATGGTACGACTGGGTATTTGGGCGCACGCAAGTCAGATGGGGGTGACTACACGGAACATGCTAGATTTGGGACAGAATACTTTCTTATAATAGACGATTGGGTGGGCAATCGCTTTTCTCCTTATACCTTATTTCCTTTGGTCTATCAGTTTTAATTAGATTAGGTCTGCATAATATGGATTTTGCCCTGAACATTTAGAAGTAAAAATTTGCTATCGGTTTTTTGTACCCACATCTACGAATAACTTTTAAAAAAAAAAACCATCAGAAGAACCTCATTTAACAAGAGAGTCGCTTGAAATAAAATCCAAACCATCAACTTTTAATACCACGGAACGCCAGATAAATGCACAAACAACCATGGTCAGGGCCAAACTCATATCTCCATGTTACCTAGCACTCCTCCTTCCCTTCTTCTGCACCAGCTCAAAACCATCTTCATCAAGAACTTTTTCTACCCTTTCCTTCACAGCCACCAACTGGGGCGCCCCATCTATTTCCATATCGTCGTCTCCATCCCCTGTTTCTTCTTCATCTCCATCACTTCCCTCCTCCTCCTCCTCCTCCTCCTCCTCCCCATCATCGCGCTCTCTTACAACCTGCACCTTTGGCTTGTTCTTCCCACCGTGCTTCTCCCAATACTGCTGGAGTGCCTGAACGCCCGAAAAGTCATCCGTAGCGCATTGCCCTCTCAGTAAAAGTATCCTTTGTGAAATAACATACGCAGAGTCGTCTTCGAGGTTTGTCTCAAACTCGTCTTCGAGAACCTGGAGGAGAAAGGATTCAAGGTCTTCGGCATCAGTCGATGGATCCGCTAGATATCCAGGTAAAAAAACAAGTTAGCATTCCTTTCTCATTTTCTCTAAAAAAATAATGATAAATCTTTCAGTTATTTCAGGGAAATCATACAGGCGAACAAGTCCGCAACGGCACCACAGAGCCAGTCCCGTTTATCGGCAGAGTCGGGTCCTCCAAATTCATTCTCGACGCAAAGCGACAGCGAGGGCCAGGTATTCAGCAGAATTGTCATGCCGTTTTCGAAATGCGGGGTTTGCAATGGTGTGAGGGGCACGTTATTGGTGGCGGGAGCAGCTCGAGCCGGTGTTTGTTGCGCCATGTTGGAATATTGTGAATCGGAGATGAACTGTCGATGTATATGAAATCGAGGGAGCTGCGGGCGGGTCTTTAAAGACTTAGGAAACAGTGGCGATGAGTCGAACGTGAATGCAGTTGATTATGAAGAACTGGATGTTCTTGCCAAAAGATTTTAAAGCTTTCGAGGATTTGGAATTTTTATGGTCGGCGGAACCGAAAGAAAAGTGTTGGCCAATCAGATGCGCCAGATTCTACCACGTCGACAACACTTTACGCTTGTCACTTTACGCCAAGCACATCCTTGGAGTGTATCATCATGACATCAAGCATTGCTATGAGTTTCCTTTTTATATTTACAAGCTTTATATCTGAAGGCACCAGGTTGGCAAAGACTCGCAGATTGTTAGACTGCTCCAACTGATACAATTTACTTAATTTTAGTTGACTCCCCTCTCCGCCCGACTCTTCCCCACAATACTCTGCGCTACACTAGTCGGCCCGCCTTTTACGGCATGGTCCAACCCTGTAATATGCTTCTCGCCCTCAGTAATATCATGTAGTACCTGAGATCCAATCCGCTCCCCTCGATGTCTCTGTGCAGCAACCGTAGGTCCGTCGCTCACCGCTCCAGCAGGTGCAACACCGAGGCTTTCAAGATCTTCTGTGAATTTCTGTTCTGCGGCATGTATTCTCGATATGTTTGCCGAATCAAGAACGGGATCTGTAGCTGTGATGTTCTCTCTCGAGGTTGAATGTTCTATCGGATTATTTCTCCGACTCGTAGACTTAGATACGGGAGCAGGTGTATTAGGCGGTGGACCACCGCGGGATGGTGGCGTTATCTCGCCAGTGTTAATCGCCTACATTGACTCCCATTTATTAGTATTGTAATACACCCAATCGACAAACTACACACTTTTTTTTTTCTCTAAAAAAAAAAAAAATAAGACGTGGGAGTGGATTTACACACTTTTGAAAGCTCACTTTGTGCCTGTGCCGTCGGTCCACCTTTTATCCTCTCGCCATGCGTAACCAGTTTTTCACCCTCGGTGATATCATGAAGTACCTTCGACGTTATCGGTTCGTTCGCATGCTGCTGCGCTCTAGCCGTCGGTCCATCCTTCACGGGATCATCCAAGCCAGTGATTTCTTTTTCTTTGGCAGTGATCTTTGAGATTGTGGGAGCATCCATTCGCGAAGAAAAGGCCCTTTGGTGGAGGAGAGGGAGTAGCCTTCGGGACGACAATTGATGTGACAATGTGAATGAAAGGCGCTTAGAGAACATGATTAGCCGTCTGGAATAGATAATCAATATAGCTATAGAGTATTGGTTCGTCCTTGAAATATAATTCTTAGAATATATACGCGATTGAAATGAAATATGGATTTTGATGCGGCACGATGTTGTGTTTAAATTTAAATGAAATCTTTACAGAGTGTGTTGCCGACGTCATTCTGACATTTAGCATCTAGATATCTGGGGATCGGCCCTAGGATATATCGATATTGCGAACAATCCGATCGATCGATCGATTTAGATATACTCTTTCGGTTTATAATTCAATTGACAGTAGTTTTATGCTTCTTAAATAAGAAGGTTCCTTGGGTCTCTGTACCCGAGTGATATCGATCTTGGTTTTATCTTGCAAAATCCTGTATTCTAATGATCTTGCTGGAAATACACGCTCCCGAAAATCTTCTCAACCACTATATAGCCACTAATACAAACATGCGCCTCTTGCAACCCTTTGCCTCTAATTGTGCCCTTCTCTTATCAAGGGTTTCTATCTTTTTTTTATATTATTATTCACCGGCTCGTCCTGTCCGTGCCCTGCATGTCGTGCGGGGCAGCAATGTCAACAATTGCTGGCGGCGAATCCACTAGCACTACATCCGGGACACTCGCAATGGCCTCCGATCTATCAATCTGACTATGCGTCCGATCCACCATTGGTATCCAATTAACCGCTTCCTCGCTAGACGAGCTGGATAAAGATTCTTCCTCCCTGATTGGAACCAGCTCTCCAGCTGATTGGTGCTCGGCTGCTTCTTTTTCCTCTATCTTGGTTTCTATTGCAATCTGTATTCCACAGTTAGCCTCGTGCCATTTTCATACGCAATTGCGGATCCTCAGCCACGCAGCAAAATGTCTCACCGTTTTCGCATCCTGTCTTGATCCAATCATACTCCAAAGCTTCAGACCATAACTTGGCTTGAAGCTCCTTCCCGGCACTACCTCGCCCTTCTTCTTCCTCCTATAGCACACAGAACTCAAATTAGAATATATCTTTGACTACTAAACCTTTTGTACAACTATATTCCTTACCTCCCAGCCAACGCACTCGGCGGCGGCTTCTCTACAACCCCACTTCCGTCATCATCAAAGCCAATATAACCGCCCTCGGCAATCTCATTCGCCCGTTGCGCTTGTACCTTCTTCTTCGCCTTTGCATATTTGCTATCCCAAATCTTCTTGCCTTCCATCCACCGTCTCACTGGCTCAGGTTTGATGCACCCAATCTCCTCTGTCGGAAGCTGCATACAAGGCAACTCTGATGCTGGGGGTAGAGGATAAATATCCCCCTTCCGGTCGACACGTTGCCTCACCATGTGGTTCAGAAAATTAGGTATATCATAGGCTTCTATCCCATTATTGAGTCTGCGAGCGATGTGGCTCCCGGATGTGGGTGAGATTGTATTGTCTCCGTCATCTATGGAGGAAGAGGAAGAGGAAGAACTAGGCAAAGATATTGCATCACTCTGGACGATCTGGGCACCTTCTTGAGAGAACAGTTCCTCGCCAGGTTCGAGAACGCCGCTAATTTGAACGGTGTCAGGTTGATTGAGTGAGATAGTATCCGGAATGCCAGCAGTGAGAGCCGCTCTAGTCCGCAGCGCTTCGCGCGCGAACAACCAGTCACCGAACTTAGCGATTGAGCGGTACATATATTTTGCAGGTTTGGTAAATGGAAGGGTAGGAGTAACATGGCCTAGATGTTTACCAAATTAGCAAGCCTAGTCTCAAGCCTTACACAATAGAATTCTTACAGCAATCGTCGTAGACCTGCAGCACAACATCGGTTCCTTGCTTCCATTGATTCAGCGCCGCAAGTTGTCGTGAAGTCGAAACATGACTTGGCGGCGGGTATTTTCTAGGATTCGCTGCTTTGTGCGCAAAATATATCTGCTCATCGCGGAGAACTTCGGATCCGCCAACCAACACCATCATTGGAGGTAAACCTCCTAAACTTCCCTGTAAAACTGGCGAGACGAGAGGATGGCTTAACAGTTCGTTTGTGGTGTACAGTTGAATTTGGTCCTTGATACGAACTTCATGGTCCCCAATCAAAATCGAGATGACGCCTTTCTGGGGTGCCGCAGCCGAACTGACGCGGCGGTCCACGCCAGGGGAATGTGGGACAACCTCGAATCCCTGGACCTCTTCTTTCAAATCTTTTGATGTTGGCACTCCCTTTATTTGGTCTTTGAGATTGGAGCGGAAAGATGGCGATCGAGGTGGGGACTGGTCTTTGGCTGGGGTTTTGTTGCTCTCCATGGCTTTCTCGATGTCTTCGTCTGTTGGCGGCGGCCATGCAGGACTGGATTTATGAAGGAAGCCGTGTGCCGGGATATAGTCGCCAGAATTATCAGCTATTACGGATGGGAAAGAGTGGGTGAGGTCTTTGAAGGTTAGTGAAGTTCATTGCAAAAGACCAGTGATGATCCCTACATACCAACCCATGGACTGATAAGTATTGATCCAGCTGGCAGAGGGATATTCTGGTCTCTGAGTATACATAACAGCGCTGCCACAGCCCCGCCACCCGCAGAATCGCCAGAAATGATAATTGTCGAAGCCGGTTGCACGGATAAAAGGTATAGGTACGATGCCAGAATATCTTGAAGGCCTGTTGCAAGTTAGAATGATTCTATTACAGGAGTCAATATTAAGATACAAACATACCACCTGAGAATATCTGGTTAGCTTGATAGTTTACAGCAAAAACTATAAATAGAGCACTTACATGGAAATGGAAACTGCACTCGTTGAACGGATAGTTATTAGTCGTATTCCAAAAAAAATTTATAACCAGATAGAGCTTATACCTGAGGTGCTAATCGGTATCTAGCTATAGGGACTGTTAGTATTGCTATTCAGATCGCTTTAATAGAATAGAGATACTCGGCAACTTACGGGCAAATACTCTAGCCTTCATCTTTCTCGCATGTCGCTGCAACTGATATCTGTGTTCGTCGACGGAGCTACCCTCCTGTTACTATCAATAAAAATTTTCAAGATCCAGAGAAAACATACCCAAAGAAATAAGCTAGCATTCAACAATGCCACCTGTTAGCAAAGCCTCACGCATTGTAATTCGCCCACAGTCCATTTCACCTACCACCTGTCGACTAATTAGCAGCTGTCTATCTATCCATATTTGAACGTCCAGTACTTACCACCGTGAATGTACAATATCGTCCTAGGCGACCAGTATCTATGCTTTACTCGCTCGTGGTAATTTTTCCGCATCTCGATCCACTCCGCTTTCAGCTCCTTGACTCTCCACCTCCACCACCGCTTCCCGCCTACCTGGCCGATACCATCGGGTCCCAACTGCGCGACAAGGTGCTCGGCAGCTTCATCCAGCCACTTGTCTTCGATAGTCGCTTCTTCGACGTGCACCCATGCAGGTACAGGAACGTACTGGGAGGTGAACGCCTGGAGTTCTTCGACAGTCCGATGGGAAGCGTAGACTAAGAAGCGTCGAACGAGTTGGAGACCCTGGTTGTAACCGAGGTGGTAAGTTGGCTTTCCGCGACGCTTGGATTTGGTAAGGTAGTGAGAGAGGCCGACGGATAGGACGGTAGGGGTTGTCGCAGCTGTTCAAGAAGTCAGACATCTATCAGAAAAGAAAAAAAGTTCAAGAAGATATAGTAATTTGTGTAGTGTTCTCACCAGCAACGGAGAAGGTATTCATGTCCAACATGATAGTAGTGATGCAGATGCAATGAATATCATGCTATCTGACTGTGATGCATAGCTTTTAGACTACTCGATCCCGAGAAGAGAAAGAATCAGATATTACGAAAGGGGGAGAAGGGAGGCTATGCCATGGTGGGGGTGGGAATTTTTTGAACACATGTGGTTTGAGTGGTCTCGGTTTTTAGTGAAGAATGGTAGTCGCAGGAAGGAGAGGCGCGGATGTAGCTTGGCCCGGCCAAAAACAAACAACGTCATTGAAGACCGAACAGTCAACAAAAGTATGCATGCAGGCTGCTGCACCAGAACACCAGAACACCGAATAGAAAGCGTCGACCCCCGCCGAATTTGGCGCAGGGAAGCTGGTCGGTTCCGCTCCCACGGGACCATCTGCATCTGTCGCTCTGCAGCATACGAGAACTTATCGATATCATATTGTAACTATTTTGTATTCACATGTTGATCCTTCAGCTCGTAATACTAAATAATACAATTTCGTGCTTCCATCCAGCGCTCTCATTTGCTGTCTGGCGCAGCATAAAAATTGCCGGCCACTTTACCCAGCAGATATTCTCCGTACTGGACTTCGCCGTACAGCGCCTTCCCACCGGTCCTCTCGATGCACGTCTCCAAAGGCCCGATTTTGGCGTCCCAAGCCGGCTCAAAAAACACCGGGACCGACACCCTAATCCGCATATTTATTAGACTCGGTGTTTAACACTTCCAAACTGTAGGTTCTTCTTTCAAAACTTACCGGTAGTTACTCCCTAGATGTACCACTAGATTTCCAAAGTCAGCATATCGCCGTGCTTGTTTAGTAGAATTTATACAGTGGGCTATTCAAAATACCCTGATGCACTGTACTCTTGAAAAGCCCATTTGTCCACTGCATTAGCATGTCCCCCACGTTAACCACATAAGCTCCCTCGATCGGATCTGCATCGATCCAGCCTTCGCCGTCCTTGCTCTTGACCTTCAACGCCCCCCTGGTATCATCCGCTAGGAGGAAAGTCCAGCATCCGTAATCGGAATGCGCACCGCAGGATACACCTCCCGGGTTATTCTTTATCGCATCTTCAGTTAGTGGTGGGTAGCCTATAGCGCGGCAAACCCAGAATGAAGGCGTGACGAAGGGCTCAAAGTAGTCTTCAGGGAGGGAGAGGGCGGTGGCCATGCATCGCATGAGCGCCACGCCTAATGTCAGGATCTCATCAATATAGGAAGTGAAGATTGATTCAAAGTTTGCGTTTGGCCAGAGGTTAGGTCCGTGGATGGGCTTGTACGGTGGAGATGAAGGTGTGTCTGGATGGGCGGCGTAGAGGTCGATGGCCTGCAGTGGACACCCGTACATTCAGCAAGACCGTCATAAAATGAAATAGCTTTTACGGATACTGTAAGTTCATGATACCTCATGGAAATCCTATCATGCCCATTAGAACGATATCTGATTTAATATGGAGAATTGCATCGAAGGGGCGCCTTGTGCAGCTCGCTTACACTCTTCCCCATTGTCACATTCTCGCCAATCCGCTGGTACCCCCTCGCTCCATCCCCGTCGTCAACACCTGCATCCTTTCTCGCAATCACTGCCTTCTCACCCTTGGTAGCTGTCAACATCCATCTGCGAACGGTGTCGAGAACGAGCTCGCACCGGTCTTTGGGAATCCCATGGCCCTTTAGGTAGAAGAATCCGACGTCGTGACAGGCATCGTAGAGAGACTTTGCAGCGGCGAGTTTGGCATCAGAGACAGGGGTGCCCTTTTGCAGGAACGGGGAGACGTCTACGAATGGGAGAGCCATGATATCGGATTATACTATGCATCTGGAATGATCTTGAGAGAGCGAAAGGCTAGATATAGTTTAAATCGCCCCGCTTTCCAACCCCGAATTCGCGAACCCAGATACCTCCAACGCAACGCGTAATACCCGAATTATTTTCGAATGGTTATTTTGCTTTCAGATGGTCTCGTAACTTTCAGACAATGTTATGATTGCATGAATTAAGCTAGCCACTTTGCAATATTTGTGAAGCAGTAGACGGAAAGTGTTACGAACCCTTTTGGTATTTGTTCATCTTCATGGTTATATATTGTTCCTTTTAGCCTTGGGTGTGCGGGTATCATATAACGTAGCACAGTATAAGATTAATATGTGAATAAAAATAAAAATAAAAATAAAAATAACAGTCGAGCACGGTGCTAAAATGCATCTAAAAGACCCAAACACTCCGAAACTCGGTTCCTCAGGCACATGCTCCACATGGCGTATCCCATTTCCCGTTCCGTCGGAAACAAGAAATTCTAGAAATCATCACCCTTCTTACCTGACAGCTGGAGTGCTAATGGTTGACGATACTCACGTGAATTGGCGGTGGTAGCACGGCTCTAGCCGACCCTGAGCTTTAGAGAGTGGTATGTGGTACCATGAATACAAGAAAGAAAGGGTTTTATACGTAAAAAACCATGAGATGAATACATGAGATGAATACATAGATGGAAATGGTGATTCAATCCACAGTATAATTTTCTTCTTTATTTTATTTTATTTTATTTTATTTATCTATTGTTATGCTTTTTTGAATACCCACGGCTTTGATAGGGCATGTATCTTAGAGCTAGATGTACAGGATGCTGAGTTCCCCATTGCGCATACATCGTGAAGACAGCAACGACGAGAAACCACCAGCCACTCGATATTGACCAACACAGCCACAGTGATGGGCACGTGGAGTGGCTGGTGAGGAACGTCGGGGCAACGCTTTCGTGTTGATCACCGGCACGCGATCAGACTCGGCTGCAATTTTAACCTGCCAACGCTGCTGCGGGATTGAAATTAGCAGACCAGGCTCCTCCCCGTAGTTACAAAGTGATCCCGTTATACGCTCGTGCTTGTGGAAATAACATGAAGCAATTTGATCAAACAGGTTGTTTATTTGAAGGCCTGTATTCGATAGATTGAACCGATAGATTGAATCGATAGATTGAATCGATAGATTGACTCTCGATCTGGTTGTACAGTGGTTTTGTGAGGGTGTACCAGGTTTACAGATTTAAGAACAATAGTCGCAGTAGTACTAGAGCATGATAACGGCCGACGGATTGGATCATTCGAATTCCCTCCCCAGTTGTAAAAACACCTGAAACCGCTGGCCAGAAAGAGAATTGCGGGGCTGCCGAATGGATACTTTCCTCCTGTATTATTATTTTTTCTGAGGCTCGAGGGGACTAACTAACTAGACTGGATCAGGGTTGATGTCAATGGGGATTGGCTGGTTGTTCGGGGCAGGGATGGCGCGTACTTGACGGACACCGAAATTGTCTGTTTATTTGTTGGTAAACCCAACCTCCACCGCCAAACCCAAAAGTCCCTCCTCCTCTCCCATCACAATCAAACCGACAGGGAAGGTGCCCACGACCAAACAAAAATACCGGAGAGACACTGTGTGTGTGGTTCATAATAACCTCATCCTCCCCTCATCCTCTCTGGTCTTGCATGCAGCCTGCATCTCGTCGCCTCTTTCTTCGCTTTCTTCGTTGGCCGTCTGGGAGACTACTACTGCTGAGGGTTTGTTTTGGCTTGCTGGTTGGAATTTATCTCTTTTAGGGAGCACTCGCGATTACCCTTTTTAACACTCATCAAAAAGAAATCCACTCTTCCCGCTCTGTACCTTCATCATCCATCCGCTCCTCTACCTTTCTTTCCGCATCTTCACGCTGTCTGTGAAGCCTCATCTCACCTCTGTATTTTTGTCTACATCTTCCATCTCACAAAATCTCCTACCTCTTTTCTCACACCTGGACCCTTTTCATCTTCAATTGGTGCACCCTTTGCGTTTACCATCTTCAATGAACAGCTGAAACACATTATCGACTACTAGCGTCATAGGAATACCCGTCTATTCCTCGAACGCTCTCCTTACTCTCTTCGAGCCTCCTACGCCTTCATCAACTGACCAATGCTCTCGATTCCCGTCTCGCCGGTCCCTCCGCCTCCCATGTCTCGCCGCGTCCCACTGTCCAACATCCAGAACCATGCCATCCCTCAGTACTCGCTCAACACGGCTATCCCCGCTAAACGTCCTGCCAAAACTACCCGCGATACCCTAGGACCTCCCCCGGCGAAGAAGGCTCATATCGATGATGGCTATCATGCTGTTATCGATCAGAAAGAAAATCGTCTGGTCACACCGTCGAAACTTCGTCTCGTACCCAAAACTCCGAGCCGACAAGATTCCACACATACCCGACGTGATGCCCCACCGTCACGTATCGCTAGAGTCAAGGCTCCTGTCGTTTCTCGTCGTACGAATGAGAGATTCGATCCACGAGTGAAGGATAGGAGAGTAGTTCAGAGCCAGTCTCAGAAAGTGGCTGTCGTCAGAGATAAACACATGCAACAGGCTGTTGCAGAGAACAATGAAGCGATCAGACAGTGGCAACGCCACTATTGGAGGGTTTTTCCTACGCTGAAGTTTTATCTCGACGATTCATTATCGGAAGATGTAAGAGCTCGTCTCAGGATCGAACTGAGCTATTTCAAATCTGTAAGATTTCCATTGTATCTTGAACTCGTGTCTGAATCCCAACTAATATTTTATACAGACCGTCGAGGATAAATTCGTTCCAACGCTCGTTACACATATAATCACTTCTCGACATGACATTCCTCCAGAGGTTCCAAAGGATCATGTTGTCTCTGGCAATGGTACCATCAACCCAAAGCTCCTCGGTGTCACTGGAAGGAACTCCAGGGAACCGGGTGCAGCTAGGATGTACGCCCACTTTCTTACCTTTCCCTTCATATAATATCTTTCTGACCTCTCCGATCTAGTAATGTATATGACGACCACAAGGATATTCTTGTTGTTGCTCGTCTCCATGACTTGAAAATATGGACGACCGAAAAGATCGAACGAATGATCAATACTCTCCAGGAGAAAATCGAGGACGACATTCCTTCACCCGAGAAGACACTTCCCTCGAAACTCAAACAGTTCGATGGTCCTATGCTCAGAAAGCCAACCCTGGATGAGCTTAGGAGAGAAGAAGAAGGATTAGAGCGACTCCTCCGTGAAGACAAGTATCGTGTTTCACAGTCCTCTTCCAAGGAAATGTACATGTTCAAGGGCCCTTTCATCATGGTCGGAGACGCATCTGGACGTTACAAACCATTTATTATCCGCGAGTTCCAAAACGTCAGACAGCCCGAAGATGGTGATTGGCCACAGTTTCGATCTAACAGAGAAGGACGCTGCCCATTCGTACTCGACCCGGATACCAAACGCGCATACATGCGAGAGGAGGCTGAGAAGGGAGCAGAAGCCAAAGCAAAGCTAAAAGAGAAGGAAGCCGCTCGAATCAAGGCCAAGACCATGATGGAGCCTCCGCCACGGCACCAGTCGCTCAAGGCCAAGACTAGTTTCTTGAAGGAAGAGTCTACCACGAAACCTATAGCTCAGCGAAAGCCACTCACTGGCATTGAGAATAAGGTTGGCAGAGACTTGGCCACTGCTGCTGCGGCAACTGCTGTCAAGAAAACCGAGGGCCGTTTGGATAAACTTCGCGAAGCACAACGTGCTCGACAGAACCATCTTGTCGTCACTGGTTATGAACCAGTTGCATCTGGTCTCCAAGCTACTGGCCCCACTTCTGCTGTAGTCTCCCAAGCGATCTCATCCAACACCGCCGTTGCCGGACCCAAAGCTGGTACTAGCCGCGATGTTCAGAGACTCAATCGACGAGTATTTGAGAAAACCGGTGGTAGTATTCGACAAACAAATGCGACTGTTTCATTACAAGTCGTTGACGAAGAAGCTGCCGTCGAGGCGAAGGCCGAACGCAAGAACCTTAAGCGTAGTCGAAGTGAGATGATAGTAGTAAAGGAGAAGAAGCAGCCCCAGGCAGGGTACTGCGAGAATTGTCGTGATAAGTATGATGATTTTGAAGAGGTATGATCCACTCCCCCATATTTACCATCATCCGCAAAGTCTAACTAATTGTTATAGCACGTCGTTTCCAAACGTCACCTTCGATTTGCCTCTAATGATGACAACTTCACCGAGCTTGACGCCCTACTCGCAGGTCTTAAGCGTACTCGGAAGGAATCGTCTCCAAGCCCGCCTTATTAGAAACGAAGGCGTCTTGGATAACAGTTCTCACTTTTATTTTTCCACCCTCTTCAATCTTATCACGACCGATGCCTCTTTATCAATAACAGAAGCTTCGCCCACGAACGACCCGAATCGCGACTACACGAAACCGTCCTTTCTCTTTTTAGCAACAGCCCTTAATAGTCCATACTTCACCTTCACTCTCTCGGTTTTTTCGCTTCGGATAAAATATTTTTTACTTGGGTGTTTTCTTCAATCAGCATTAGCGACTGAGCGGCGTTTTCTGTTATTCTGTTCTTGTATCTTTTTTTTCACTTCGGTTTCGGATCGTATCTCAACCCTCCATCCTCTGTACAACCAGGCATAATAGTTGCCTACCATCTGCACTACTCTCCTTAATGGCCGCATGACATATATATTGCATGCAATGCCTATATTTTTGTACTAACAGACCCTTCATACCTTCACGGCGTAGTTCTGGCCATGTCTTTAGACCTTTTAAAGACCAGAACCCGAATCGTTGTATCTTAGAAAAGCTCGAACAGCGAAAAGCGGAGCAAACATCCTCGTTATTTGTTTTTTTAAACATGTCTCGTCCCCTTTCCTTTTTACACTTGATCTTGCCCTTTGCTATTTAATACTTTTTCGTTTGCTTTCTGCTTATTAAACGGTCGAGCGACAGTGTACTATATGTACTATAGGGAGTTGGAAGCGGTGTATGCGCGCGTAGATGTGGATATAGGGAATGGAGTGGCCATTCCTGTTGTATATTTGTTGTATACTATTTAGGAGCAAGGTATAGTGGAGGGGTATGTGGAATATGAAAGCTGTTTTTTAATATATACACTTCATCACTAGAACACTTGCCAATTTAGTCTATAAGACAACTCATGATTATTCTGCTATTATCATTTCAGATAAGTCTTTGATGCTGTCATGATAGTAAGTGTACATATAAAAAACTCATGCGAGGCTTTAATGGTAATGTAAAGGTTACTAGAAAACATTATATTTTGCATTTGTTTCCTCGTGACTATGGCGTATATATAGTCTCAAAATTATAGATACTTCAATTGAAGAAATGTATAGTTGGCCTCGAGGCCCGGCCATTTATCGGATGCCTTTTTTAGATAATTGAGAATGATTCAGGCAGCATTTTACTACAACATAAGGGCATATTGCTATCAAACTATATAACTAGACAGCTTCTAAGCCCATGGAGAAAACTCGAGATTCAACCATATATCTACGAATTCGTTTATTTCTACAACCGGATAACATTCTTCTTAAAGTCGTTCCTATCAACCCCATCCGGCTTGACAGGCCAACCAGTACCCTCAACGTCAGTCTTGCCTGTATTGGAACCTGCAGGCTTCCAGCTACTTGTAGTTTCGGTAGGTGGTAACGGCGGCGGAGTAAACCGCTGAGGGGAGAGGGTCTCTAGGGGATTAGATGGAATCGTGGCCTCGAGCAGCCGTAAGCGCGAAAGCCCGCCAGACAAGGTATCATAGTTTGGGATACAACTGTTCGGATCATCATCATAATCATTATCGTCATGCTTGAGATGGGGCGGTAAGTGTGTATACTTGGGAACTTGTGTCTGCTTGTTACTGTGCAAGATGGGTGGTGCTCTATTGGAGACATTATTGTAGGAAGATTGGTGAAACCATAGTGGGAGAACGAGCGCTGTGGTTGCTGTTATGGACAGGAGAATGAGGATATTTGTCGTATGCATTTTGGAGGTTTAGGATTTGTTATTTGGGATAATGCCACCAATAGACTACAGAGTATAGGGTTCGGCGAGTGTTTGTTATCTAGGAGAATGGGTTTTTGGAGGGTAAGTTTATTGGGATATGTTAGCTACAGATGCGGCATGTGGTGAAGTGGATTTACGAAGTATATTCGTACCTAGGACAAGTTGTCCCAGATTATCACACGTCAAATAGAGAAAGATATTGCAAAGGAGAGATTTAGTAAACTCATAATATCATTACGAATATTGATTCGTCATTACTTAACATGTTATAAATTTTATTTAGAAAAAAAAAAAAAAAAAGAAATGTCGGATATAGCCGACTTCTTGGCAAGACGTTTTTGCGAAACATCTTGTATATAATAATTGGACAACAATCTTGACTTTGAACGGACGGATTGAATTATGGTTTGCGCAGGGTATTGTTCTGTTAATGCAAGGTTTCGCCTGCATTTCAAAAGGAAGCCCATGTCCATTTACCAGGGTTATGGACCTCGAGTCTGTGGTGTAACCGGGTGGGATGAAGACATGCACTACAGTTGTTGAAAGTTCGCTTACGGGAAATATTTTATGGACAAAACTTGCAGAATTCCAAAAGCTTGGCTACAGGATCCGATTAGGCAGGTAAGCATGTGGATATTAGTACCAAATGTATAAGCTTGAATCTGCAGCGTGAGTATATGTCTCGGGATTATCGGCATCAAATGGTTACAGCTGGCTAGGTATTTTCCGGCTTCGAGACAAACTTGAGGAGATACTATGGTATTGGAAGCAGGGTGGTTGGTGTTTAGACCCATTCGAGAAGTATATGAGGCATGTCTGAAGCGTAGAACTTCGCTATAGCTCTAGGGAGTTAACGGTAATACATACATATACATATGTCTCACCAAACATATCAGCGAGTGCACGCCGTCTGTTTTCATATCCTTTTCATATCCTCGAAAGGCAGTTTAGACACATACACGGGATAAACAAAACCAGCAAACAAGAATACTAGCATAACTTCGAGCCTAAGGCAATTGAAAGAGGGCTTTGAGACAACCCACAAGATGCTAGAAATCAAACTCGAATTTTGTATCTGTTCGAACGTTCCTACTAGTCGTTAAATCGTTTCAAAAGCTTGCCATGATGAATTGATACCTTTGCCTATCTGGTAGTTAGTTCTGCTTTTTTCCAAGCCTAAGGTCCACGCGGATGAGATAACCAGAAACTGTGAGATGACTGTCCCTATGGTAGCTGATCTGCGACGAGGCAGATGAAATCGGCATAGTATAACCGCCTTCGCTAATTTAGCCTGTGGAACATTAAGAAGCTGACAGCTTCCAAATGCCTGCGCAGCCGAAAGTCCGAGAGTTTGTCTTAAGTTCTGGTATTCATCGATATACGGCAATTGCAACCGCTGGTTTTGCGAACCGTTTGTGTTATGTCTTGTACTGCATGCAGCTAGCAGCTGTAGGTCGGCTAGACTTTAAAGTTTAAAACCGTCGCGATCCATTCGATGACAATTCGTGCCTATTACTGACTGATTGGATGACTAAGGGCTTACTGCTGCATGTAATTGACTTGCGAAAGCGAGTTACCGGTTATCCAGTCATTTGTCCATTAAAGTTCAAGTTGCAGGCAGATATGCCAGAAATTTCCCAAGAGATGGAATCCAAGTCCCGATGCTTTTCGTATGCTTACTTTAGTGGTCGTTATTAGCTTAAAGATGCGGGGGCTTTGATTCGGCAGGAATTATTACACTGATGCATCAATCATTCGTCAAGAGCTATTCGTAAAACTTCAGATCATGGGGACATATGTACCTATAGCATACACTCACGACGCTGGTGTTTTGAACTTATACAAATGTGAGCCTTCATATCCAAGTCGCCAGGCACCCACGATAATTTTCTTTCTTGATTGAAACAAAACCTCCCTTGTTTTTGCATTTGTGGCTGAGTTGTTCTGGCCGTTCTAGAATTCTCCATGATGGCGCCCACAAACGCCATGGCGGAAATCTACATGGTAAGTGCTGGATATCAGCCTTCGGCCGGGCTGAGTCTTGCCACAACCGAATAACTGAATATGTTCTCCTATCTAGCGGTAAATAATCAGTCGATATTATTTTTTCTCTTGCAGCGCGCCAACACTTCTCCTTGCAATTTACCCACGAGTATTTGTAAATACTGTGGCGCGAATGTCATTGTATATTGTATAGCATCACCGTTTCCTGGGCTGTTCTGGCTGCGAATCCTATTTAGTCAGGCCCATAGCGCTACGAGACATTTTCTGGGTATAGTTGCCATCATATCCAAGATGGCTTTTCTGGGGGGGGGGGAAATAAGCTGCTTAGTCGATACATCGAAAATATGGTGTAAAAAAAAAATTAAAAAAAACGAGTTTTCCGTGTGTCTATGGCAGATAGTACTAGTTTCAGGCGCGAATGCTAGGCTAAAGCGAGAGTTGCATATAAGGGAAATATTTTATCGATAGCCATTGGCTAGAAATGGGATCAACGAGACATTATAATAAAATATTCACAGACGTCGAAGTTTTTCTAGAAGCAAATAAAAGCTGTTGCCAGTCTGACCGAGGTATCTCCAAGTCCTTAGGGTGAACCGGGGGGGATGAACGGGAACGGGCGCTAAAATAGCTCTATAATAATGACTAGCGGGGCTCATGTAGGTAAACGCCTCACTAGAAATGTAACTTGGTTTCGTATGAAGCTTTTAGAAAGTCCGAAGATATCTCCCGAACAGGTAAGCACAAGACAGAATGACTTTGAGTTCGCTCTAAAAAGTGGAGAAAGGGCCGTCAGATGGATTGAATAACGTCGTGGGGGCTGCTTAGCAAGCTTGTCCTGTGGAGATGCGGCTTGGAGGCGATCCACAGTCTCGAAGGTCGACAAAAAACAGTGCAGTTTTTTCAACGCGCTGATGATAATATGTCAGATATCTATGGCTGAAGAAACCTCCCTTCAAAACGGCGGATATAAATGTTTTCCTGAGAGCGAAGCCCGTGGATAATAGCCTCGTTCGACCAAGCCGCTGGCATCGGCGGTGGTACCATGGTAACTAAGCATTCTCTGACTTGTATCCGAGGAAAACCGACCACGGCCTTCGATCTCACAAACAAACCATGACGTTTTAGCTGAAATGAGATGGCTCAAACAAACCAATAGCCAGCGATGCCGTCCTCCCCTTGGAGATTTACCAAAAGCACTTGGGCAAAGCCAACGCATGCTGAGGAGTGGGCGGTATTAATATATTTGGATGGTGTGGGGGATCCGAGAATTGTTCCCTGCCCAAAATCCAGACCGCTCTGCCGGGCAGCCACGCCGGGATTAGGGGCATGAGGAATATGCAGGATACGTGTTAATATTGAGAGCGATCTGATATTATATTTGGGCACTGTTATACCTCTTTCGGGTGACCAAGATCTCCTCAATTAGAAAATAGAGATGGCTGATTTTCGGGAGGGAGGAATTGCCTCCTTTCGTATGGTTTGTGCGGCAGCCCAGAGAGGGGAACTTAAGCTTAATTTCCCATTCCCAGGTGAAATCTGGGTTTCGGCTTCGCAAGGCTCGGGGCGCGAACTCGCTCCGGGAACCACCGCGGCATTGTCTTAAAAATGCGAGTGGAATATGTACATATGTGGAATTATTTTCGATATGAAATCTCGCATCTGAACGGATATTATCCTCGGATATCGGTGAATGAGCCTATTCCCATTCCCTCTCGGTGATAATTGTACCAAGACGTACCAGCAGTCGACGAGTCCAAGTGCTTATTCCCAGGGTTGCACCTGTAAATTAATCTAAGGTGCATGCGCATGGATATTCGGTATCTCTCTCTGCAATTGCGCAACAGGTCCAACCCTTGCCGTCTGGCATGTAGCATGTAGCATGTAGCATGTAGCATGTAGGTGATCCAATCCACATTATATCAACCCGTTTCCCAACCGGCAACTGGCAACTTAACTGGCAAGATGCGAGAAGCCCGCAATCAAGAAACCTTTCCCACTGCAGTTGACACTAAAATGTTGGTGGCGTCTCGGAAGCGAGAGTTTTTCCAGCCCGCTGATGATTGGACTCTTTTGTTCGATCTTCTGGGCAACCACACCCTTGGTGGTAGCCTTTGACTTCCCGTCGCCCGCTAGAGCGCGTATCGTACGAAGGATTTGGTAGCATCTTTGGAAAATCATTTGGGACATGATTAAGACGTCTGGTTTGTTTGAGACTTTGTGGGACGACACCGCATGTAGCTACGTGATCGCGCCGCATGGGTCTGCCAAGCGTTATCCCGCTAGTTGCCGCTTCTTCTTATACTTCTTCTTCGTTAACCTGCTCCCAGAGCCTCGCAAAATCGCGACTCCGTCCCCCATAACGGAGCCAATTGGATTAAACGCTCCAGGGCATGCAGGGGCTGCATGCCGAAGTCAGCCCACCAGCGTACGGAGTAGTCTCTGCTGAAATTGCCCACACCCGCATTGTATCACACGATGAACAAGTTGCTTGCTAGCATGCTCGGAAAAGTTTGGGGAGGGGAGGGAGAGCAAGGATGCAGGGCTAGATCTTGGGTTCTCCTCGAGATCTTGGTTGGGTCCACATGCGTTCCCACCTGATCTTATGCGAGCTCAAAAATTCCTGGTCCCCCCTCCCCAGGGATTCCGAGTTAAACGATTTTCAGGTGTCCAAATCAAGGTTCGAGAGCATTGAACATAAGACATATTAACTCTTTTGTCTGCAATACCGTCTTTCCCAGCTCGCACTTTCCTTGCAAAGCTTAAAAGCTTACTACTTGCCACGAGTCCAATTTCCCCCCCCCAATCTCTACCCGTTATATCGGCTTACGATTTAATTGCGATTCTTTCCCGCAGCTTGTTAGACTCCTTTTCTTCTTCCGACATCATTTGCCGATTCCTTAAACCCCTTGCTCATATATGTATACATAATCGACTTTTAGCATTGTTTAACCCCTCGCATAAAATACAATTGGATACAATCACATACGATTGAATACCACACTAAGACGAATGTACGCAATGGAATCACAAAACAAACGAAAAGCACCTGCCAGAAAACGCAAGGACGATCTTCTTAGAGATCTTTTCGGGGAAGAAAATCCAGATTTACCAAGTCCTCAAGATAGATGGATTAATATCCAGGTACGACGAGCTCAATTTTTTTGCTTAATTCCAACGGCTACTCTCAGGTAAAATCAACTGGGACAATACAATGTCACCCTGTTTTATTTCCCCCCTCCTTCGTATTATATACCATCATATATTTCTAATACTGAAAGATATTTTCTCTCTACAGGCTGTTGTTAGAGAAGTCTACAAAGAACTTGGTCGCGAGTACGGATTCATCGACAAGCGTTGGACGGAAATTACACCCCGCTGGAAAATAGATCTAAGCAATGAAGTTTTATCACGCCTGGCAGAACCTGACCGACGGGTTCTTGAGATCCGACCTGACGTAGTTGAGAGATTGCTTAAAGATCATGTTTCAAACCGGGGTGACTGGAAAAAGGAAAAGGCTAGGAAGATGCACCAGCACCATGAACGCAACAGTCCACAGCCCGAAAGAATATCGCCACAAGCACAATCTGTCGAGCCCGTAAGTCCGTACGAAGAGAGGATGGAATACGAATTTGCAGTGCCGAGATCCGAGTCTTCACCGACCTTACCTCCACTCGCCACATTTGTAGAAGGGGTGGAGAGATTGAGGGGTGGCAGAACTGGATCGAGAAGGACCATAGAAACGGCTCAGGCCCAGCACCAGTCTCAAAAAAGTGCTGGATTCGGATATTAGACTTTGGGAGTTAAAAACTCATGGTCATGAATTAAACGCAAGATGACTCTTTACGAAGCTAGTGCCGGTCGGCTGCATGGTGAGGGCGTATTTGGGGTTTCTCAAAAAAATTGCTTGACTTATTTCGCTAATAGTCCTTCATATGGCTTCTATTCTCATTGTACTGTAGTTATTCTTCTCCTAGATAATACTGATATCTCCTTAGCATTTTGTATCTAACTACTCCCACGTTTAGCATTGAGCATATCTTATATGACATTGTTTTCCTGTTAGACTTTAGAATTCCCGCTTATCACTGTCTCATTATCGGACGGCTGGTGATTTAACCAACACAGCGATCGAGTCGACCCAAAGCAGCGGTCCACGTCCAGACCGGGATATTATCAACCTGGCATCAATTACTTCGCAAATCTTGACCCAGACGACTCAGCGCCTGGGGATGCCTGCATCCGAGCCTGACTTGCTTTAATATTGAATTTGTGTGCTCCTTTACGTAATAGTCTGTAGAGATACAAAATATTCTTTAGCATCTGTGGCAAGACACGGACATTCATATTTTTTTTCATGTTGCCGCTCTCACAAATTCGCAATTTAATGATAGGCCAGATTAATCGAAAACCAGGATGACGACTCTTAGTTCCTCTACCCCAAAAAAGCCAGTTAAGGCTCCTGACATCGGAACGATTAAATTTCGCTTGTCGAGAGCCCAACCCTCTCCAGCAGCCAGCAAATTCAGTGACGAGTCGATAACTCGCACATGCACCACTTTGTCACCACGTGGATAAGAAATGGAAAAATGATGCACCGAGGCGACGGATTTATGATCTTTTCTCCAAGTACTCACCTAATAAGTCTAATATCTTTGGCTTCGGTTCGGGTCGAGAAACAAGACAAAGCTTAAACCTTCTTCTAAGCTACCTGGGCGCTCAAACTTTTATCATCGGGATCCCTTATCCAGACTGTATTAACCTGCTTGGAACGGGGAAGCTGATCTGAAAGAACAAAGAGGCTGAACTCACAAAGCATATTCAGATCTCTTTCGACTCTCCTCCCTCTGTAGAATATTTCACTTATCTATCCCCGCCTTCGAATTTTTTCCTTTTCCGTTAGTCATTACCTGTCCATCAGGGCTCGTACGATCGTGGTTTTCTCTTTTTTTTTTTTTTTTACGGCTGAAGTTCCCGTTGATGGTGGGGCTAGATCTGCATTGGTAAGTGGAGACCGAAATCGCAAACTCTTCGGGTGGAAGTGGCTGCCGGCCTGAAAACCCTGAGTTCATACCTGTTCTCCAATGCTCGTTCTTTTCTTGTTCGTTATAACAAAACCCTCGCGTCTCGAAGAAGCAAAACATAGCCGCGTTTTTATAATTTAATTCGTTCATCTATGTGGGCCTTGTGATAAAGTTTAAAAAGGATCGGACTGAAAAAGGCTGAAATACCGTCGCCATCATGATATCAGGCCACTCCGTGGAAAGGAAACTCTAGCCGCAATTCGGCCGTCGGATTTCTGAGCGGTAGTCAGTTTCGTGCTCGTGTTGTATATTTTGATCCATTGAACGGATGAACTAGATTTCTGAGTATCTACATAACGTTCCTAAATTCATCCCTCCAGCGTCTCAAAAATCATACAGTAAATCAATCCCAGCCGGGTTTCTCTCAAAAGCTTAGATTAATATTTCAAGCTATTATTACAACATTCGTGCCTTGTGCTGCAACTCATAGGTCTGTTTAAGAATCAGGCAAGTTGTCTTTGATAACTTCGGTTGTGGCGTATTGTCTCGCCAAACGAAGGACCCACAGAGATATCCGAAACCAAAGCCCCAAGTCCAGGGTCCACTGCTAATCCAGGACTGCCAATCCTGCTCAATGTTGTATTATTTTCAGGGTCTATAAGTATGGTGAGGGCCGGCTGGACCAAACGCGGAATGCGGCTTTTGCGGCTTCTAGCCCTATATTTTTCGGCAGCATAACTAGAGTAGCTCAAAAACCAACAGCTCTTCTTTCTGGTGGTGACTAAGCTTTAGATCTTAAGAATATATCCTCCATAAAATTCTTGTGGTCTAGAAATATAGCAACTCAATTGTACATCTTTGCATTACTCGTGGGAGGGCTAGGTTTGCAATATTTGTTCAGGGCCAAGATTTGTTGGAATCTTTTCAGAGCTTCAGCTGTACAGCTGTCGCTCTTGCGAGCTCTTCATTATCCCTAAGAAAAGTGGTATTTTGGCTTGATCCTTTCTGTGCCGACTGGAATATTTGAAGAAGGCACCGCCCACTCCTCTGTAACGATAGTTGTAATCTATCGATGTATCACTCTAGGAAAGCCCCGGTTCAAAGTTCTGACGGCTATCTTCTTGATGTTGCCATTTGCCATATACTTCTCCATTTAGAAGCCTTCTTACCTCTCTAATTCTGCCCGCTCTGATGGGGCTTTGCATTCATGTTGCACATCAGGGCATATGGCATTATGTGTGTTCTTTGGGTCTTGTTGGAGGATGGAACATATGATATGATGAGTCTGCTAGGGATGGATGGGTGGTTATTCCTCGGTTTATTCCGCTGGGTAGTTGCTTCCACACGGGAATCATATACCGTCACTTTCGTCCCGAGCCGCCCCTTATCCATAATTAGAGGGGAGTACTACCTGAGTAACCGATCGGGTTCACGAAGATCTAAAGCATTCCTGTCGAAGCAGGTACTCGAAGGTTCCAGTGCGAGATACCGATTATACCTCGGACAATACTGCGCTCTCCCACCATGCACATACCCATATTTTGTAGACTCACAATATTGGGCTTCCGTGGGCCTGGTAGTTATAAACTCAAAGATGAAAAAAGCTAGCACCGTGAAACTTTTAGCACAGCTACTAAGTTTCTCTATTTGCGAGTATTGCCGAACCTGAAATGCTCCCTCTCATTCAGCCCTTGCCTCGAGCTCTAGAGTACGCAAGAGTGAATCGAGTATAACATAATGTTGGGGCTCCTATCGAGTTTGCCAAGGATTTGGAGGTGGTATTGAAATGCGGTAATTAAAGACTGATTGGCGCGGAACTCTGCTCCGGTTTCAAATATCGATGCGTTCAGCAATCGCCTGTTGTCGTTTGACTGTTGCAAAGTTAACTATCGTTGGCTTGGTATAGACGCGCGAAATTATATTAACGCTGGCAGAGTCAGCCCCTGCGCGCGTTTCGCGGTTGCTTTGCATTTCTAATTATGCGGACTCTGTATTTGCATGTTGTGAATATCTGACGGATTTGGAATAATCATTTGAGCAGATTGTTGTAACTGTTATAGTGTTGTGTATAAGATCGATGGGGACGATATAGAATATTCTATTAAAAAATGGGACAGTGAAGCATAGTGCCGCCATTCTTTTGATTTATTTCCCTTGCGCGCAGCATCGGGTGTTTTTTTAGAAGGTTATTCTTTAATACAGATTAGTTGCATTGACGTGTTTTGTTGGTGACGATGTATCCAACATCTGCGGGTCTAGACTCTATCGATCTTGACCCAGAGCCTTCCTACCGGGATATTTATTTGACTTGGATTTTCTTTTGGGAGGCATTTTCTCCAACCGGTTCTTGGGAAAGCCCGAAGCCTTGGTTTATCTGCGCCCTCCCGGCATCTTAGATCTTACAATGGCATTGTGTACATGCAGGATGCGATTTCTCGGTTTAGGAAATCTGATGCTGTCTTCGAATCTGCCTGTTAATACAACATCTTGGCACTACCTGAGCTACTTGAGAGTCCAAATGTGGTAACGCTAATTGTAACAGGGCAGACAATGTCAGTTTATCGAAATGGCAAGGGCGAAATTATAATTAAGGAATGAGCGTAGAGCAATCCAAGCTGCTACAAATGTATAGAAAAAGTTCAACAGGTCAACGCAAAACCCTTGTTCACTTTGAAATAAAAGAATCAGCCTCCTCCAATTCATCAATATTCCATGAGATGAAAGTTTAGTACCTATTCGTCTATTTGCAGACCCGTAGGTTTGGGTATGAAATGTTTGTGGAATTATTCGATGTAAAGATGCTCTTAGGTTTATCACAATAGGCGTTGAATTCACGTGCTCCGGGTTTTATAAGAGCATGGGCTTAATGTCTAATCTTTGAAATCCTGGCCTATTATCAACCTCGTATATCCAGGAATGATCAGAAATCTATTATAATAAAATTATATACTCTAGTATACAGACTTTACGCCTTCAGTTCTTCTGTAAGCTGTTCGAGCTTACCCCATACTGTCTCATCCTCATCCCATCCGGCCTTCCTTCCCTTCCCCATCACTCCTCTTACCAAACTCCTGGCCTTAAACTTCCAATCCTTCATCACCACTTCTCCACTACCAGCTCCTAGCCCTTCCGTCCTTTCCGCCGGCCCAAGAGTTTTATACGCATTAACCATCTCAAAGGTCCCCTCTACTAGTTCCTCCCAGCTCTTCTTGTCAGTCCTCACATCATACCTCTGACTGACCACTCTGAAAGCCTTCTCCTGTGCCTCCAACGCTGTCCCGTGCTTGCCTCTCCATGTTGCTAGATTCTTGACGATGCCCCAAAGTCTGTCATCTCCTGTAATCAAAGGCACAACCTTGTTTTCCACCAAATCGATCGTAGTCTTGGGCAACCCGGGCTCGTCCTTCGCATAAGTCTTGATAACGTGTTGCACGAGTATATCCAAAAGCTCCACATCTACGCATTTCTCTCCTTCTTTAAGGCCTCTAATGTCGATAATGCGCCGTAGGGCAATCTGCACCTCTGGCCAATCTGGCGGCCGTATCGACATAGCAATGACTAGGACGTTCTCCCACATTTTCCAGCTATCGCCCTTGAGAGTCACCGCCCTCTTGAGCGCTCTCAACGCCTGCTCCTTGCTCTCGTTCTTCTCGTCAACCTCGCTCGCAGCGTTTCCGTTTTGACCTTCTTCCTCGTCGTCATCCAGGACGAGCTCTCTCTTCGATTCGCCAGCCTTCCCCACTTTACCTCTTCTTAGCAGCGCGGTGGCAAGATTGCTCCACGCCTCAGCGTCCTGGTCATCGATCCCCACGACGCGACCAAACGCCTCCGCAGCACTTGCCCAGTCCGCCAATTCGAGCAGTGCGCAGCCGTATTGAAACCAACTTGTCGCGTTCAACGGATTGACCTTCAACGACAACCGGTAGGCCTCAATAGACTCCTTGTACTCCCTCCGCTTTAAGTGATACACTCCAAGGCTCCTCTGCGCCCTCGCATACCTCTGTCCAGAAACCTCCCACGCCTTCCTATAATGATCCGGATTCTTCTCTAGATCCCCAAGAATACACCATAATCTCGGCGCCTCCGCTGGCGGCGGATTCCTCTCCACAGGCTCCACCTCCTCTTCGTCCGTGATAATAATCTCATCCTCTTCATCCTCGTCGACATTATCCTCTTCAAACTCTGCCCGCGGCATCTCCCCTTCAAACAACAGCTTTTTTACCACTCCGATCGCCTTGTCGTCCTTCTCCACCGCAGCCCAGCATAAGGCAACCTCAGCCCACATCCCCAACCGTTCATAGATCCCCATGGCGGTTCTCAACCCGCCCATATCAACCCACCTAGCCGCCAACTCGGCCTCCACCTCCCATCGCGTCGGCAATCCGAGCGGATACGCAAACTCCAACCGTTCCTTGACATCCGCGCTCTCCTCATCTTTCGGCTTCGGCAAGAAAGTAGTAACGCCGCCTTCATTGTCCGCGCTCGCTGTAGCCGCAATAATTTGATCAACCACAACCTGTAACTGCAGCAGACTCCGCTCCACAGTCCGAGACCTGAAAGCTTCAAGACGCGATCTGACCAACAACCCGTGGGTATGAATACTCCAGTTCGTAGCATGCTGCAGCACACGTTCCGCATACGGCGCCATTTGCTCCCTCGTTAGACCGTCCGCTGGGTTTGTATTTTTGATCGATTCGGCAAGATGTAGAAGAATAATTGAATCCAGCGGATGCAGTGTCGGCTGTTTCGAGGGATCCAAGGAGCTTAATGATGCTGGGAGGTCGGATTCAGCGACTATACTTGTAGTTACGGGTGTGAACGAAATGGCCTCTAGAAGGGTATCGTCGTTCAAATCGAGTTGCTTCGGTTTCGGTTTACTTTCGCCGTCTGCGGCTTCTGTTTCCGTAGGCGGTATGGTGACACCAAGAGAGCCCCTGGTGTACTCCTCCGCCGAGCGCGCGAGAACCACCAGCTGCGAAACGTCGTCTATCTGCCATTTTGTCCGTTTGCCCAATCGGCCCGTGAGAGCGTATTGTACGCCCGTAATCGCCGTCACTCTTTCCAGATCTTTTGTGACTTTTTTATCGTCTCCGTAGAAACTGTAGATTGTAGACCGTTCGATGAGGTAGAGCGACTGCAGGGATTCCGTTTGTAACTCGCTATTCGCAGCGTCGGCGGTGGTGGTGGTGGTGGTGGGTGTATCGGCAGGGAAGAGCAATGCTTCAAGCGTGTCCAGGTCCTTGTAGATACTCTCGTGTAGGGCACCAGCTGTTTCTCTGAGTATTCGCTGGTGCGCAAAGTTGACCCTAACACGCCACCATACCGCAACAGCCAGCTCGCTTCCCTCGTGCAGAACAGGACTGTTCAGAATCGCCTTTGCAAGGGTAAATATCACGGGATAATGTAATAAATGGTATGCTGCTTCGCCGTCAACCGCGAGCTGGCGAATAAGCGACTCCTTTAGTGACTTGACTGCCGATTTGTCGGATTTGATAGATGGTGGGAGTAATGTCGCTTCCTTGAGGAGTAGCGGGGGGCCCGTGGTGGTAGCTTGGAGGTAGGCATTGAGAGCTGCGATTCCCACGATGAGTAATTCCAGTGGATGAGCGCCGGATTGGGAGATCGCGGTGGATATAATGGATGGATAACTGGCTTGCAGGTCTTGAAGGCTTGTGTTAGATGGAGGAGTGAGGAGCGAGGATGCGAAAGAGCTGGTAAGGATCTTTTGGTAGTCGCCGTTGGAAAGAGCGGTGAGATGCTCTGTCAAGGAAGGTATTGGAGATTCAGGAAGCGGCGAAGAAGTAATGAGGGCGATTTCGAGCGGGAGACTGGAAGGAAGCGTGGCCGACGGCATCGCGAAAGGAGCTAGAGATAATAGACCGTGCTTCTATCTGACTGTTTGAGGGACTGCTAATTAGCTGTTGATTGAAGCTTCTTGAGGCTGGAGGGCAGCAACAATTTTTTTTTAATTTTCAAAGGTGGGCTGTTTCTGCCCCGCCAAAGCTCGAATCGAGGCACCGAAAGCAGAAGGCGCCGATTGGGCATACGATTATATAACAAACAACAGAAAGCCAAGTGAATGATCCAGATTGTATAATATCTCAAATAGGCCTAGGTATGCTAATAAGTATGTACATGGTTTGAAGAAGAATATACTAAAGGCTTTTTCCCTTTACCCAAAACACCCCTCTCTATTTTCAAGATTCTTATAAAAAAATATATATAAAAGATGGACATAAATATGGATAAAGAAAGAAATGAATATTAAAAGGGATAGAGAAAGGGTACGGAAAGGAAATAACAAATTGCAGAAACAACCAAAAAACACTAACCCATTGCTTCAGATGGTGTTCTCGTCGCATATCAGGCAATCTGACTAGGAGACACTGTACATTGAAAAGAAGAGAAATTGGAAAGCATTCAGCTATAATTGGCTGGCGCTTATTTTTCAATCAAAAAATCAGCTAAAGGAATAAAGAAACAAAGGGTTAGCACCAGAAGGAAAAGGACATAACGTCATCGAATGTTCAATATTCGTGGTATTATTGGAAGGCATCAGTCTAAAATGCAATGGAAACCAAATTTGCGAAAAACTCAGGAAAGCTTGATAGGATTACCGCCTGCGATTTTTCGCAAAGCTATCGTCTTCCTTATTCGGCGGTGCGCCATCGGTTGTCTTTTTCTCCTGATCCGGCTTAGGCTCTTCCTTAGGTGGCTCTTCCTTAGGTGGCTCTTCCTTGGGTAGCTCTTCCTTGGGTAGCTCATCCGCTAGCTCATCTTCTTCCGAGACTCCCTTCGTTGGCTGCTTCCCTTTCGGGGTCTGTTCTTTTGTCGTCCCCTTTGGTGGCTCCTGATTATCTGCTAGTGGCTGGAAGCTTCCCTCATCTGTGGACGATTTTTCTTTCGGGTCTGCTGTTGCGGATTCTTTAGATGCCGTCTTCTCGGTTTCGGAAGGCTTTTCTGCGCCTTTAACTGGAGTTGGTTCTGTCTTCGCATCGCTAGTAGGCTTTTTTGCGTCCTCAACGGGCTTATCGTTGTCCAAAGGTTTCTGGGCATCCTCATCGTCGTTCGTGGTTGGCAACTTCCTGTTCGCCTTGTTCTTCTCGTGATCCGCCAAGTGGTGTTCTCCAGACGGTGCGCGGACGTAGGCATTGTCTGGCGTCGGGGCCTCTGTGTTTCCAAACCACCCGAAGGTTCCATCTTTCCAGTAGTCGTGGCCATCTTCAATCTGCGATTGCAAGGCCTTTCTAGCGCTCCATCCCAAACCGACACCTTCACCCTGCATGTTGCCAACTCCGACACCGGGCGATCCCTTACCACCGTTCCTCAAGTCAGAGTCTCCAGAGCCCTTAACTCTCCAGGAAGACATGAGCGGAGGGGTAACGGACCAGCCCTTCAAAAACCCGCGCCGACACCCGTCACGGACACCAAAGTCCATAGAGGTATCTAATCCCTTCCAGGAAAGGTCGTACAGTAGTTTTTGCGCACCACGATAGCTGATGGCAAGAGATACGAGACCGACGGGTTCGTAGGACGGAAATATCACTCGTTGCTTGTCGCCTGATTTGGTTTGCTTAATGATATCGTTCCAGCAGAAAAAGTCACGGTCACCGCAAGGAGTTGTTCGCTGGGTCATTGAACGGGGGGTGGTGTATTCGTCATCGTAGTGATGGAAAAGCTTGTTATGCGGAGGAGGAGCCATGAGGTTCTTCGAGGTTCCAAGGTGCATGACATCCCAGTCGAGGCCATATGGCGCACGGTTAAGCTCGTCAGTTGTCAGTGGCTTTCGGAGAGGGCTGTTTCGTAGAGCGTGCGAGAAAGCAGTCATTTGGTCTTTCACGTAGATATCCCTAAAAATGAGAACAATTTAGTACACGTCACACGACAGTTAAAAAAGAAAAGAAAAAACGCAGGAGAAAGAGAAAATCCCGTACCAATCAATATCATCTTCCAGAAGCAATGCAGTTTCGATTCTATTGTCGATAATATACTTGAAAGCATTCATGTGGGACCTCCAGCTGCCTAGGTACGGCAGAGGAAGCTCAGTTCGGGCGGTTCCATAAGGATAGGCCTTTTGGTGGATGTCCTCTCCCCTAACAGCATCGACGATATGCGTGATCTTTAGGCCCGCCTGGCTAGCAATCAACGAGACAGCATCCTGTCTGTCGGTCCTCGTTTTGAGTGAGATTAGGAGAATGGCACCGAATCCGAGAGTCTCATTTCGCACTTGCGCTTCAATGTCGTCGTTTGGAATCGATGGATCGGTGTTCGGAGGCGGTGCAGCGGAAGGTGAAGGGAAGGAGGGCTTGACAGACTCTTTACTTTCGGTCTTGCCCTTGCCTTTGCTGAATTCGATGTCGGACCATTCCTGCTTCGGACTGTTTGTGTTTGCGTCTGTTTTTGTGCCTTTATTTGTATTTGTGTTTGATTTTGACGGCTTTTGAGGTACCGGCGGGTTCGCATGGTTGATGGCGTCGTTGACATGCTTGTTGACGGTTGAGGATTCTACGCTGCTGAAGCGGCTTAAGCTGACCAGAATGAAGGGGAGGACGATACAGGCGAGGAGGACCAGGTAAACCCGACGGTGGAGCATGGTGCTCGGTACCGCCACTGAAGGAGGAAAGAACGGGAATGACTAGGTGAACAGCAGCTTGTCTAACTATTTCAGACGGCGGGCAACGAGTGAGTGAGTGAGTGAGTGAGAGTGGAGAAGAGATTGAGCAGGCGAGGCCGACAGATTTTTAAAGAACCTCAAGGAGATAGGTCGAGATGCAAGGCGAAGAGGTGCGATGGGCCAAGGCAGCAGTGCGGTAGCGAAATCCGACGCGGATGTCCTACTATAAAAGGACAGTTGGGAGTATCGCTACTGTGTCGGGCTATCTGGACCTCGTCTCCAGTGGAGGTGCTTTAGATTCGAGGAGAAAAGGAGAAGGAGGCCACCGAATGGAATGGTCTTGGCCGGGGAGCTAGTCGTAAGGGCCGGGGTCGAATCAGGTCGCCGGAGCGCGATGGAGAACGGTCGAGCAAGAAAAGAGAGATGGAGAGCGTGGATGCTCCAAAAAACAGAAGAGAAGCAGCAGAGGGAATATTAATCAATCGGTAGTCGGTATGAGGCAAACGAATGAAATATTAAAGGAGGCCAGCTTGATCAGGCCAGGGGCTGGTGGCCAGGAGTGGTAGATATTCTCGGTCTCGTTCGCTGTTGAAATTGTCAATTGTGAAGCGAGAAGCCGCGAATGGAATGGAAATGGAAATGGCTTTTTGCAGCTTGTTGGCCCGGCGCAATAGAACAGCCGTCAAATGCAAATTGGCAAAGTCGAATTTTGGTAATTGCTGGCTCAGCTCAGCCGTTGGGTAAAAAGATGGTACCGGTTACGTATGTGCATTTGCATGCCCACGTAACTAACTGTGATATACTTCTGTGTATACGTATACGATGGAGGAGAGTTTGTTAGTTGGGAACAGCTGTGCAGTTGGTTGACTGCTGTTATCGGTAGCTGCGCAGCCGACTGTCAACAGCACAGTCCATCGATGCATCTGGCATCTCAGAGCTCTGTCTCTCTCCCTCTTTCTCTCCGTCTCGCTCCATTTCCCTCTTTTTCCACAGACTTGGCCGGAGCATTCTCGTGATCACTAGCAGAAGCTTGTGCGCCCGAAATTAGCTTGGCAGCTGAACAGTGTCCGCTGTTGACTCGACGCCACCGAATGAAATCCCCTATCAGCCCCTGGTCGTCCTGCCAGACCTCTCTGTTGCTTCTAAATTGGTAAGCAATGTGATATGTAATAGACTGTCGTACACGCCGTATTTCGGTTGTGACTGCTACCTGGTGCGATTGCGCCCATCTATCGGTGCATACAAGCGTCGGTTCGAATTCATCAACTCGTGTTGATACCGTATACCTATACGGATACATCATATTCAAGAAAAGTACCTACTTGCTGCTTCATGCATACATACAGATCTCCTCCAATATATTAAATTGCACCCACCCGCCCTTCAACGGCGCCCTGCACGTTTTCCTGCCAGGTCCCGGCTTAATAGCTAATTATTATCAGATCCTGCGCAAGGCCGCCTCCCTCTGCGGAGATGGCTTCGTGTGAGAGGCCTGATAGATAGTCTGTCGGGCGCTGTAACCGCAAATTAAACCCCTTCGCGACCCGGATGTCTGCCCACGGAACATCTTTCTTCCCCCACCGAACGTTATAGCTATCATGCACTAGACGATCCCGAGAAAGACGAGCGCGTTATAGACGCAATGGTAATTCCATTTTTCTAATATAATATGCATATCGATCCCAATACTTAAGCCGTCCCTTTCACAAAACACATCTCCTTCAGGTCTTGAAAAAATGGCAAGGACGAAAGAAGTCGCCAATCAGTCTGCTCTTTCCGGTTAGGCGCTCAATTGTATCAAGCCACACTCTCTCTCACTACTGCAGGGCTCTCGCTCTCCATATTTAACCCGCTGAAAGTGGAGGCGCGTGGATTTTGATCAACTTACCCCTTCATTACCGCGAAATCCTGGTGTGACACGTAAGGACAGCCCTGTCTCAAAACAAAATCGCAGGAAAGAAAAGGAAGAAAAGAAGGAGAGAATTCTCCTAACGCAGGTTCTAGATTCTCGACGGCCATCCCGAAGCCTTTTTCCCTCTCGGCTCAAATGAATGTAAATCCTCCTCTTTCGCACTTTTGCTCAGCGCAAAATTTAATGGACAAGTTGTAAATCGAAACCAGCTTTTTTGTTTACAATAATAATCGTGCCAACTAGCATCTGTAGGCATGGTATTGATTATATTGTCAGATTTGCATTCTTCTTTTACCAGTCTCAGCTCAGTGGTGCCCAGACGGTTAAACTGCCCTCTGATATAGTGCATTGGTTTCGAGATTAACAGTGCTTAGCTTTGTACAACATCAAATTACATGTATATATGAATAGGTCACAGACTCTTCACAACCGAGCACGAGTGCATGGCTGAAATTCAATGAGCTCGTGGCTTTAGTTGCCACCCATTAAAACATATCTGCCTCAGCTGATTCCAAGGCCAATTAAATTAAATCTGCTACTACTACTATTATTATTATTATTATTATTATTATTATTATTATTATTATTATTATTATTATTATTATTATTATTATTATTATTATCTATTTTTTCTTTCTAAAAAAAATCTAAAATTCCTGGAGAGGATGTGACCGAATAGTAGATGGGATCGACCAGTACCTACCTCTCTCTCGTCTTTAGAGTTCTATTACTGTGTCTTAAGACTACTATCGGATGTCTCATCGGCATTTCTATTCTTCGGCGCATCGACACCATAAACAATACTAGCTAGCTCATTCCGCCCCCAAACCCTCTCACCAAGCTTTAGGTTCTCTATCTGCTGTCCCAAGATATCGGTCTTAACCTGCAGTCGGAGCCTCTCAAGAAATGAAGTCGATCTGTTACTAAAGCTCGAACCTCGCAACTGGCGCTTCTTCTTTCGTCTTTTGGTCGGAGGCCCACTGAGAATTTTGTCCATATGCTCCAACACCCGATTATCCAATTCTTCACTTGAGCATCTCGATGAACCCGAGCTATGAGATGGGCTCCCTGAGATTCCAACATTCCAATCTGCATTTTCAGACAGTCCCTTTAGATCTCCCATTTCAGCATCTCGCGATACATTCGTACGGCTCCGTCTGGCAACACCCTTGGTATTCGAGAATCCAGTAGGCGTCGGTGTTGGTGTCGGTGAACGTAGAGGTTCTACCGCGACATCTTCCGGACTGCTTTGCTGTCGGTCCACCTGTCCATAACCTACTCCTTTGTCCTCTTGTCTTTGCATATCAGCCATATTCCTCCACCTTCCTTCAATCCACTTCCACCGCTCTCTACCAATTTCGAACTCTTGGTCAGTAATAATATTCATCCCATCCCTCACCAACTTCCTCGGTAGAAGCGCCTGCGCAGCCAAGCGCAGAGTGCCGCCCAAATCATCCTCATCCACCTTCCAAAATACCACTTTTACCCCTCTCTCCTTCAGTAATTCCATCTCCCCCCATAGTCCCCTCACCAGACGTCCCGCCTCCCCATCAGCCATTCCAAACCTTCCCCTGTGGGTAACAAAAGACCATAATCGCATGTCGTCCGTCAGCATTGTAACTTGTTTATACCCCAACTCTCCCCAATCCTTAACTTTTAACGCTAGAATCAAAGCCTTCAAGATGGCGCACGCGGAGTCTGATTCTTTCAATAATGGGTAAAACACGCTACCGTTGCCCCATTTAGTATGCGGGCCCCATTTGATCGCGTAGCTACTAGTCGGTGATAAAGCACAATCGTTTCCGTTCTCGTCTACCGTCTTGACATTTCTGTGACCTTCCGTGATAGAGCACACTGACACCATGACATTGGTCCAGGAATACCGATCAACATAGTTCATCTGTGTGTTCGCGGCCATCGAGATTCCCTGGTTGTGTATGTCGGAAACAAAAATGGGTGGGAGATGTAGTTTTATCAAGTCTTTGGCAAAGCTGTACCAGACAAGCGGCCGGTAGACGTATTCAAGATCGAGTTCCAGAGGTGGTATGAGGATGTGGGGAACCTGTGGAACCGTTAGAGTAGATTGATTGAGTGGAGGATTTTTGTCAGCGTTCTCGGCAGGGCCGTAGCCGTCAACCCCAGTGCAGTACGGTGGACTGAAGCAAATCATGCCACTATATTGCTGAGCTCCTAGACTAACTGGTGATGGGGTTTGTCTGAGTATGTTGCTGCGAGATGCTGTGGATTCGGAGTAGGATGTATCATTGAGCTGGAGAGGACTAGGACTAATTGCTGGGGGTGAGCCGGCTGAGGGTATACTTGAATTTAGTGTAGATTGTGGGAAATAGTTGTGAGACGCATACGCGAACCCGTACGTAGTGCTGTCCAGTGGTTTGGACCGTGGAATGAGAGTACCAGCATCGGGCTGGATGATGTTCAAGGTCCCTTCAGCCGAAGCTGCTGGGTCTACAATTGACCGCATTGGCATTGGGCCTAAATTTTGGACTTGGTGTGCTGGCCAACCGTGTACATTGGGAACGGGGTAATGGATATGGGTCGACTGGTCTTGGGTGGGACTCGCTTCGCCTGGGTCGGTAGGGAGAAAGGCTTCTTCAGCTACCGTGAAGTTATTTGTTCCGTTTGTACCAGAGCGGTTATACATGTTTGAGACGATCTTGTCGCCAGTCGAAAGCTGACGTGTTTGAAGATAGTGGTTTTGAACCAATATTTGCGTATTTTTGCCTAGTTCCCTTTCCGAGACAGGGCCCAAATTTAAGAAATCAATAATATTTTTTCGTTCTTCGTCTCGTTGTTCTTGTTCTTGAAAACGAGTAATATCTCCAGTGGAGACAGCGGTGGATGGCGTAGGTAAGGCATAAGCGGCCCGACCGGCCTCCTCCGAACAATGCACCGTTCTCTTCGCTTGGGGCGTTTTCTTAATGCCAGCCGAGGATTTATACTTCAAACAAGGTTTCCGGACTCGCTTGGATGGCACTCGAAACTCTAACTGCCGGGAGACTATGCCATCCCGGGGTATTCCTACCGTGATGTCGCCTTGGCCTTGCGGGAATATTGTCTGTTGTTCGTGGAATCCTGGAATTTGAGTAGGGTCGGGTGCAGTTTTACCCGACTTTTCATTCTTATTTTCGTGGATGGGCTGGTGGGACGGATTCCCTAAATCGTTAAGGGACGGAGCGTTTTGTGCGACAGTGTACGGCAGGATTGATGTTTGTACTACTGTGAAGCTGGGCCATATTTGTGGATCCGAATTAACCCAGGTGGTACCAACAGGGTAATAGTTGTCTTGGCATTGGGTGATGGCAGGCTCCAATAGAGGCGACGCCTCTGACGATTCGCTATTGTCGTAGAAAGAGGTTGGAGATCCGCTGATTGTAGGGGCATCGGACGAGCTGGGAGTTGAGTCCAGAATATTTCCTCGCGAGAAACTGAGGGAAGTGTGGTTTTCAAAGCGTATAAGGAGAAACTGATGGTATCCAGGATGTCCTGAGTTATGAGGATGTGTAATCCCCCCGTCATGTTCCGCCATGTGGTCGATTGCCAAGACTTCTAACCGGTAGAGGTAGTTACGACGCGATGAGGATGAAGTAGAGAGTAGGCTAATGGACGGGAGATGAAGACGGTAGTTGCAAGATATTGGGTTGTTGTTAATCGCTAAGGCGCTCATGAGCCCGACAATATCAACTCGAGGGATACTGCACGCCAAAGCATCCGATCTGGCGAGCGTGCAAGCGTCAATAAACCCCGGTGTTTGACTATTGACAGGCGCGTGTTAAATCTCCGGACTCCATCCTCCAAAACGTAAATATTCCCAATGCAGTGCACCGGAAGCCATGAGACGGTTAACCTGACGATGACGACAAGTTGAAGCAGCCGGCCAGCTAAGGCCCAGGCAACCTGTGCACATGCTCGGAGACATGTGTTGTGCGTGTCGTCGAAATAGTGTTGATTTCCAGAGTGCAACATTTCCTGTTTTGGACTCTCACCAGAACTTTCTCGTGTCCGTAGATTGATTGATTGATTGATTGATCGATTGATTGATCGATTGATCGATTCATCAATGCATCTGCATCTGCAGTCGTCCAGATCGAACTTCAGCATCTTGCCGAGACTCCAGTATCCCAAGACACGGCATCAGGAGACCTAAACTCGGTTCTCTCGTCTCGCATCTTCCGTTGAAGTCTCGCCTAGTTATCCTCTTACTTACGACTCGTCCGCGAACCCACGACGCACCAAGTAGTTTAAGTTTCCCGTTTGTGGAACCGTCGTTTGAGCCCTTATGCACTGACTCAGACGAAAGCCTTGCTTACGGAATCTCGTCAGACTCAAACCGTGCCTCTTCATCTGTCTTGACGCCAAGTGCATTCAAGCGGGTTTTGGGGAACAGCCTACCCGTTTCAAACTGGCCTTCAACCGTTGTGGTCACTATCAGTACAAAAAGTCGCTTTGCCAGCCTCAATATACAGCCTCCGCCCTGGCGACTTCCCTATTATTATACAGAATTCCAGCGTGCCAGCTGTGCTCCTGAGTCACCCAGAACGAAAACGTCCAGGACATCCATTTGCACCTGCATATATGACTCTTTTGTGAGATTCGCTTCTCATGCTTAGCATCTGCATGCGCATTGGTACCACAACCCAACTCTCAACACCAACAACACTCTATGAATTAGTTGCAGTCCTGGAATCTTGTATGCAAGTAACAAAAGTACTTAAACTGCAAGATTCTACTCGATAATGATAGAAAAATAATAAGCACGACTGGCAACAATCATCAAGATATATATTTGGTTTCTCGTTTGGCCAATGCAACTTGCAACAAATCAGAATCACAAACTGAGATCTCCAGATGGACCAGATACAACAATCCCAAGAGACGACGGGTGTACCAAAGTCAATAACTCCACCCACCCGTCCCATCTTTGCAACCCCACTGCTTCAGTCAACCCGATCGCAGACTCTCCAATGGACCTTGCCTCGGCCGTTCCAACAGCACAAGCTAATCGGTCGCTCTCGGGCTGCTTGGCACACCTCGTTTCTTGTTCCTTCTCTTAACGCCGTCCTCGATGCCGGCGTCTTAATCGACGATTCTCGACCTCAGAACGTATTCATTACCCATGGCCATTCCGATCATTCTTATAATGTTTTGGCGTACTGCCGACGTATGCTCCCACCGGATATTTACGTCCCAGCGGAGACTGCGAAGTTCTTGGACGACTATATTGTTAGTAGCAAGAGTCTCAACTTGGGCTTCACGGTTAAGAGCTATCATAATTTCGATAAGAATGGTGTCCGGAACTCTAATTTCGGGCCCTCTGGCCGCCTGGCGCCTCACAGTACGCCAGTCTCTCGCGCTCAAACACCTTCTCCTAACCGCGCTTCTAAATTGAAGATTAAATCTCTGGTTCCTCCTAGTGGTGATGCCGAAGGAGAATTTGACGACGACGAAGATCCCGCCGATACATTACTCCCGACGCACAATATCGTTCCTGTAACCACAAATTCTTCGCAAACTTACTCTCTCAAAACCCAAACTTCCGTTATTGTCTCCATCCTCCCTCGCAGCCATACTGTCCCTTCGGTGGGATTCCTTTTTACCCAAACATCTAACCGCCTCAAACTCACATACCGATCCCTAGCTGGGCCAGAACTAAAGAACTTGCGCCAACAGGGCGTTGAAATTACGTATCAGCATCAGTCTCCCATTTTTGCTTTTCTCGGTGACGGAGACCATACCTCACTACTCGGAGCTCCAGAGTGGCTGACAGGTAGCGAGGAGAAAGGGATATCACACTGTCCTGTCGTGATTACGGAGTGTAGTTTTCTTCACGAGAGCCACAGAGCACAGGCGATCAAGACAAAGCACACACTATGGTCTGATTTGGAGCCCATTGTTCGGCGACATCCGGAGACAACGTGGGTTTTGATGCATTTCAGCAAGCGGTATTCTGACGAGGAGGTTGTCAGGTTCTTTCATGAGTTGAGTGATAGGGAGGAGGGTTGTCCGGCTAATATTGTTGTCTGGGTGGACGGTGGGAATGAGATGAAGGAGAAAGTTGGGTCGATGATGATTTAGAGTTGTTATAGGCACCCGAAAAGTTCTTATATATATTTATCACGATCTCATGAAGAGCGTTACCTATTTATAATAAACTGCTTTTGAGCTGGAGTTGAGGGTATATGGAGCTATATAGATAGTACAAGCGAGGGATTTACGTTTTTGTGTGTGTCATTCAAGCGTGGTCGGCTTATAAAGATAGCTAAATAAGGATAGACAATGAAAGAGTAGTATAAATTCAGACTTAAATATAAACGAAAGATATATTATGTCCCTGATTCTAGCAACGCCGCATTGTGTTCTCTCTAAAATCTAATCACTGTCGATCATATAACCTGGCCTGCACTGCGAGGAGTTCAATTTGTATACCCGTGGCGCTAGCGAAACTCCCAACGAGGCTGTCCGATATTTTCTGGTTGCCGCAATCTGATGCCGACCTAAAGATTCATCGAAACCCCACCAATGAGATGAAGCTATTTCCCAGAAATCGACTGGGCCGACGTGCGACATGATGTGTGCATGATTCGGGATCCACTGTCGGCTAACCGGAACCTGTCCCTCGTCACGACCGAAGCGAACCAGCGCTCATGAATTACAGAGCAAAAACCAAGGAGAAGCATGGTTGAGAGAAAAAAGAAAGAAAAAAGGTTCAGTAAACCTGGGGAAAATTCAGTCTGGTGCGGGAGGCCTTGAGCGCTCAGACCCACAGGTAACGACTTTTCGAGAATCCATGAGCGGAATACTTCTTGATAGTTTTGTTATCGTTGGGTCGAGTGGCTTCCGACTTTTACTCCCTCCGACGCCATTATTGCCTGTCACGGCCATCCTAAAGGCGAAAAAAAAGAGACTTCATCACAACTTGCGCTGAGGATCTAAGACCTAGACTTCCGATCGCGAGAAACAGCGCACCCGGGATCTTCCTTTGATCATAATTATAATAATACGCTCAACATGTAACAAACAGCCCATGATGAAGACATATTTGCCCTTCCGCCGAAAAGTCTTCCGTTCGAAACGAGAACCAAAAGATAAGGTAGGTAAGTACCCCAGCCAAGCCCGCGTTCCGACCGGGGCAGTGACGAGTGCCGAGTGCCACATTTTCCAAGCCAAAAGCTTGTTCCCCGCAGCCATTGCTTGTTATTGCAGCACCGTGACGTCTACAACACATCGAGTTAGTCGAGACCCACATGCGCCCCGATCCATCGAACGAAGGACGATAGGTTTCGTTCAGGCGACAGCTTAGTTCCGGTCATTATCATGTGGGATGGAGAATACATGATTCAGCTGCCTGGCCGGGGGATTTCGTTTCTGTTGAAGGGGTCGAATTAATGGTGGTGATACAACAGAGACAGAAAACTTTGATCCTGGTAGTATACCCTTCAAGGGGACTATAATACTACCGCCTGCCGCGCTGGGTATGCTCGACTCCGTAGTGATGAACAAGGGAGGCGATTGCATGCAGAGTAATACGGTTTATTATACTTGCTGATTGATTCTGCGTCAGCAAGAATATATCTCATATTTCGCAATTCGATCTAGAAATTAAAAAAGAAAACTACCAGCGGCTAGGAATCTAGAGATCTTTCATTTCGATGTTCGGCTTTGATCCGAACTCGCCGCGTCTCTTTTTTCTTTAAATTGTCGAATATTGACTCGGAGCTAGAGGTATCTTCCATTGGCCGATACTAGAAAGCTGGTATCCTAGCTCCGAACTCCACACGATATCGTTGTGCATTCTTTCCATGGGGATGCGGGAAGACCGAATTCAGCGAGTCATCCGAGACGGGGGGCACTCTCCAGGTACCCTCATCTTAGTGTGATCGTGTGAGCAGGCAGCTCGAGCTTCATCAAATCAACAGAAAGTAAGAAAAGGGTAACAGGAACTGTAGATCGCCTCATGTTCAGAAGTGCCAGGTAGCTCCCAGCTTAGTGTAATGCCGTATCTGAGATGATCCCTCGCTGGGACCCTTTAAGATTTCGCGCGGAGGGTGTGCGCACTGGCGACAGGTATAAATTGCATGCCTGGTTCCCTGCGCTCGACGCTCATCCCCTTCGCATTCCAGAGAAGATACCAAGACGGGCTCCCCTTACGTTGTCCGTTTCTTTTTGGTAGGCTCGAGATTGTGCTTGGGTAACGTCACATTTTATTTTTTTTTGACACCCGCAAATTCAGGTTTTGTTTTGTTCGGTGCTGTGTTGCATACCTGCCTGCCACCTTCCTATAACTATCAACGAGGGTGAGGATCTCGTGGATAATAAATCTCATTTGAGGTTGTTTTTTTCTTCCTCTCTCCAATTTCAATCTACCAGAGTGGTTCGTTGTTCTCTTCGTTTTTTTGGTACGGCAAAACATACATTTCCCGAGTGGAGATAGCTAGGTCAAGAACGTTTCAAGATGCCGTTTGGAATGGGTGTTGGCGAATACGTTCGCACGCGGTTCACGACGTTGGCGCCGACATTCGATCCCGCGCCGAATCCCATCAAGGTTTTAGCATCGCTGAATAAGGCGAATTGGTTGAACTTTGCAGTCGCATTCTTGGGCTGGACTTGGTGAGCTTCCTTTCATCTACTCGTAACCTTATTTGTATCTTTCATTTGTCGAAATTAATAGCTAACGAAATCATCAACACAGGGATGCATTCGGTACGTCAATCGTAACCTTGAGCCAAAAACACCGATAGCTCAACATATATATATCCCCATAATGTGTTTTCTAGAACAGGCCGCTAACAATTTTCCCCAACCTAAAGACTTCTTCACTGTCTCCCTCGTCATTACCGATCTTGCCAAAGAATTCGGCAAAAAGAACTCGGATATAACATGGGGCATCACACTCGTTCTCATGCTTCGGTCTGTCGGCGCTATAACTTTCGGTCTCGCATCCGATAGATATGGCAGGAAATGGCCATACATCATCAACAATGTCCTCTTTATCATCTTTGAGCTTGCCACGGGATTCGTCAATACATACCATCAGTTCCTGGGTGTTCGCGCCTGCTTTGGTATTGCCATGGGTGGATTGTACGGCAATGTTGCGGCAACGGCATTGGAAGATCTGCCGCCTGCGGCTCGCGGTATCATCAGCGGCATGTTGCAGCAAGGGTATGCATTTGGGTACTTGCTTGCCGTAGTGTTTGCTAGAGGGCTTGTCAATACTACATCACACGGGTGGAGACCGTTATTCTGGTTTGGGTAGGCTTCTTTTCACCTCATATTGGAAAACTGGGCTGCTTTTGATGCATAATTGCTAAATATGGACTTGTAGAGCTTGCCCACCTATTCTCCTCATCATATTCCGATACTTCTTGCCAGAAACTGAAGCATTCAAAAAGAGAATGGAGCTTCGAAAGCAAGGTCACGACATGGGTGTCGAGAAGGTTTTCATTAAGGAAGGAAAAGTTGCGTTGAAGAAGCATTGGTTGCTGTTGGTCTACCTTGTTCTCTTGATGGCTGGATTCAACTTTATGGTATATAACCCCATGCCCTCGAGGATTTAATCTCAGGAACCAATGTCGTGTCCCCGTAGAAATTCATGCTGATATCACTTTAGTCTCACGGAAGTCAGGATTTGTATCCTACAATGTTGACAAACCAACTTAGCTTCAGTGCCGATCGAGTTACGGTTACACAGGTGGTCGCAAATTTAGGCGCTATAACAGGTATAAAAAATATGCGCAAAATATCAAGATAAAGTGGGATTACAAGCTAATCCAAATTTCGCTGGTTTGAATAGGTGGTACACTTGTCGGATACGCTTCTCAGATATTCGGACGAAGATTGTATGTTGAACACAAACTCATATCCGCCCGTGAAATCTAATATAGTTACTAATATGACTCCCTTTTGAACAGCTCCATTGTTGCCATGTGCATACTAGGTGGAGCACTTCTCTATCCTTATGGATTCCTTCGCACTAATAGTATCATGGCTGCGGCTTTCTTTGGTACGTTCATATCTATTATACCCACAGCATTCTACTTCAAATTTCCCTACCTGTATCGCAAGTCGCTTCAGTCCATGCTAACAGTATTCCTAATCTCTAGAACAATTCGCTGTCCAGGGTGCATGGGGCGTTATTCCCATCCACTTGATGGAATTGTCTCCAGGCGGTTTCCGTACCTTTGTGGTCGGTACCTCCTACCAGCTCGGTAACCTGATTTCCTCAGCATCAAGCACTATCGAGGCTCGGCTCGGTGAGAACTGGCCATTGTCACCAACTCCCACTGGAGCAGCACGATATGATTACGGCAAGGTGATAACCATATTTATGGGAGCTGTTTTCGTAAGTACACCTACAACAAACCTAAAAACCTCTCCAAGTCGAGAACATATAGAACCTTGGTAAATATATGCCGCATTACAATTCCTCTAATATGTTTCTTTTCTCCGACAGGCATATGTGATGTTGTTGACGCTGGTCGGACCGGAGCGGAAGAACAGGGATATGACGGATGAAGACGGATCGGATGAAGCTGTGGGTGCCAGGCACGGATCTGATCTGGAAGACGGACAAGATAAGCCGGCGTATGACGAGAAGGAAGGATCGAGGGGTGGTAGTCCGCACCGAGGAGGGCAAGAAGTCTAGAAACGGGAACTAAAAAAAGTAATTGTTGATAAGAGGCACTTGTTGGATTTCTCTTTTGACTGTTGGATTGCGGCAGAGGGTAGGAGTTTCCGCCTGTTTTCATCGCTATCGCGAGCGTGGGTTGTCTTGTCTGGGTTTTATTTTTATGATGAATAACGTCCTCGAGAATACCGAATGAATCTAATCTGAAATGATTTTGTGGCCTTTGATGATTTTCTGGCTTTTGGTCGCCGGTTTCTCTTGATGTGCAGGAAGATACTACTTAAGTCGCATCTCTGCCCGCGCGTCTGAGTCCAGGCCAGCTCGTGGAACCAGTATTTGGCCATCTAAGACTATATTCTGAAGTGGCATGTTATATATTAATCGAAGGCGAGTAGTGGATAGATCATAACCAGGGCGTCTTCTTTGTGACCAGTTCCTTAAGTTTCGCAGCGTCGCCGTAGGTGGGACGCAAAAATGCAACACAAGTTGACGCAAGTCGAGAAGGCTATGCCTTAGTGATCTCAAAGTTGGAAATCCTTCGCTATTTTAATAGAAGAACGGAGTTTTTTTCTTGGTAGGGCTGCTTATGTGTATAGTAGATTCTCCGTTTCCTTATTTTGCAAGTGGCGGTTTCAAATTTAGGCACCGATGAGATCCAAGAGTACAGGATGCTGCAGTTCGAACGTTCAATTGCGACCGTCGGCTGTTGCGAAGAAACTAGATAAAATTCTGATCCCAACGGACAACAGCTAAAACTCCCTATACCGTCTCTGAGAATCTAAGACGCTTGTAGACCTAATATTCAAACTGGAGTTCGCGAAAGGGGCTTCAGAATCCGTTGGGCTGGTCTAGGCTGCCAGCTGAACGATCAAGCTGAAATGTTCTGACCGTCGCTGAAGTAAAATGTTTCCGAAATACTGATTTCGTGTAGTCGTTGGTTGTAAGGCCTCCCATGTTCGCCGTGCTGGAGATTCTCCATCCTAGGGTCCCGTGAGAAGAGTCTCTTCAGATCTCTTATCTGGCAAAACTCCGGCGTCTGGAGTGGGTGAAACTGACGTGGAAATACACTGGTGAAAGAAGTTTGGTCGAAATTCCGTCTCTGCATTGCGGTTTAGTTCAGATTGAAGGCTCCGAGACAGCTGCTGCCGTGCGCGCGTGGTGAGGTTGCTGTTTACTCAGAGGAAGAGCGCGATCCTTCGAGTATTCTGAAATCACATTATCATCATTTTTTCTCTTCGGAAACCCTTATTGGAAATGAGTTCTTACCTATGATAAGTAATGCTTCTTATTTCCAACAGTAACGGGCGCCAGTCTTCCAGAAAACTCAACGGCAGGTTTCTGCCTGTTATTTGTGTAATTACACACTGGCTATAGGGCTTCTAAGATAGTTCATGATGTGCTTAGCCTGCAAAGACCTGCCGTCGGTACTCCTGGTCTCTCCATCTTTTGCTGAGTGTTTAACTTTTGTGCTCTCCAGAACCTAAGCCAATGTCAAAATGGGCTGAACTGGAAAAAGGAACTCAGATGCAAATGAGAGTACTATTCACCTGGCCAAAACACGATTCCACTAGTCTTTAGAAAGTTATCAATAATATGTCTATAATAAAATGACATATGAAAACTCCTAAACTAAAGTATCTCCGTATATATGCCGGCCGGCTTGGGTCTATGGAAAGAGCAGCTTGAAAGTCAGAAACTAAAGTAAGCCTAGGCGGATCCACGTAGAAGCGATATTCCCCAAGAAAAAGTCACGGCGACAGAGTGTAGATGATCAGAGAATCACAAATTATAATATCAACCAGCAACGTTACCACTGAATTCTATTTTATCTGTATAGTCTAGCGATTTCGCAAATGATATAGAGTGGAATCATTGTAATTGTATTTAGCCTGCTCTCAGCAACTATTTGGCATGAACTGTCATGAATTCAACACGCGATGATCGAGATGTGGAATAACAATTGGCTGGTAAATTTGCGAGAAAGTGGATATGATCCTACGGATACCCCACCGCTGGAACTTTTCCGCTGCTCCGGGACCACAGAGAGAACCCGAAAAGTCGTTCAAACATGTCCGCCGACTCAAATATCCTACTGTAAAAGTTTTTCCGGACGTGAGAATTTGGGAAGGGGGGAAACGCAATCTACAACATCTGAAGCGCTTCCAAATCAAGGTCTAGGATGCCATGTCATAATTTTCACATAACTATTAACTTTTAACCCGGCTTAAAGGGTCAGAACGAGAATCAGCCAGTAGGCACGCAGTATAGATCCCATCTTGCATAATCTCCGCTGGCCAAACAGTTTTCGTGATAACCTTGCAGTGCTATTGGATTCAAAAGCGAATATTGCCAACCGTGTCTCGTGGAGGGGTGGGAAGCCACATATTTTATTTTTTTATCTTTTGGTTTTCCTAGCCGGAAAATTTTTGGCGGCACCACTGAAGCTCACGAGATGTCTTGCGCATTCTGGTACACCTGATCCCTCTCCTTTGGGGCATTTTGAGGAAAGAAACGAGATGTTAAAATGCAGAAGATTATAGGATCTAGATCTTTGGATCTTGGAGTAATAAGACAAATCTTCATGGGATGGATGTTTCGGTGTCAGAGCGCCGCAAAACCCAATTTTAGTCCAGGATTGCCCGTTTAACCCCTCTTCCTGTGAGACAAGTAGCACATGGCATGATATGTACCTCTACACGGGCATAGTAAGAGCTGAGAGTACCGGTCCATCAGGTTGCATGCAGCTGAGAGTGGCCATGGCAAGGAGATTTACAGACCACATCCCCACTTGATTCGAACGATGTTCACCTTGAGTTTACCCTACACAGTTTTAATTCGAACGATGGGGTCCTATGAACTTAAGTCTATCTTCTGGATTGGTCGAGCTCCGAAGAGTTTTGTCTATCAGGGTTCCGATAGCCGGTCGTCCGTGCTGTAGAAAATAGAGCAGAAGACCTCAGGATCATCTTTCATTAACAGGGAAAAAAGAAGGAAATTATTTTCAAGCCTCTCTGACCTAGACCTGTCGAGATTAGCTTTGAGCTGTAGCGCTAGGGTATCGGACATGGTGTTTTTCAGGCGAAAGAGCCCCTTGCGAATTCCAAGAGTGGAATAATACGTCCCGAGCGGAGGCGAAGACGGCGTAGTCTAGCCCATCAACAGATTCTCGAGGTTGAAGCCACGGGTGTAATACCTTTGCAGCTTGGCTTTGGGCTTGCATGCTTAGCCTCTTCGCTACATGCCTAGAATCGAGTCGAGCCATTTGCGTTGTCTGTCGATAGAATCCAGGTAATCACGTGAGTGTAGTTTATTCGTGTATAGTACCTCGGTGTCGACGGGGTATAGGTAATTCATCGGAATTGATGTCGAAAAGACTTATTTATCCATGTAAGCAAATACGAGATCTATTTTCGTAGGTGTCTATATCAATAAATATAAACTTCATGACAGTTCGGTCAAGATTGGAAGCTTGTCAACTGACCAGAAGTACCGATCTGCTATTGCAGTCTTGACAAGAATACGGGCTGCTGGGGGGAACATTTCAAATGCCAGCCAAAAGAGGGATTATCATGCATGAGGCACGAGTCGAAACGGCAGAGGCATCGACACCCATCGTTTGCGAAGGACAAAGTTGACCTGATCAGCTCCATCAACGGTGCGGTTGACGGTGGTGGAGAATTTGGCTTTGCATGGGTGTGGGACAGGGATATGACGGGGATGATGTACGACCAACCTGCGGAAAATCTTGCGTCCGCCAATCAGAATAGCCCAAGGGAAACGATTCCTTGGAACCGTTGGTGCTCCCATGCAGGTGGGAAACCTGGAGTCCCCGTGGATAAGGTTTAATCTATCTGTGGAGAGGAAGTATCGCGAGACATGGTTGGAGACCATTTTGGGTGCGTTTTCAACGCGGAGAAGACCAAAAAAAATAATTTTGGTAGAGGTCAATCAAATCTACCACATGGCTGGAGTGGCCACCAAGCTAGCTCTCCACTCCTCCACTCCTAGCGCCGCGTGAGTCCATAGATGTCTCAACTTCGTATTCGAGGCTGCTTCGATTGGGCGGACTTTTGGAGACCACCGGTTCCCGCTTGCTCGGAATTTTCCTCGCTTGGGAACATTTTCCTCTCTTTTGCCCGTACATGCAAACCATTTTAGCCCCCCCAGAGAGCTAGTGGATCTGTGCTCTGGTTTTTGTGCTTTCTTTTTCCACTCCCTTTGTGCAGCATCGCTCGCGGTGAGGAAGATGATGGCAAGGAACCTCCGTCCGAGAAACCTGGGGTCCCTGCAAAGTAACTGCTCCACTGATCCTGATTCGTGGTGTGCTCTGGGAGAATTGGACCTGGAACCCGCACTGATCTTTGGACCAGGCCATCTTGAACCCAACCTAGAGCAATGTATAAGAACTCCAGGTTTTCCCCAAACTCCAGGTCTGATCTCGTTCCTTTCCGCCAGAGTAGAAGTCCCAGACTCCTCCAAGGATATCACAGACGACAAATCCAAAGGCCCTTCACAAGCCTCTATTTCAAGCAGGTTCGCCTTTTGAAAAGGGTTCAGTTTCAGAAACACCAAACAAAACAAACCGGATCTTAGTTTGTTCAGCTGGGCTCCAGCAATAACATTTCAAGATGGTGAACAGACCTTCGAAACAGAGAGTGTACAATTGGTAGGTGCCTTCCTCCCTTTTTTCTTTTTGTCTGTTGCGATGGTTGTTGAAGGTTGAGCATTGTGCCGATGCCATGCTCAACCTTCAACCTTCAACGCGGACCAAGCACGTGCCAACGCAGCGCACCACTGTGCACTCGATGAAGTGAATGAACGAAAGCTGACGGGCAAAATGAAAACAACAGGTACATCTCTATGGTTGCAGCTGCGACCATGGTGCTCTACGGTTACGACGCTTCAGTCTTTAACGCCGTGCAAGGTTCCGACAACTGGAAGGCTCACTGGGGCAACCCAGATGCCAACCTCCTCGGTACCATCAACACTGCCTACACCTGTGGTGGTATCGCCGCAGGATGGTTCTTCTCTGCTCCGATCTCTGACCGATTCGGTCGTCGTATGTCCATCACTATTGGTTGCGTCCTCGTTATTGCCTCCACTTTCATCCAATGCTTCGCTCCCGCTGGTCACGGTGTAGGTGGTTTCTTGGCTGGTCGAACCATCATCGGTTTCGGTCAAGGTATCGCTCTTCCCGCCGGTCCTGTCTACATCGGTGAATTGGCTCCTGCAGATATCCGTGGAAAGATCATGTCTTTCTGGCAGATGTTCTACTCCGTCGGTTCCTTCATTGCTTTCTGGATCAACTATGCCTGCACTAAGAACAAGAAGAAGCTCGGCTCATGGGATTGGCAGATGGTTGTCATTTTCCAAGTCATGGTTCCAATCATCATCATCTCACTCATCTGGTTCTGCCCCGAGACCCCACGTTGGTTCATCCAGAAAGGAAGAATCGATGAAGCCAGGGCTGCTCTCCGCCGCGTCAGAGATACCGACGAGGAAATCGAGGATGAAATCGCCCAGGTCCAACAGGCCATTCAATTCGAAAAGGAATCCCTCGACGGCTCTTACCTCCCACTCTGGAAGGATAAGTCCCTCCGAAAGCGTCTCTTGCTCGCCTTCGTTATCAACTTCGGTCAACAAGTTACTGGTCAAGGCTCCCTCAACTCCTACTCCACCATCGTCTACAAGAAGGTTTTCAAAGACAATGACACCATCCAGCTCATCAACGCTCTCAATGGTACATGCGGTATCCTGTTTACCCTCACTGCCACCTTCACTGTCGACAGCTGGGGACGTAAAATGGTTCTCTTTATTGGTGCCATCGGTATGGCTGTCTGCATGGCAATCTCCGCAAGTGTCTATGTTGCCACCCCAACTCTCCCTGGCGATACCAAGTCGACTCAAGTCGGTGCCGGCATTGTTGTCATGATGTTTATGTTCGCCTTCTTCTACAAACCGTCTTGGGGTGCCGTCGTCTGGATCTGGACTGGTGAAGTTTTCTCCATGAACGTCAGAGCCCAGGCTGTCGGTATGTCCTCGCAAATGCAGAACGTCGGTAATCTCATCGTCAACCAGATCTTCGTAAGTTACTTCTCTTCCATGATTACTCTAAAAACCTGATTCACTAACAGTGCTCTCAGCCTCTCATTCTCTCCAAGATTGGCTTCAAAGCTATGTACATGTTCGCTGGTATCAACATTATTCTCGCTCTGTTCACCTGGTTCTTCCTCCCGGAAACCAAGAACATGAAGCTCGAAGAGATGGATCAGCTCTTCGGTGGTGTCAACCATATCGAGAAGGGTGCCAACTTGGTCGATACCCACCCACACCTTGCCACCGACGAGAAGGGACAGGATCTCACTATCGAGGAGGTTCACAGGAAGGCTTAATCGATCCTGTTACCAACCATTATTATAGCATTTTGATCTTGTAGATAATCTACATTGCGAGATACCTCATTTTCGTATCTCTATTTTTTGAGCCCTTGCAAATAGTGGTCCTTGTATGCATGTTTCTCAAAAATTTAATGATATTTAATATTATACGCAGTCTCTGAAAGTAAGAAGTCTCCGGAGCTTAAGCTTTTGGTGCCAATCTCTAGTTCCAAAATTATCTGCAGCACTCCAGTTAAGTTATTGATATCATCACGATTTATCCTGTCGAACTCATCGGTCGCACTGACCCCGTATGCAGACTAATCCCAATTCGTGGCACATGTGCTAGAGCCCATTGTGGTTACAAGTAAGTGAGCAAACAACATGCAATGCGACGCGAACTTCGTTCCGCCCAAGGCGGGTCTTCTGACCGCATACCGCCTTCTCAATATTTTATTGGCGGAAATCCAAAAGTCCGTGCTTCGAGCGGCCTTAGCAACAATACAAAAGAACTAATATAGACGAGCTACCCACTTTATCCACGGTTCAAAGCTTGTCAGTCCCATATTCACAAGGCCTGTCACAACATGCAAAGAGTACGGGAAAAACGGATTAGGGTCCATTATTAGCGAAAAGGTCTGTCGCCTATTTCGGGTATGTCGCAAGGAGAGTTTTAACTTGTCTTTTGGATTTATTATTTGGCTGTTTAAATTTAAGCCGTTGTATCCCGGTTCATACACGCGGGTGAAAACGAAGGCTACATAAATGCAACATGCTCAACACGCCCTTGAATTCGATGGAACATAGTCCTTCACAGGTGGCAGATTTAAGAGGGAAAGACCAGCTCATACAAAGTAAATCGCCTGATAAACTCAAAGCTACAACTTCAAATGGCAATGAAAATAATGGGACAAATTTGCAAGATGAAAGGGCCCTCGACGCCGATTGTTAACAACGAATTTAATAGAGGATATCTTATAATCCAAGATGTAAACAATGGTATCGTGAGCGTATCGCAATCACCGTTTTTGCTACCGGAACACCGTAATATAGAAATCCAGGGGGGAAACAATTAGTAATGTTAGACTTTACTAACAGCTAAAAGGTCGCAACCAATACCATAATGTTTTTTGATTCCCTGATTAAGCTATAAGTTTACGATATTTGAACAAGATGGGACCTATTACTCTACCAACTTGAGACATTCACATATTTGCGCAATGGCGCATACAAATATCTTTAACAGTCACATCAACTGCGTGACATAAACGGAAGGCCCCTGATCCTGACAGACATCGGAACAGACATCCTGATTTGGTTCCGAATTGCGAGATATACTAAACAGGGTCTTCGAATTGGTCCCAAATCTTTGTTTATTGGTAAAAAAGCGCTCCCTCTTCCTGATTTTCTAATCACTCGCGCGTTTTTGCAGATGGTATCAGTGACTAGCGTGTGGGGTTGCAGGGTTCCTATCACATCCGAAGATTCCCGCCAGGCGCACGGATGAGAATATATCTCGGGTTATCTAGGTTGCATGTCCTCGGAGCCTCGGAGAAGTAGTTTTCCAGATCCTCAATAGCTAGCCGAGAGCAGAAATTCTCCGATTAGAGTTTTGCGATGTTCAGGTCGCCCTTATAATTACGTGCCAGAGGTCGATTCCAAGACCCAAAATCCTGGACTGCATACCAATGCAGGAACCCGCATGATAGTTTTGTGTCTATAAAGTCTGAAGTTGGAAGCAGAGATTCCTGGGAAATCATTAAAAACCTGGACACTTCCTGTTCACATGACAACCTTTCGGTTTTCAAAAATACAGAATTTGCTGTTGCGGCTAGCTAGCAGAGTGCTTTTGTGTTGGCAGAGGCACTCCGTGAACGAGCACTTCGGCCGCCTAGACGAGCGGGAATACTTTTTAGACAAAGGATTTCCTCTGTACCACCTGATTGCTAGACCATGTACCACGAACATCCTCAAGTGGGAGGGGGCTAACGAGACGCGGCAATGTGAAAACTTGGCCGTAGCACAACAAATTTGGACGGTATGGATAAAATAGTGGCCTTTTGCATCTGAATTTCCTCGATGCACTGGGAGCGGATATATCAAACTCCGCCAATCAACGAATTTAAGTTTTTGTGTGGTTGGTGGACTCCACCCCTCAGAAAACCAAGCTAGCAAGCCTTTTTTCCGTCAGGGTATATTTCGTGTGCCGCTAACATATATCAAAGGAGTAATATTGCAGGACATGTTCTACCTTCTGCAGAAGTATCTTGGCTGAAATTGAAGATGAAGTCGAATGATCTCGCGCATATATATTTGTGTACATGCTGCATGTTGCACAGACCAACAACAGACACCCTTGAACGAATATTTTGGTACCGTGCAATCTAGTTCACGAGAAAACATTTGGTGCAGATCCAATGACATTTACAAAAGGTAAGCGAGATTAGTTGAAACCTGGAGCGTTGTTTCTTCTGACAAAGTCGATAAGGCAGAATTTTCGAATCGGCTAGCGTCTAGGTTCCCAAATAGTCGATATTACTATCCGATATATGCAATTGTGCTAGCAGAGATGTAATCTCGAAGGAAGGATAGGTAAGTAAATCACTCTAAGGCGCTGTCACAACTCGAAAGTATGAGCATGAGTTTCCCAAAACTTGAACGTGTAAACTTGCTGTAGTTAGGATTGAGTGCATGGATGATGTAGATACGTATACCACCTATTTGGTCAATGAGGGGCATGAAATAGATTGCCTATATCACGGGCTTGCAGCATAAAAGCTCATGTTATCAGCTAGCACTTGAACCTAATTCTAGCCTTTTGGGGTTCGAAAATATATATGAACCATGTAAATGGCTGGTTGAAGGTGATCAAAAGCAAGGAAACCAAATACATATACTCCTCTTACACTAATAGTATTTCCTAACAAAAACCTACTTACAAGATAGGCCAGGCTCCAACTGGGAAATGCAAGTATATAATATTACAGGATCTCTTAGCTTAGAGCATCGATGGCATTGTCATCAGAAACATTTGTATGTGAGAGGATCAATTGTCGGTTACGATTATATATAACCTTCCGTCAATCGATATCGATTCATCGAACCATTCTTTACACGAGAAGCGTAAAAATAACACAATGAGATATGATTTGGAATAAGCCTAAGTTTCCTATCTTGGGTTATTGTAGTTTCTGTCTGTCTCACAAATTCAAATCTGGGGTAGGCCCTCTATAGCATCCTCCACTAAACAAAACAAGGATCGGGTAGATCTAAGACCAATAGAAAACAAACCAGACCTATGGAATTAGATGGAATCGTGGTTTGAGGGTCCATTTCTATCGTGGTAAGCCTAGGATTCACATCTGCTTTTTGGAACTGCAAGCTGGTAAGCAAGTTGCAATCTGATTGGGCCAATTTTTCTTGATTTCAGAGGAAGCGAATACGAAAATAGGGCACGAAAACACTTTCCGCAACTACTGACCGTCTCCTCTCGTGCGGGGTCAAAGCTGTCAGCTGGTTGATCACAATACCTACGTGCAGGCCGGTTTGCCGCTCGAACTAGGTAACGGGGACATGAATGCCGAAATTTACCTTGTCTCAACATCGATTGTACATGGTTTTTCTTCTTCGGGGTTCAGAGCTACAAGAGCCAGGATCTCGTGGATCTCTATGCAACCATAAAATGCAAGTCGAGACTGGCTTCTTAGGAGGCAGACTAAACCACCGGCACCTGGTACAATTTGCTTGTACCGGTACCTCCTGTTTAGAGCGGGACTGACAGACTGGAGTGAGATGGACCCATGAATGAATGGGTCTCGCCTGAGCAAACCTGAAATTGGTCAAAGACCTAGAATTATCCGTGGCCTCGCTGCACCAGTCAATTGGGTCGCAACTACGCCAGGAACTTGTTAATATAAACAAGAAGGGAACATGAGAATCTTGTGGTTTTATAATTTATTATTATAAATATTAGCTCTTACTCGGGTGCGCGGGTCTGTAGGTTCACGAGCCTATAGCCTCATGGACTCACGTGCATGAGTGTTTCCCTCTATTATGAATCATATCGAGACGAATAGTAGCTTCTCCTCACAAAATCATAGATTATAATTATGCAAATGAGAAGAAAGGGGTTGTAAATATGCATCTAATAGAATCTTGAACCCGGAGGTACCCTCTTTCCTGCATTTATCAGATATTCCTGCTCTTGCAGAAATGGTATGGCTTTCTTGCTAAGTGCTTCTACATCTATCTAATTCTGTTCCTTAGAACGCGAACGTAGTACTCTATGCAATCCGATTCACGAGGCAACCAGCATTCTAAGCATCACCACTCTACTAGCTTACGACCAAAAACTGTGATATAAAGTCTAAATTGTGCGAATTATTTAAGCCGGTATCAAATACTAGAAAATTTAATTAGGCATTGAAATATTGATCGCGGAGTCAACTCACACAAATTTGCGTCCTCTTTGTTCAGGACTCAGAAGTAAAGTCCGGACTAGAGAGAAGGGAAATACGCCAATACAGCACAAATCCGAGATGAGAATTGTTACAAATAGAATATCTTGAGCTTTTGATCGAATTTGAGATACAATTCCGGTCTTGTAGCCGGCATTGTGGATAATTCCTGCACATGCAAATTCCCGAGAGTGATCTAAAATATATAGAATAGCTGAACTATTAACCCTCCCAACGCAGGACAACATTGCATAATATCCACCAGCCACACCCAGCTCTTCTCAGTTCAATTCCACCCGCAAGATTTAAGGCTACTCTTTGTGGCTAACGCCAACCACCATATAACTTCCGCTGACCGGAAATTGATTCTACGGTAAGGCGGGGTGTTTGCGTTGCGTTGCGTTGGACGTTCGACGCATGTCGTTTATCCACCAATCATTTCCAAAACCGAACATCCTTCTTGTGGACAAAAGATATTCCGACCTCCACCACCCATTTTTCTGAGCGCTAAGTTTCCCCACAATGACGAGGCCTAGGCACTCTAGCTTCTTAGGAGTGAGTTAAACGGCCTTAGATTCGAGCTTCTGTGCCTAAACGTCGAAGCCTAATTAAGGTGGTCTCAAGCTGTTGATCTCGAGACCTTCTTCCCCGCATTGCTGTTGTTTGAGTTTAGCCTAAAGGGAGACGGGAAGTATCCGGTCTTTAAATCTGAAACCTGCTCGGCTTCAAGACCAGACAATTATATAAAATATCGGCTCGGGAGATTAGGAATCTGAGGATTTTAACCACGGGTACTATGTGCAATATAATTTGTTAGTATCAATTTTTGAGAAATCGAATACTTTTCACCGCTTCATCTCTCCGTCGCTCCGAAAACGCCAAAAATGGCGGAAACGGGTTCCTACCAGAACCCCATCCTGAGGGGCTTCAACCCAGACCCCACAATCTGTAGGGACCCCAGGACAAATGACTTCTTTATCGCGACATCTACGTTTGAATACTTCCCTGGAGTATCAATATATCAAAGCAAGGATCTTATCAGTTGGAAGCTGATCGGCCATGCGCTAACACGTCGCAGTCAATTGGACATGCGGACAGTGGAGCCTGGAGGCGGAATTTGGGCCCCAACTATCCGATACGTGAATGGAAAGTTCTACATGACAACTGCGAAATGGGATAGATATCGTCCCGCGCAGAACGTACGTTTGGCCACCTGGACAGTTTGAGTTGTTTTTGACCAATCGAGAGTTTAAGACGTTTCTATAATTATTATATATATGCACGAACCCTTGCCACGAGTCTTTTTAATATCGCCGGGAAAATTGAGATTTAAAAACTGATGTGTGTTTAGGAAAGGGTCTGGCCGAGGGGGTTCTATGTCGCGACCGATAATATATGGGATGAGAACAGCTGGTCAGAACCAGTCTACTTTGATCTTCCGGGATTCGATCAAGATGTATAAAAGACCCTCTGTTTCCTTAGATTGATTCCAAGAAACTTACTAATCGGTATTTATTATTTTTAGCTGTTCTGGGACGATGATGGCAAAGTTTATCTATCAACGACATACAGACTGGTAGATAGGGATCCAGCAAGCACGAAGAAAGATTTTGCTATTCATCTTTGCGAAATCGATCTAGAGACGGGCACATCTTTGACTTCTCCGACTGTCATCCGTGTTGCACCTTCCGGGTTGGCCGAGGGGTCTCATATAATAAAAAGAAACAACTACTACTATCTATTTACAGCGGAGGGAGGGACTGAGGATGGCCATACCGAATGGGTTTCTCGGAGTAGTGTAGGTCCATTGGGACCTTGGGAACTTGGAGACCGAAACCCACTTTGGAGGAATACAACATCCGACGAGGTTCAAAACACTGGGCATGCGGATTTGATTGAAGATGCTGCTGGTAACTGGTGGGCTGTCTTCCTTGGAGTTCGGCCTTGGAAGCAAGAGGCTGATGGGAAAGTCACATGGGAGATCTCACAATATGGTACAAACCCTCCTCTAATTTGTGCAGCGATACGCACTACCGATATGTTCTATTTATTAACGCTAATAAATTTAACTTAGGCCGTGAAAGCTTCCTAGTACCCGTCAGCTGGGAGAACGACTGGCCAGTCTTCAATTCCGGCAAAAAGATTACACTTCTCGGGAAGGCACCCGATGCCTACCATGTGCGCGATGCGGAGACTTGGACGGACGACTTCAGTACGGACAAGTTGCAACTTGGCTGGTACCATAAGCGTAAGTTGCCATGCAATCCAGACTGCAGACTCTAATTCCCAAGATCTTAAGGCTTTCTGGGACCAAGTCTAATCATACTTGCATTGCAATAGACACTCCAGTCAAACAAGAGTACAGTGTTGCCTCACGGCCAGGTTATCTCCGTTTACACGGGGGTCCTTATAACCTCACGGTCCCAGAATGCCCGACGATGTTACTCCAGAGGCAGACTCGCGCCAATATTGTCTGGACAACCGAACTAGAGTTTTATCCAGATCGCAAGACCTATGAGGCCGGGACCGTTGTCTGGTGGAATAGTTACAACTTTTCTAGCATAGGGATCCGGTTTGATTCATCTACCAACCGCCGATATCTCGCGATCAAGCAGGCAGTAAATGGTCAGGGCGAGTTTGAGGAAATACAGCACCAACTACCTGAAGGCAATACACCCGTTCTACTGCACATCAAAGCACTGCCACTCGAATATCAACTCGGGTACTCGTTCCCATCCGCGACTGACGATTCCGACCACACAGCGAAGAGAGTCAAAACGGATATTACGTGGTTGTCGAGTGTTTCAACGAGAGTTATGACACTTCTACCGCCGATCGGAAATGCTTTTGCGGGTATGATGTTTGGTATCTATTCATTTGCGGAGTTAGAGAGGTGCTTAGTACCCGCGGATTTCAAATATGTACGATGGGATGCTATCTGAGCGCTTGAGCGTCGAATTGATCGGTCGGCGTATACCGTGAGAAGCTGGAATAGTACTTGCCTGAACGCTCAGTCTCATTTGATGCTCTACCTGCAGTTATTCAAAGCATCGTAGGAAAAGTCCATCGACACAGGAGAGCTAAATTAGAGTACAAAATATTAAGCATTTCTCGGTCGCGAATTTTATTGACTTTCGATGGCACCGACATCTCTATAAAGGCCTTTGTACATAATATAATATATAGCCTCTTCTGATGACTCTAGAGAAAGGTTTCCCCTTCTGTCTCGATCTCCTTCTCTCGCATCCGCGGAGTCTTACGATTTGGGACTTGAGGTAGTACCGAATCGAGTTCCGACGCCTGCCCGTCTGGATTCGATTAATCACAAAAGGTTGATTGTAGACATAATTTCTTTACATATACCCTTCAGCAGCAGCGCAGATCTTTAAGGTAAAGTGAAATTTTAGCGTCTCTGATTAGACAAATGATCTATCAACAGTACTAGGGAAGAAATACGTCTTAAAAGTAAATGAAATTTAAACTTTACGATAAATATTTCCAGGGCGACCGGCGAAATTATCGTTCAGGAGAGTTGAATACAGTATCTAGCCATTATTTCAGAGTCAGCATTGAGGAAAAGGCTTTGGAGACCCTAAAATATATATCTTTTAAGGCCCTCTGACTAGATTTTCGTAACCACTTGCGTAGTGCCAGTGTCCTCATGTTGAATAGTTAGCAGCCGCGAAACATTGAAGATTAGCAAGAATGAATACACAATCGCTCTCATCAGTAGGCAAGCAGTGAACACCTTCAAAGCTCGAGTCGGAGACTCACCACTACTTAAGGAGCTTCGAAGCTACCTGATGTTTTCGGTCGGGAATAGATGGTCTTGAATGGTGTCTAGTTAAATGATCAGGACATGGCCTTTCTTTTGGGCGGCGGCAATAGTGAAACTTAATCTGTATTCAATCGAGGACTTCTTGGATAGGGATCAGCTACAAAACCATTTCAAATGAAAATATTAGAGTTGCTGAATGAACAAAGAAGTCATCATAGAATATAAGAGTCTCTATGCCATTTGCACCATGCAGAATGTTCAAGAAAGCATAGATTCTGGGTACAGATGTATTGAGGTGTCTATACAGTTCGACTACAAAAGAGAACTCTAGACTTGTTGGATGGCTTCTTCAGAGGAAATCCTCAATACTAGCAAAACCAAGAGACATTAACGCCTGGGAGTTCCATTCCCTCCAGTTCACTGGCACTCCACACTGGTTGAATCGCTAGAGGGAAAATTAGAATCGAATCGAATTGTCCTTGATTGAAAAATTGTTCAATAGCCTGAGAAAAAATTTGCTAGCGCACTCCTACAACCACGATCAGGCTAGCCTACGGCTCTATTGAAGTAAGTCGGTGCTTCTTAACAGACATGGTATAGTCTATCAAGCCTCGAAAAAAAGCCAACATTATGCATCAAAGTCATCATTTAGTCAACAGGACTGCGTAATCGTTTGGAATAAAACCCTGTCCTTGTCAGCGCCGGCCAGAAGCGTATATTCTGGGAGGTTGAGATCGATTCATGGACAGCTGCAAGCAGTGACCTCCTCGGATCTACCGAAAAAGTGAATTGCTCAGAATTTGTGAAGCCAAGTACGAGAATGTCTGACCAAGAAATCTGTCAAGCAGTTGACGGAAGCTGAGAAGCCGGGGGAGCGACGAGACTACCATTCGTCCGTTTCTCTCTCAGAGGTATCGCCCCCAATATTCCTGGTCAATCATGCCATGGGTTTCGTTATCATGCCGTGCTTTGTTTATTACGGAATGGAAATGATGCAGGCTGAAGATATCGAAATAAAAAATAAAAAAGCTGATATGCGGTTCTCACGGTTTTAAGTGTGAGGGTGTCTACGGGTGGTACACCCAAAGTTGAAGTATAATATTAGCTGCACGTTTACAAGAATATAGAAGACACATATATTCACATACGCGATGTTGTTGAGCCGTGTGGTACTTCTGAGGTACCTGAGATTTAAGTATCAAAATGCGCATGACGTGAGATAGACAACCTTGCAGACAGACGGTTGGGTTGATGAACTGAGGTTCAGTTCTGATCGGTCCTCTGATCAGCATGCCGCGATCATTACAATCCACATGGACAGGTGCATATCCAGAACCAATATCTAGACTTTGTCCCAACAACTGCAGCTATCTTTGGGCCCTGTAGGTTTCGTGAATTGAAAATCAAAGTCTGTCCAAGAAATTCCCTTGGATGCGACCACAGCGAAGACAGTATCGGTAATTTTTAGGGGGGGTGGCACTAGTCCGATGAGAACATGGTCATAGCGAAGCTATGCCTGCAAGTTCAAATCGGGGGAATTCGGCGGAGATTTATGTTTAATTTTAGTGAATCGAGAGCGCGAGCAAGTCTAGGTAAATGCGAGGCCTCAGTATCGTTTGTAGCCAGAGAGTCGAGTTTCTTTTTTTCTTTCTTGGTTTTTCTCCTCTTGCATGACATGGTTTTGGTTAACTGCTCTTTTCTTTTTCTCTTTTCTAACGGGGAGCGCCCGAGTGAACTGTGGAGAGAGCCGTCTGGAGACTGCGGCTGATCGAAAGGTGCAGTTTGAGGTATCGACTCAATTCATCGAAAGTTCCAGGCAAAATATACAGGATTCATGTCAACCGAATGAAGAGCGCGGAAAATGAATTGACTTTCAGAGAGCCATGTCCTTGGCTATATGAAGGAGGAATTATATGGGGTGCAGGACTAGCGTCATTGGAAGTTCAGCGCAGCGCAAATACTTACGGCGGCTTAGAACAGTTGGGTGATGCAAAAGTCGATCACTGTCTGGTAGCTTGGCGATAATGAAAGCATCTGATGCTCCGGCGGTCATACGCTAATGTATATTAAGTGGCGTTTGGCAAGAGGATAACGGCAAATGCTGCGGATTTTAGTTGAGGTAGACTAAGATGAGACTGCATCCCCACCTCCTACGTCCGATTTTTTCACTCGTTACCCCTGCTTTTTAGTCATGAGGACTGCTGCAAGTCATGAATAAGACCCACAGGGTAGACTGCTAGATTGCATTTGGTGGCTTTTTTGATCGACGCAGGCTTGCAAGACTTGTTATCCCTTACCTGTGCGGAGAAACTCCGGTAAATCACTCAGTGATGTCTTTTCTTCAATTTCAAGATATCTTGTTTATGCCTTCATTGCTGCGGAAAAAAAAGCGGGAAAAATGGGAGGCTAGAAATAACTTGGCGATATTGCGACACGGACCACTGGCGAATACATTCGAATTAATTGAGGTAACAATGAACCTATTTTTGCTTTTTGGCTGTATCCCATCAGGTGTCAGGTGGCTCGCTTGGAAAACTCGTACTCGTGTGTTCCCGTTCTGGAGAAGGAGACTAAAAACACTCCATCGTGGCTTGCCAGGTTGCACCTAGCTGCCTTCGATTGAAAAGCGATGGCAAAATCTCTAGATTCGAGGCTGGTTCCTAGAGTTAGAACCGTTACATGCAATCGCAACGTGAAAATTTGCTGTAGTCGCGTCGTGGCATCCTGACCATGTGCATGCTCCACGCAGGCAGACTCCATGTACCGGTTTTTCGCTGGTTGGATTTGCCACTCATGGATGAGGTCCTCTCGTGCGCATATAGTGTAGGGGCCTTGGAACTCAGTCAGGGTACTCATCGGGTTTTACTCGCCCGGTGACATCCGGACTATCAGATGATATTAGATATGAACCGGACTTTATTGCATACATTTCGTCGGATGTTCACTCGTACGTATGTTTTGGCTAAACGCCATCTCGAGACGAAAGCAATAATAGTTCCATCTCCCTCAAGCCCAATTTATATTTACATTTAAAAGCGCTTGGGCTTAATAATTCGGAAGTGATCATTTTTTTGGTTTCATTGATGGGCATCATTCGATTCGCCAATGCTCCTAGCAAGCATTGACCAACCAGATTGACCCACAAAACCCACATGAGGACTCCGCAGTCCCACAGTCTTCTGTAGCCGGTGGACCAAATGCAGTTAATGCAGGAAGCTCGCCTGCAAAATGTTGATTAGACGGTGTCAAATACTGAACAATCCTAGGCTAGTTCCGAAAATTTAGATGCATAGATGCCGCTAGTGTGAGCCATGGTGTATACGTAGATTGTTCGACGTGAAGTGGATTGGGCTAAACAACGGCAAAAGGATCCTTAATTTCCTCGATTAAGAAGGTCACGGATGAAACCGAGTCTCTCTTTGCCAGAAATATCAGGGCGAACGGCCAGCATCGCCCCACCGTGAATTGAATTCTCCTGCCCCGCAGGTTGGGTAGCACAACAGGGACGAAGGGCAGATAGGGTCGTTTTACCCCTCACTATGATACTGAATATCAGACGATTTATCTGATATCCCTTTTTCTTGAACCTTTTTAAATGTAGGCCGCTCCCGTCCTCTGATATACCAAATGCATGCATTGACGGCGCCTCCAGAAGTCCCTTTGTTATTTTAAGGTGTGCGAGCTTTCTGGCCTCTCATTCAGCCGACAATGGCTATTTCTGTGTTGTTGCATTTTCGTCACGCATCCTTGTCGAGCCGACTGGCTAGGCCGGGCAGGCTTGCATGCTCCACCGTGCACCACCACTACCACCTCCTCCTCCTCCTCCACCACCTCCAATATCCGAACATCGAGGAGGGTGGTTTCTTATTTCCTCCAGCACCTAATATTCGCCTTTAAGCTTGATTCCTTCTAGCGCACGGATAAGTTGGAAACCGCGCTAGCAGGGTTGGCCTATTTTGCGAGCTTCATTGCCTTTCTCTGCACTGGACGCTAACCGTGACCACCGGTTTCCCCTCTTCGGGTGACTTCTCGATAACCTTCTTCTCCGCACTGGCCAAGCGCGGTGTATCGGATTGCGACAATAGAAGAAATTTCCGTACCCCACCATCTGCAAGGCACCGCTGTAAAGGCAAGGATGGGCTTCCACACCCTCCTCGTGTGGTATCAGAGGTGCTCGGGCGAGGATCTCCAGCTGTTCGAGGAGACGGCATCACGAAAATACACTGACACCGCTGGTACCACTGGTTACTCAAGCCACTCAGACCAGAGACTTGTTGGCAGCCCGATCCCTGGAAGATTGTTGGCCAGGATAGCGGCGTCACAAAAAAAAAAAAAAAGTCGTTCGCTCCCTCCCTCCACACACAAAACGGTAATACCGGGGAGGCGTCGACGCCCTAGCATCTGCCTACATAGACATTCCTTCTCCTCAGCCTCGAAGAACCTTCGAATTTCAAATTAGTCCAAGGCACACTCTTTTTTCCGTCATGTATCTACCCGGTCTCTGATTCGGCACGTATGTACCATTAGGGGATAGCGCATGGGAAAGGTTTTGCGTTAAAGGTATTTTCGTTTGCCCGCTTTCCCCAAGCCGACTCTATACTCCTTTTCCCTTCTAGTCATCGGTGATTGCGGTGGGGTAAAAACGCGGTATGCCTATCAACAAAATGGAATATTTTGATTAACTCCACGCAAACTGCATCAGGAGGTTTAGCCTGTCTGCTAAAAATTCGAGAACAGATGAATTTCCTTATATGGGGAAGTGATCTGACATTTTGTCTTCAACCAACATGTACGTATATAGCCAGATATCTGGATCGTTGATGATATTCAGGGTTCCTTGTAACTCCTAAAGCTGCGAACGGACCCTGATACTACGAGATGATAAGGTATTTGGCGGTCAGAGCCTTCAGATTCAGTGAAGTTGCAGGGCAGGGATGGCCAAACCGCCGAGGTCTCTCAGAGGCGCAATGATTATCTCTGAGCGAGTGCTTTCGCATTGTGTGAGTAATGTGACTGTCAGGGAGTTTGCAGTCACGGTACAAAAATCTGATAAATAAATAAAAAGCTGAGGGTGGCGATACTGCTCATTATCGATGTATGTACATACATAGCCCTCAGCACGGGTTGGGCAAATGCTGGGGAAGAAAAGAAAAGAATGCAGCCAGCACCTCGGCCGCGCCAGACTTTAGTGATGAGTATTATTATCTGAAACCAACCATGTACACAAAGAAAATGGCTCGCGCAAACTACCGTCTAAGCAGCTGCTGCACCAAAGACTCTGTCTGGGGTATGGCTTTAGCCAGATGCCGTGCATTATACTGTTCAGAACCTTTTTTATCTTTTCTGCATCAAAGTATGGGGAAGTACAGGGGCTATACCCCGGGGGATCTGGGGCTTGTCATCCACACAACCTCCAAAATATCAGACCGTCGACATGAAAGCAGTTCTTTCGACTGAAATATGGTTTTATACATTGATTTTCAAGTAGAGAAATCTTTTAGTATTAAGTTTTTTTTTAAGGTCTATAGTCTGTGGGCTAATTTCGCAGGCGAAATTTCGGAATGACTCTCGAAAACCGGGAATTGAGGAAATACCATAGGGAAACTCTTCGTTAACGTTATGACTAAAAAACTGATGATTACTGAGTGATTTCTGTGGGTCGTGCATACCTAATCTATCGAATCGATCAGAACCACAGTTTGTGGTTCGACACAAACACGATGGGCCATATCTTGCATCACCGGTCCTGAACCATCCGAACTACCCCATGCAAGACCTTGGAAGGTTTGGAGCCATCATGTCTACCTCGCATATGAGTGATATATCACCCGTTTTCATATTGATCTGTGCATATACCGCAGCGCGCAGAACAAAGGACACAGATCCCAGGTTCTTGTAGCCGTGTTGGTGAATCGGAAGATGCGTGGCGATATCCCGATATAGAAACATTACCTTTGGGACAATGGAAGTCGCATTCACTTTCCTAAAACAAACAGAGACGATGATCTAAATCAAGTGGAATTTTTTTATCTTATTTATTTTATTTGTGTATTTGAGTATATTCGTGGCTAATAGGATATGCTGACACCAGAGAGTTCAACTCTCCTGGTTGTCTTATTGTACAGGCAATAAAAATGCAAATATGTTCCAGCCGCCGTCCAAAAAATGCTGCCTGACTTTTTGTTCCACGAATCCAATTTGAGAACTTTTATTGGTCACAGATGGACCTCAAGCTCCCGTGAGATTTTGTTTTTGTTTTTTCTTGGTTCTGTTTTGGCTGTCGAATATTTGTCGAATGTCGGTGAAAGTTAACGCCTCCCCCCAGAAATGCCTTATTGAACACCGCCTGGTATCCAAAAACAAGATATGAGCAAAGAATGAAAGACATACAACCCAGAAACAGTGTAACTCCAAAAGATATTTTGTTTGGGGATATCAACTATACGAAAAAAATGAAGGAAAGGCTAAGGTCTGATAAATTGGCGAAGACATTTTAATCATGCATCGCCGTATATACAACTCAGATTTGGAAAGATAAAAAAAAAAAAATTCGTGTCTCCAAGATCATTCAGTTCTCATGATAGCTAGCAAGGGGTATACGAACAATAAGAAATTGCATCGTGAGAAAAGCATGATCGTTTGACGGGTATCAATTTTAATAAGCGAAAGCATTGCCATAGACGGGGTAAACTGGCATTTGAGGAGCGCCATAAAAGTTTCCAAATGGCTGGACGGTGTTGGCAAAAGCGATGCTTTGCTGCGTCACCTCTGCTTCTCGCATCCTTTGGTGTTGTTGGAGAACTGCTTGCATGGCCTTTTCCAGCTTCATGTTTTGTTGCCATGTTCTGTGGTCGAAGCCATTTCCGCCAACTGGTGGAGGGAGCTCGAGGGCTTGCTGAGACTGAACATCAGATTCTGCGGCAATTGCGTGTGGATTGCAATATCTGCAGTTGCAATGACCTTCTGGGCCCTTGCCCTTTGGCTGGGTGGGAAGAGCAAAGTAGTCGCCATTCTTGTTTCCCCACATGGGAGCTGAGAATGCGGCTTGGTCTTCGTGGTTCATGTCGAGTTCGAATTCAACTAGGTGATTAACATGGCTGCCCGAGGCAACATGCTGATCGAGTTCAGCACCGGAACCAAGTCCGATAATGCTGTAAGAGCAGTGTGGCTCGGGGCAGAGAAACCTGCCGTGGTGCAGCTGCTGGGGAGTTGGGGGCATGAATGAGTCGGCGCTGACCGTCGAAGATGGCGAATCAATGAACTCAGGAGTAGATGGAGACATGTTTTCGTGCTGGTTGAAAGAAGCAGTCATGGAGTCGATGAAGGTCTTGCTAGACAAAAGAGACCCGTCGACGCGGACTCCGTTCATTTGCAAATCGGAAGGATTGACGAGCATGAGAGGTGGGATCATTCCTGCGAATCTGTTGTTGCTCATGCTGCGAGAGTGCTGTGGGTGGCTTCGTGGAGACGACATGTTTTTATGTAGGTTGATAAATATAAGATTTAGATGAGGGAAGTTTATGGAGAGGAAGAGCCGAAGAATCTGCGATTGAATATATGCAGAGCAGGTGGTGGTTTTTTCAGTCTGGGATCTGAGATCGACCAGTATAGAATATATAGATTTCTGGGGAGGTGAAGGAGAGTATAGAAAAAGATATATATCTTGTCAATGAGCAGTAGATATCGTCAATGAAGCGATAGCTGGTGGTGAGAAAGAGGACTCGGACACAGATGGTGGGGATGTCTCCACGATTAAATAGTGACAGTCCAGAGGATGTGCGATACATGGGACGTCCGGCCCCTGCTCTGGAGTGATCGCACAGGACAACCAGCCACAGGCAAGAAAGATGCATGCACGAAATAAAAGGAATATGGAGAAGATGCGAGTAAGTCGCAAAGGTAGGGATTTTCCGGAGAGCTCTAACCATACTGAGGTTGAGGGAACGAACCGGTCTCTAGCCAGGTCGTCAGCTGTCCAGTCCAATCAACCAAAAGACATGGGTGGAGTCGTAGTATACCATACTATACTGCGTCTAGAGTTGCACTCTGGTGAGCAGAGAATTCGGTATTTGGCAGCGCCTTCACTCCGCCAGGGAGCGCCAACTTAGTTCCTGGGCGATATAATGGATACGCGGTGGTCTTGCCCCACAATCTACATCGGCCCCTTGTTTGGAGTACATAAATCTAGCACGGGCGGTCAGGAGATGATCTTTTGTTAGAACAGGCTACAAATTAACTTCCCACCGAAAGAAAGAAGGAAGGAAAAAAAAAAAAAAAAAAAGAAGGAAAAGAAAGAAAAAGAAAAGACTTACCCAGGACGACCGGGGATAGATTCTGAAGGACAGGGTCAGGCTCTCGTTAGCCAGCCTCTCTGGCTCCTTGTCAACCGCAGCAAGATGGTGGGGAGAAAAAGCAAGCCTTCAAACAAAAGACCGGACCAATCTAGTGGCGGGTGAATGGTGAATCGAACAAACTGCAAAAAAGAAACAACCTGCTTGCCCCCTGCGACCTGGCATGCTAGCACCTCCAAGGCATGGTGCAGCAGGTTGACAAAATAAAATTTTAAGCAGGACAGCGACAGCTAAATCAGGCGGTAGACACGACACTGATCAAAATGTGACTTGGGCCTGGGTCATTTCGTTCAAATTCCGCATCGTCACAGAGGGTAATCCCTTCCAGCCGAAAAATAGAGCCTTGTAACCTCTGTTCCCACACCTCTCGGACATCATACTAGCGAGATAGAACTGACAGGATAGTAGGAAAAAAAAAAAAAAAAAAAGAAGTAGCCTTCGCGCGATATGGCTAGCCATATACCAGATTGAATTATTATTATTACTATTGCCTCCCTTTCTCACTCCCCATTCTGTCGCCCGAGTTCCTCAGGCCAATTCCCGCCAGTCTGGGATATCGCTCATGTCTGCTCACTTTTTTCAGCTGTACGCGCTTTCCCTCCCAAAAGACTACCCCAGGTCCAGACCATTTGTATGATGCAACCGTCATTTGTTGTTTACTCTTAGCAGGTCCAGCGGTATCGGAGTATCCGTTAGGCCTCGCCTTCGCAGGAATAGATTGCTTTTCATTTCTGTTCGCACCCCGCCACATGATCCCTCGTACACAAGTCTCCCTCAAAGATCACCAGCGAGTCTGTGCTCCTCGTGAAGCACTCTGAAACCTTCTATAGTAATTCTAGAAGAAGCACTGACGATCTCTGCTAAATGACAGGGCTGAAAGGCTTCGTTGTGTGGCTCGTTCTGCGTTCCAATTTGGCCGTCTTATGTCTGTGCCCCGCACCGGACCACCTCGTCTTTTGAGGCCGACTTGTGGAGAACAGTCGAAATACTTCCTCCAGAAAGCCTTCCCCACAACCGCCAAGACCGATCGATTTACCCATCGCTAGGACGTTTTGAGCTGGCATCTTCCGTCCAGACAAGCAATGGGTAATCGAAAAGGCGGTAATAGCAGATGAAGGATCGAGAGTCGAGGAGACGGCAGTCGACTTTCTTGTGTCAAGACATGGATGGTGCGGTCCGGGTATTTGGGGTATAGAGAAGAGCAGGGCTCAAGGTGAACCGCGTGATCATCTTTGTCGTCCGAAGACCTCATTGGCCGGCTCAAACGTCGAGGGTGGGTCTGTGAACTCGGCTAATCCTGAAAAGACAAAAACAAAGTATCCTGACAGATAGACTTACTTGACTTATTCTCCCCATTGCATTGTATCATGCACCCGCGATGTCGACTTGCCGGCGCCCAATATGATGGCCACTATTATTGCTTTGAAAACTATAACCAAGTTTTGGTGCAGACTTCATTTCTCGATGATGATTTGAGTCTGCAGCTTTATCTGCAGCTTTCCAGAACCAGCAGGTTCCCCCCTTCGACCACCAACCAATGCAACATGCAACACCACTTTAACTAGTGACTTTGGCCTGATTTATTCTGCGCTCCTCACTAAATGATTTGAGACCCTCTCTGAACCCTTCCCGGGACCCGCAAAATTATTTGACCGCTCAGGATCAACTCTCTCGTCTCAAATTGTCGAAAAGCATGTTTTCTTGCAAGCCTTCTGGCTGTCTGCCGCGCATTCGATTGCTTTGCTTGAAACCAGGTGGACCAGGTTGTTGGCTACAAAGCAGGGCCGCACACTATCAGATTGTCTACAATAGATTCGATTAAAAAAACATATATCCCTCACCAGTGCACCAGACCTACCAATTGACGTAATGTCACCTGTGGAACGGCTCGCCTCTCGCTCCTCGAAAGGGGTTTCTTTTTTCTTTTTTTTTTTTTTTTTTTTTGAATTGGCTTTTTTTCTTTAAGCCCCATTTTTGAATTGGCTATCTTTCTTTAAGCCCCATTCTGTTTGAGTCTATGTCTAGCTAGACCAGAATGGAAGCATTGGGGAATAGTCTTTGCAGCCGAAACGCTCATATAGAACGAATGACATTCTTCCAATCTCTCAGTTGGTCTCCACATTTTATATGCATCTGGAATTGCTTCATGCGTTAGCTTGAGAGCTACAAACATCCAATTATCGGCTTCAGAATCAAAGCCGAGTACGGAGCTATTAGCTTCATTCTCACTAATCTTCTTGAAGCGCTAGTCGCTTGCCTATTCATAATGAAGCATAAGCAATCGTGGCCTAAAAATACAGGCGCCTCTTCCATTCCGGCCCCGCAACAACGTTAATCCGAATTAAGCCACGGGAGTGGATACTTTGTTCTTTCCTCTTTACCCTCCAAACTTCCAAAATGCGCTCAGGAGCTGGTCCACCCAATAGTCCAAGGGTGCTAAGGGGCGTCTACATATACAAGTATATCTACATTTTTGGACCTTGTCTGGCAAAAAACCCTTACAGCGTCTAAAACTCTATATCTGCCAAAGGATATGTATCCTGACTTATTAATTTTGTTTGACCTGACGAAATGGCCCACTGGAGTAGAGGTGGTTCCTTATCAAACTTATCAAGGTGAAACGGAAGATCCTAGGAGGTTCTACCAATGCTATCCCAGGCCCATTTTATTCTGCGGGTGTCCATATAACTCAATATGGGTAGCAATAGCCGAACCACCTCTCCGGTGAGTGAGTGAGCTGGTGGTGCAGCTTCTTCAAGGGCAGATGAGTCTCGGAAAAACCCAGGAGTTTCCGTTGTAACAGTTGCGTCGAATTTCTGGGTGTAACTCCGCTCTGTGAGATGCCGACGCGGTTGGGCAGATATAGATGTGCATGTATATGCAGCTCTTGAGAAAAAAATTTAATTTTGTATACACTACAAAGTACACCGAGTTGCATGTAATTTGTTCGTCTCGTTCAAGCCAAGCTACGCAACAACAGTTTTTCGTCTCTTGTCTGGTCATCTGAAGAGTTCGCCAAGAAAACCCGAGTTGAGCAGGGATGTTCCGGTACTGTATTTTTCCGAAGTTGTTCTTTCTGGTCTTCTGTGAAACCCCAGACGCTTTGTCCGCGTGATGTTTGACCCGTCTGCTTTGGTGATTGCCAAAGACCTTCTAGAAAATGAAGGTGGCTAGAAAATCGTTTGAGCAAATGCAACTCCAGTTCACATCGCTATTATGCACCCCAGAGCATCGATCGTGGAGGGATACGACGTTATTGTGATACTCTGTGCATGAACTCGCAGCTTCCAGCTCGTAACGGGAGTCGGTTGTGTGTTCGAGTTGGGGATAACCCCGCTCACGGGATAATATTGACATCAATGTTCGTCAGGGATTGGGGCTTGACGAGAGGTCAAAGAGATGAAGTGAGGCGGGTGCCTGGTTTGGATTCTGCTGGTGAAAACACGTTAACATGGCTGTATAATAGATTTTGCATTATAGACGAACGTCCGTATCTTAGAAGTAGTTGCCATCACCTGATTCCAGGCCTATATTCACACAATTATGGATGGCTCTCAGATCCCCAAATTTGTGTCGATGGTGTTTTCCCCTCAATATGATGTAAAAGCTACCAAACCCCCTGCAACCCTGCAGTACTTTTTGAGCTCTCTACTAAGTAAAATTTGACTATAACGCTTACTGCGCAATAGAGTTTTAAATTTTTCGTTTTTCCTCGCCAAATATTTGCGACAGAGCAATCGGAAAACCTAGAGTTCCCAACAACAAAACGATTCTCTTAGCTCAATTCATGAAAATGCATACGAGTATGCCATAATGCGAGAACCAAGCCACCTCAACTAGCTGTTCTCCTCCAATGTATGTACATTAGATATTATCTTAAAACCGCCACTTATAAATTCATGTTTCGAAACTTACATGTAGCTCGGACAGCAAGTTCTGGACCTAGCTTTTCGATCGTCTGTGGGAGAGGCGTCTGTCCACCAGAAACGTCCCGTCGAATGCCTCCTACTCATTGGCGGAAAACAGCAAGGTGAACCCTTGCTTAACATCATCAAGTCACTAGGATCATTTTTTCCTTCAAAATCGATGTTTATCTTGCTTTCAGCGTATGTACCTAGGTACCTAGCGTCGCGGCTGAATTGCCTTGATGTAACAAGCTATTATCAAAATTGCGGGTCCGATGTTTACCCAGGGCTTCTAAATCAGACAAGTACCTCATCGACACAAAAAAAATTTCTCCTCCTTAATTTTACAATTCTTATCGACATCGATGTTTTGGACCCTCGGCCATCGAAAAGGGTTTTGCCATCCCTCGGGCGCAGATTGACGACGCCGATATACAACGGGGTCACAGTATTAGTGGATTAGATTGTGACATGCCAGCATACCCCTTCCTACACAGTATCCACATGTCCCATCCCTCAAGGGTCTTTCCGCCGCTCTTAACTGAAAAGAAAGAACTGCTAGTTGGTGATTTTCGGAGGCGCTAGGGCAAATGTGATACCCTGGGATGATATGAAGGATATTCTCACCGATCTTTTTTCGCAAGAGCTCTGCGCAGCTGCGCAAATGCCACCTCAATTGCAAATGGCTCCTGAGCAGGCAGGCTTTCGCCGATGCCTCTCCGGATCCTCAGCAGGGTACATTGACGACAAGGCCGGGTCTTTTCTCATTCGATCAGATCATAGTCGGAAAGACTCCATCATCATCTCCCCTTGTCAATGCATGTGGCTTCTGGTTTTTGCGGAGAAATATACAACGGCAAAATGGCGTCGATCAGTTGACATGACAGGTTCTCCACATCTGTACTCCGCATTTTTTTCAAAATATTCCTAGCTTAGGCCAGACCTCGTACCCAGTCTTAAGAAGCAAGAAGAATACTTAGGGGCAAGAATTTTTTTTGCCAGGCCTAGCCCTCGTCCACATACACCTGCAGCTTCAAATGAAATGTTGGATCTTGCCAACTGCAACGCATGCCTACTGGATTTTTACCAAGTTTGCTGAATCGCCGGCCCATGTCTGATGAGTCTCTGAGAGACCTGGTCTTATGCAAATGTTTTTCACACTCCTCGTAAAACCGGGGACAAATTTGCCATGTGTGGAATCAAGCTGTACGTGCAATCTAACAGAAAAAAACCCGAATGTAGCAAGGGGGCAAGACAGCCGGTTGATGTAGGCGGTAGAGGTGATCGGTCGCTGCTAGAGGGATATACCTGGTTCCTTGGAAGGAAAGCAATGCAGTGCCTCAATCTCATAGACTTCCACTCCAATAGTCCGTTGTGGCGAGCGGTGGGTGCTCGTGAATCAATATCATTATCATCAAAGCTCTAAAGTGCGTGGGTATGGAATCGGATACATGTGTGGGCGGCCAGTCAGGTTGACGGCACAACGGCGTCGATATGTGGGACGCCAGGGGGGAAAGCACCGAGTCTATGCATATATGGTCAGAGATTCTTAGCAAAGGTTTTATTGAACATGATTTTATTATTATAATACGATTTGGGGGGCTGGAGAGTAACTTCGCGTAAGTTCGATAGATGCTCGAGCTCAAATGCTTCCTGTCTGTAATTTGCATCTGGTCATGTTGGCTAAACTCTTCATATCGGCATATGAACAGTACCAGAACGGTGATAAGTTATGAAATTTGTTTTGCCGTCAGGCTGATAGGATCAATGAGTACTCCTGAAGCAGGAGTGAGTGGTCAGATAGTTCCATCGTCTGATATGATGGGGTGTTTGGAGTAAGCCCAGTACCCTCGAGACTATCAAGTCATCAGCTGCACGCACCTGGATACATCACCCAGTTATGGCCTATTAATATTGTCGTCATGCTAGACTATACCACAGTCGACAAAATTTACCTCTCTTCCAAGTGTGCCTTGAGTTCATACCTCATGGAAGGGAAGTCACCGAACTCGAATGGGCTTTTCGAAATCGCCTCGGAATGCTAGATCGGTCGATCATTGTTCCATACCGTGCTAGTCCAGTCCGTCGTGTCCAAGAATTCCAATTCGCTATAATCCTGATTCTGGGACAGAGCACTAGGTAAGGAACCGAACTTGACCCAAAACTATATTGGCCGTTGAACAAGGGGTATGCATGTACAGGTGCACAGGAGGATTCCAAGAGCGTAGGCAGGTAGTAGCAGGACAGCTCTCGATCAAAAAAAGAGGTAAGCCTCCAGTTTGCCTACAATCCTCTATGTTCAATTAAAGCGAGGAACACGCGGTGGCGACACGAAAGCATGACGCTGCGGTAACAAGAACGGCATGGTCCCCATCAATATAGCACGACGACGCTCTCAGATATACTATACTGCCAAGAAAACAATCTACAAAGAGCCCATGCATGCTCTTTCAAGCCGCTACCCGCTCGGAATTGGTGGAAGTTTCCGTCTGACGTTGTGTAGAGTTTAGACTCGGAGATCAGTTATTGTTCTAGGAACTGGCGGTAAAAAGATAATCTAATCGATACCCGAAGGCTTCTTAGAAGACACATGCTCATCCAGAGCGTATATCTTTTGAGCTTAGTTGTTCAAGAAGTGTATTTTAAGACCGACGACAGAAACCGTAAAACGAGGCGCCTCCTTCGCTATCTGAAGGTTTGGTTTCAGAAAAATGAACAGTGACCTAGACCTGCAGGTACACGTACAAATCACCGCATAAACCTTCCTTCAACTTGGTTAATTGGGGAAAGAGAGATGATTGGTGGCGGCCAAAGCTGCAGGCACAGGAGTTTCCTTCCAGACAATCTCCACCGTTATTAACCTCTGTGGGGAATAAGTCCGTGCGAATACTAAAAATTGGTTTGGGAGCTTTGGTAGCAAAGCAAAGGTGCCGATTTGCAAACTGTCGAGTTCCTACATGTAGAGCTAGAATGTGATTTTTGCAATTTGATCGCAGAATCAAATTGTTTTTCCGCACAGACACCGAAAAAGAACATTCGATGGATACCGACGCCCAACAGCCGAAAGGTTTCGCCGGCGAAGTGGAGCTAGGTACCGCTCGGACCCACCAACCCAAGTTAATCCGATACACTCAGTGTTACAGCTTTGCTTATGGAATCGGGCTTTTTGAGGAGCACGATGGAAAATGGCGGTTAGAGCAGAGAGAGAGGGAGCTGTTGGGAGCAGACAAACATCAGACGAATGTAGCTCCGAGCAGCTGGGAAACCACGCATCCGAAGACTCGGTAATTGAAATGTTTGCCGGGAACACGGCTCGGCCTTTTGTTTGAGGATTAGGCCAAAGAAGGCTCAAATGCCGGCATGTCGCTTGGGCCGTCATACAATATTATACCAAATAAAGTGCTGTGGTTTGTGCTGACGTAAAAGAGCGGCCTGAACCTGAAAACGGAAGCTTGTGTACTTGTGCGCCAAAGCGGGGTTAACGGGTTGCGAATACGAGGACGACGCCAAACGAGAATTGGGTAATTTAGGGGTATAGCAGAGAGCTCAGGCGTATAATACAATTGTGCTCTTTGCCAACTTGGAAGCCTAACTCCCGTGCCGTGTTTGAAGTCGAAAGACGCGCCTGAATGTGTTTTTTTCGCCGCTGGCCCGTCTGAGACTAGCTTAATTTGTGGGCAATAATATCGAAAGAGTAAGCAATTTAATTTTCTGACTGCCAAGGGAGCTGTGCGTGATAAAACTGCGCCACCAGGCTATGTGGCGGGTACATAGTTATGTGGCTGAGGCGGCTTGCTCAAACAACGAACCAAACAATATTGTTCAAATGGGGCTAGTGCAAACGAATACGTCGACTGTCATGTCTGATGGGAATTGTAATAGAGACGATGTCGAAGCGAAGTTAACATCTGGCTCGATATCTGCACGAAGATATTCCTTAAGTTCCTGCATTCATTCATATGCTGCAGACGCGGCGACAATCTCTCGCCCGGAAGTAGCCCCACTTAGCGATACGTCGATACTCTGGTTGATTGGTCATCCGGAACGTGAATGCTTCCGCTGTCCGGCGCTTTCCCTGAAACGGTCAGATTTTGGTTGAATCCCATATGTCTGTTGCGACATTGAAGTTGAAAATGTGCACATTGCCGTAACAAAGCGAAATTATATACGTACGAATGCGGGGTTGATGATACCAAATATCCTCGCGGAGCTGGTTAATTAATCTATCACCGACCTGTCTTTGTTATTTAAAGATCTTGAATCTCTCCATGGGAATATGTTATCATGCAGTTTCAAAACATCTTACCCAATCAAGCAAATACTGAGTTAAATTCTCCTCCACGGATCTAATCCCTTGTACTTCAAAATCTAATACAATAAATTCCGGACTTCTCGCGCAATTGATATGAAAGTTCTTGTTCTTTCAGCTACCGGTTGTATGGGCTCCGGTTTAGTCAAATCTCTCAAGGATGATCCGAATCATCAACTATATGCCTTTACTCGCAATCCGGATTCCGATGCGGCTAAGCCTCTCAAAGATGCTGGCATTACCATCTTTCAGGGAGACTATAGCGACAAAGAATCCCTTGAAAAAGCCCTTTCGGGAATCGATGCTGTATTCTTCACGATATATCCCGATTTCACAGGTCAAAAACAGGACTTACAACAAGCTCAGAATGTTGTTGACGCAGTCAAAAAAAATGGAGTCAAGCAGTTGATCTTAGGTTCAGTCGCAAGATTTGGAACCCAGCAAACCTTTGATAAAATCTACAACCAAGTCGACGAGGATAGCAACTTCAGGAAATATTGGAATAACAAGTGGGCCATTGAAAATCTTGTTCGTGGCTCCGGCGCAGATTGGACCATAATCAAACCTCCTATATTTGTCCAGAATGTTGTCTGGCCGCACTACACCGCTTTTATGTACCCTGATCTTGCAAAAGACTATGTATACAAGGAAGCCATCGACCCGGATGCGCGCCACTGGTGGGTGGATGGTAGCGATGTCGGCAAGTTTGCAGCCGCCGCAATTCAAGCCCCTGAGAAATTCCGGAATAAGGATATCACATTTGGCACCGAGTTACTCAGTGCTAGAGAAATCGTCGAAAAACTGAGGAAGGTCAGCGGGAAAGATGTCAAGTTGTACGAATGGCCTGCAGACGAGTGGGAAGAATCAAAGACGCAACTGATCCACAGCTTTAGACACTTGCTAGGACAGGCTGGTTACGATCCTGAAGCCGGAAACCCGGAAGAGTATGGTGTAGAGCTTACTCCAATTTATGAGTGGCTTCAGAATAACAAGGCGGGTACCTGGTTGGCATAAGTTGTTTTATCCTTGTTTGAAGTTGTGCACCGATTCAGAATCGTGCTATGCAGCTATAGCTATCTATGCATGCATGCGCATATGCGAAAGCTTTATACGTAAGAAGGAGGCCATGTTACAATAATATTATGAATATTCAAATCTAAAATTTCAGAAGAATTGAATTGAATTGTGGCCTTTCAACTATTAATATATTGAAATAAAAGACTCGGTGATATCTAAAGATTAGTGTTTTGGGAGCTTTTAGGAATATCCCGCCGATCAATCGGACGCGATTTAAATCGCGAAATTGACAATTAACGTATAACGAAACTGAGATAAACGCATCCGCCACAATCCAATCCAAACTTCGGATCGAAGATCGCCATGCACATCTCTAAGGGGCTTTATAAAGCTACAAGAGCTGCCGTGGATCCATGGATCTTCTCAAGTTCAATCCAGTTATATAGCAACGCCCTTAATGTGGGTATTCTACCTATAGCTACGTAACCCTGTTGATATTACTGTACCACGTACATCGTTCATTTCGACCGGCGATACCTTATCACGTATATTGCAGATAGTCTCGACATCTATCCATAGCAGTCCCCAGGCTCACATCCATTCAGAGTATCTCAAAGCCGGTATTTGAGAGTAAAGCATTTTGAGGCCTTCTTTCTTTCGTTCTTTCGTAGGGTGTTTCTAGGTTGTTAAGTCACAATTGTACAATCACTCGATATTGTAAACGGCATCGACACATGCACAATATCTGTGCGTATTAGCTGGAATGGCGTTCGATGGGCCATATCCGTCTCATAGCGGCTCTATGGAGAGAATTGCTTTCAATGCTCTTTTATCTCCCTATCATGAGGACGTTGATGGTATGTGAAGACATGTTCGGCAATACTTGTTGTACTATGAGCCAACTGACTGATAGGGCATCCTTTAGATATTGCATCAACAGTTGCTCCCTCAAGCAAACCTTTTTTTCGCATTCCTTTGCCTTTTCGGGCTTGGCTTCGATCACATCCCTTTCTGCGACGTCTGCGATCCCTCAAAGGCCAGTCTGAAACTAGCTCTATGACGTCATCTTATCTATCTTTACCCTCTGTCACAGCCGACAAACTTTTCGGGCAGCTTCCGGACGGTAACTCCTCCATTGCGGGGCTCGTACAATCTATCCAGAATATGGAAAATTGTTTTAAGAACTCTCGACTTATCGATAGTGATAGCTGCAGCACAACCGAATCTCCTCGTAGAAGTATTTGCGGCGGCTTGAGAGGTTCCTTTGGTAGTGGAACAAGGGCTGAGATGATTCTGGCAGCTGGAGTCAGGAAACACCACTCCACTGGTTTATCAAGACAAAAGAGAGCACTGAAGATCAAGCAGCGATATCTGGAGGTTAACGACGGAATTTGGGACACGCTGCAGGGGTTGTTCATACCGAACGCGTGGCCAGTAGGGAGAGTGAAAACCATCATCAAGAAAATCAAAGGTAGTTAATTGAAAGGGCCCATAACTGAGGCCTGAGAGACATCTCAATAGTCGTCGTTCCAACGGATGTTCCTAAGTAATATTGTTTGCCGCCTTGCGAGATTATGGCTGGTTACGTATCCGTATCTGTAAGTTATAATAACAACAGCAATTTTTGTGTAAAACTGAGTATAAGCTACAAGGTGCTTTCATCTTGACATTATTAGATTCTTATTCTAATTCTAGGCTCTCCCATCCAAAAAAAAAAAAAAGATTGTGAGTCTTCATGTATTAATTATAATTTTCTCGCTAATCTAGAATTCATCTTCAGTAATTAGTTGTCGCAAATACTATGCTAATATACAATTGGCAGAGGGATTTAGGCCAAGACCATGTAGTCCTATGGGCACTGTTCGCATGTCCCTGTTTGGTGAAGAAGAAGAAGAAGAAGAAGGTAAAAACTCTAGTTTTAGACTTTGGATTCTAAATTAGACCTGATACTAGTCCGTTGTAACACTCGAGAAAATTGTCTATACAGTAACCGTTAATCACATCGCCACTTATTTTAGCATTGGTGCCGGCATAGGTACTAGTACTCAGTTCACCAAAGTGACAGGGGATGGCTACCAGGAATTTTATTATCAGGATCCTAATACCATTCGAACGAGACGTATGGATGAAAAGGGTTCCTGCATTAGCAACACCCTATTTTTAGTTTGCACAACTATATTCAGAATCCAACATTTCTGGTAATTTTAGCGGTCCCTGATTTCCTCCACGATAATATTAGTAGCAATTCTGAGATTTTGAGTATGGTTGTTTGTTTTGGCGATTCAATAATTACATATCACCGGAAATTCTCAATTAAATATTCCTGGTGTAATCTTAGAACAAGAGGCTTGATGTTTCATCACCTTGGGACTGCAAATTGTCTAACCAGCCAACTAATGAGCACGATGACCCTCACAGACGGCTGTCTGTGGGGATCACCGTACTCTTCAGTAGCTCGTTGACGCAACGCATTATAGGCCTTATGTGCGTCGTTATCAAGATATCCAACCAGCGAACAGATGATTAAACGGTGACCACCACAGAGACCCTAAGGCTGTCTGTGGGGATCACCGTATTCTTCTGCCGCTCGTTGATACCTGGTGTAGAATATTTTGGTGCGCTCAGCCAACATGCCGATGCATACGGTGGTCACCACAGAATAGAAAAATAAGTATATTCTGGAAAGATATACCTCTACTCCTGTGGGGACCACCGTATGCTTCGACTGGTGGCTAGCAGATACCGGTAGTTCGAAGCTGACAGTTTGAGAAGATTCTGCATTTGAGCAATTTTGGAAAAAGAAGAGAGGCATGCAATTCAGGTAGATATATATATAAATATCTAATTTATTCAAAGCTACCTAGTAGCAGATTGTGTTTTGAGAAGCTGTGTGATGGATTAGAAATATTGAGACTCTAGCATGGTACTCGAAGGGGGTATTTATGGTTTTCGTGAGAAGGCAGTCGTTCGAGACCACCACACCCGTCGATATCCCTAGCTATTTGACAGTCTACTGCGGGAATTTGCCTCCATCTCCTTGACTAGCCGCATTTCCAGTCCTGAGGGGTACTCTACCAATTGTGTTTTGAAGGCTAATCTCAATCTTATCAAAAAACGCATTTGCTATAGCACTAGTGGCGAAGTATTTACATCTTGATCATTCTTGCGAGGAGGAGTCGTTGTCACAAGCCAATCGAGTATCATCGTCATTCTCGATCGGTGAGGTATTATGGGAATCGAAGGAAGGAATGAATCGGCCATTTGCGAAACACCGGACTTGTAAGGAGGAATCCTCTCCACTGCTTTCAAGACCACACGCACTGATGTCGAAACGTAGACAGAATACGATTGGCTCAGGCGGAGATGAGCTCCCGCACGGCGAAGTTCCCATTCGATGCGTTTCATTTTTGAGATGTCAGGCAACCTGTCTCCAGGCCCGCGTGTTTCAAAAACCTACCCGGTTGGATATTCCGCTCGCGCTAGTTTCTTATGCATCTATGGACAAATTCGTGCTACGTTTACGGGAGTTGGTTGTATCTCATTCCTACCATAAGCAAGTTTGGCACATGCTATGCTAACTGATATCAACACGTGGAGGATCTATCTAGCGTTGCCTAGCTAGGCCCGAAAGCCCATGTAAATTATTTGGCAAAGTTATTGGGATTAGAGAAACAGGAGCTTAATTCTTGCCGCTAGCCAGCGTCTTTCAATGACGAGAGAGATCGAAGTCGTGGTGATAGTTTTGACGACTTGCATATTTTCTTCCATCATCGATTTCAAATTCCAGGCTCGCGGCTCGGCTCAAATCTAGATTTCTGCATACGCCAACGACCTGCCTTCCGGCATGGATGCAAAATCCGGACTCCGAGTATTCTCGCCAATCGTAATAGCCGATGATTAATTTCTGGGATGCAGTCTTGCCCCTATTGTCTGCAGACTGCCGTCGGAACCGCTGTTGTCTTTTTCGCGTTGCGCTTTTGTTGCTAGGATCTTGCATACTCCCGCAGGAGGCCGCGAGCTTGTGAGTCACTGGAGCTGCACAATCTCCTGTTGATTTCTGCCAAGGCTGGCGTTTGGGTACCTTTGGACAGGAGCAAGACAGCTGAAGGCGGAGGTATCCCGGCTGGGGTGTTAGATCCTATGCTAGTTTCAAAACTTAAGGCGAACGCGCCAGCATCAAAAGTCGAGATGAGATATTGGCTGGTGTTTTCTGATTCTACGACCAAACAGCAGCGAACGGTCAGCCTCGCGAGAAGCACTGGATTCTGCGTTGTCCGAAGCAAATTCCAACAAGCAACACTCTCCGCGACGTCGCAGGTCGCTAAACGTTAATCCGTTCCGAAGAAGCTTGATAGCAGTTCGGATTCTGGTGCTTGATTGACCTGCATTAGGCGTGCCTCTGCGCTTTTTTTCAGGTCTTCGCTTTTGATCCGGTTCTAGCCATGCCGGGTGGGCGAGACGAGACGAGACGCGAGGCCCTCGCTCGTCACTAGCTGGCATCTGCAAGGACCAGGCGCGGCGCAGGCTGCCAGGTTCCTTTGCCCACTGGATTAAATCCGCGCAGGCTTTGCATGCAGTAAGCTGCATTCATCTCGGATTGATAGGGATTTCTATTTTTTGTTCCTTTGTTTCTCGCTTCGCTTGTGCGAGTTTGAGAGGAGTTCATCATACCGCATCTATCACCGAAACGCATCTCAAACAAAGACCAAGGCCCCGTTATCCACCAATATGCAATGCACTGCACGTTTCCTGCAAGCTCGACTCATAGTTACCCCTCACTTGGAGCCAAATGAGGGGTTAGAGGGGTAATCACATCTCGTACATTACATTGCTTCTAAATTTGCGTGGGCGGGGCTACGATTGGCCCGGTAAGGCATCCCAACAAAGCCTCAGACTTGTCTAATCTTGCCGCCTTTTGACATTCAACCCGAGAAATGAAGACAGATGGTTTCTCAAAACATTACTGATCAATTCGAAAAAAAAAAGACAGTTTTCTTGAGGAGCTTGAATTTGACTCATCCTTCTCATCGACCCACAGTTCGCTTTGTGCGAGGGCTAAGTACGGGACGATTGTGGAAAAACTACCTGTAATTGACCTATAAAAATCAATCCGTGCATTCAGCCGCATATGTGCCACAGATTAATCATCTCTTTCTCCAACATTCTACAGTGTTGGACGACATGATTGGCGACATCTGCACGATATGCACATCTCATTACGAGAGAGCTCTTATTCCCCCGATATTTGGAATGTGGAGATGATTACGTCGATACGATATCACCATTTCCCTATTGGGTATTCTATTTGGCTGTTCAATAATCGATCTCGCTTTAACTTTACGCAACTGATAAAGCTAGGGACACTGAACGGCAAAAATAAACATGCATGGATTCTTGGCGAACTGAGATGATGGCAAAGTCTTTGAACGAACGTGCTGGCATATGCGAAAGATTGTGACTCAGGCGGGTGATATGAGATTGAGATTTTTTCTTGTACAATTAGATCTCAGCAAAATGATCTCATCAGAGACTGGGAATGAGACCAATCTCATTGCTGTTATCAAAATTTAACTATTTTTTTAGGAAAAAAAGGAAAAAGAGAAATCTAGCAAATAGAATAGTATGAGACAATAATGAGAAACCTACATATTGCCAACTGGAACAAAGGCAAACAAAGGTAGATTCAGGAACGGCGAATGGCTAGAATCATAAGCTAATGTGAATTATCTTGAAACTACGGTAGAATCTTACTACTATTCTCATCTATATCCCTCACCGGGAGCGTATCCAATCAGTTTTGCTCCATTGACTCCACATCCAGTCCCTCCGTTCCTCACCCAAGGCATCGTGTACTCTCTCTTCTTCTCTTCTCTCACAGCTTGCGCCATCATCCTCGCCATGACCGTCTGTAAATCCATAGTACCGTGAGCTCCTGGTCCCCCATTTCCGCCAGGGAATCCATCAAATCTATTGGGATCAATTCCCGTACTCATATCGTCCATTACACCCTTTCTCCTGTTTCTATATCTATCTTCTTTGGAATTGAATCTCCCTGTATCGGGACCAAATTCACCTCTATGCGGTACCGGGAAACCAAAATCGTCAATCGAATGGAAGGTATTGCTTCTACTGAGAACGGGATTAACCCGGCTGTTCATGCCAGCATGGTGGGGGCCTGTCATATTTGAATTCCTAGAGTGAAACCCATGATGGTCTTGGTGCGGTGCGAAGTAGTAATCAGAAGGCGCTGGAGAACCTCTTCGTGAAGGAATAGGGGTATGGGATGGTGTCAAACGGTCGGCTCTGTCGACCATTCCGAGGTTTCCATGTTTGGGGGGGTTGCTAAAAATGCGCAACTGGATTACAATATGATCGTGATGGTGAGATTCTTTGCCGTGCGGCGTGATTTGGAGCTGAGTGGGAATTTGTTCCGGTGACAGGATGGAGTTGTGTAAAGGAGAGGTTTGGGTGGGGTCTACGGTCACAGGAGAACTTTCGATGATCCTTTGAAGGACCTGGGAGCTCAGCGTGATGAACATGCTGTTGTCTACCATTTGGTCCTCGTAAATGCTGAGCCCGTCACCTTCGAGTCCAATGCCAGGTAGTAAGGGAACTGGTAGTTCTGCGAGGATAGCAACCTCTCGGGCCTTCTTGCGTTTTTGGAACTCGTTGTGTTCAAGCTCGAGGTAATCGCAGAGACGGCGGGAGAGATGCCACTGGCGTTCGCCGTGCTGAGCGAAGGTAACATTGTGGGAATTGGCGTGGTACCGTTTGAAGAGTGTATCGAAGGAGGAAAGGACGGGAAAAGTGAAGTCCTGCATCATTTGAGTATGGGCGAGGAGGTCGGCGATCCTGAGGAAACGGAGGGACTCCTCGACATTGTCAAGAGTGTGCTTGATGTGTTTGCGGTAGTTACTGTACGAGTTTTCAATGTGTTCCCGAGTGGGGTTTTGGCCATTATCGAGGCACTCGAGGGCGAGAGAGACTTCAACGAAGGATTCGAGAAGGGTAAGGTATGCGGAAATATCGCGGGTTCCCAGATCTTCGTCGCCGTATTGCAGAGCCGGGCGATGTTGGTCGCGCTGTTGACTAAACTCGTGCCGGAATGGATAGCCGGCGACGAATCCTTCCGAGAGAGCGGCGCGAACATTGTACGTCTGCCCATTTTTGAGACGACGAAATAGAGTAAAGACAACGATTCGGAGGGCCTCACTGCCACCGAACCGAGTGGAAGAGAGAAGGCGAGCTTCGTCTGGGTGAGGCTCGGGGGGGCTGGCCCAAAGGACCAAGTCGCGACAAGGAGCAAGATCAAAAACAATGGTGGAGAGACCGTGGGCACGAGAATGGCGTTCCCCACGAGGCTCAAAGTTGTGAAACCCCCAGCGGAGACGAGGAAAGTTACGCTGAAGCTCTGAAAGATTACATGCACCAATGAGCTCGTCATTCCACACCAAGGTAATTGACTGCTGGCTAGCATGGCATTGCTTTGAGGTGATATTCCCCATGTTTGCAAAAATTTACTTGCCTGAAATACGAGCACTCAAACGCGGCGAATATAATGGGGGACGCTTAATGCGATCGAGATGGTAACTGGCCTGCTTAAAAGAGAGACACAGCGACTGAATAAGAATTGGGAGATTTAATAGGTGTAATTGTAGATAGCACGATAGGCAGTAACGTGGAAGAATTGTAAAGGCTAACGGACGAGTTAAAGTTTCCGGATATCCTTTTTCAACCAGTATTTCGCTTTCTTATAGGCGGTGACAGTGTATCCGTCGATACCACAATAAATCATGCCTAGAGCGGCCGATATTAAAACTTTTGAAGTAACACGATACGAAAATTTTCAAGTTTGCTCTACAGAGTCGCTGTTTTCCGCATTATTAAAAGTTAACAGTGATCCTAGATTTCGGAATGAGAAATGTTCCGTAAAGTTTTCTGTCGTGTCCCGTATGCCTAGTTATGCAATCATATACCTGCTAGTTGGGGTATTGGGCGCCGACATTTTGGTTGGTGTAACAACAGCCAATTGCCAAAGGCCAGTCGCACCTAACAACGGCAGAACACGAAGATATCCTGGTGCCATAGATGTTCTGTCCGCTGGACAACAGGGGATCCTTAGGTAGACCGGTTTGGCGTACATGGGTAAAATATAGTTCGAGGAGCTCAGAAGTTCTAGAAGGCTGGCATTTGACAAAGATAAATCACCTATTTGAGTCATGCGGCTCTGTTATGGTATTTGTCGTTGGAAAGAGTATGTAAATTAGAGGCTGGCCCGACTGAATTGCAACAATCGCAACAAACAAGATAGAAGAATAACATCATAAAAAACAAGAAGAAAACGAGAGAACAAATACATCTGTACGGTAAATCGATTTCGGAGACTATATTACTAATTCAGTCCAGCCAAAGAGCCGGGCTCAATTTTCGCAACTCCCAGAATTCTTTGCGAGCCAAAAAGATCTTGCAAAGCTGGAGGTAACGCTGATTTTGCCTGTGTGATATACGCTAAATCCTGAACAAACAGTCTTAATTACCGGCGACTTCGAATTTCGCGTTGTCTATCTAAAAATACAACAATTTGGTGTAACAGAGAGACTGCAAACCACCATGTCTCAAAGCTCGTGATCGTTCCCGCTCGCTCTATTAGACAGAAGCCCTGCAGAAATACCCCTACTGACAGGATGCTAGAGCTTCTGAGACAAATCAGAGCCCATAAGATTTTTTTTGATAAAAATTTAGAGCCCCTGAGGCTTGGAGATACTTCCTATGGGATACTGCGCGTTGGCTTCTTGGCCAGTACGCTAAGGAACGCTGTGTCGACGGGAAGCTGCATATTGATACGACACACTGCAAGCGTATTTGATTGCCTTACCCTCAGAGCCTTCTGGCAGTCTCTGCATCCTCCCTTGTTATCCATCTATCATCTACGGCTTCCCCGAACCATACCAGTCATCACCGCCCGCTCATCTTCGAGCTTGGTCGCTTCCTAGCGATCTAGCTGATCCTGATCTCCGCCAGTTCGACTGGTCCCGATTCTCATAGCATCTCAGATATCATCTCTGAACGGTCTATCTAACTTTCGCGTGGATTTGCAGCCTCACGCGACTCTTTCCATTTGTCCCTCCCAGGCAAACTCGAGTATATGTTGACTTGCTTGTACTCTACATTGCGAGTTTGGCATAATGCCCCCTCCGAAGAGAAGATATCAGAGGGAACCATCTTCTGAGCAGAATCAACGCACTAGAGCATCGTCGCCATCTCCGAAGAGACAAAACTGCAGTCAGGACATTTCTGACTCGTTGCCTCCTGCTAGCACTTCCGCTGAACCAGCTCGTGCAACCCGAACTGTATCGAGAGTCCTTCAAACACCCCAGTCTGGAGGTGAACAATTACTCTCCACAGCTGTAGTTACTCAAGAGACGTCACCTAACATGGAATCCGAACGTGTACCCGAACAAAACACTCATCCTCGCGCTGAGGAATCAAGGAGTCATGAGAGAGGGAGACATCCAACGTTGACTAGCGGTCAACTTCGTGTTCCGAATCCTAACATCGAGCTTGGTGACAGAGCATCAGACAATCCACACCACGGTCAACTTTCCCAGTCTCGTGGTCCCAGTTTAGATGACGTGAGTATTGGGGATCTAACCCCTGGCACTCAATCCGATACTGCCGGCGCAACAGAAGCCTCTGGATCCGCTAGCGGGCTTCCTCTTGAAGAAGACGCAGCTTGGGGTGGTCTATCAGAAGCTGAAATCAAACGCCAGGTCAGTATGTTGAGAGCCCTTGAAAGGCAAAGAACTGGATCAAGCTCGCCAACTTCTTCGCAAACTCCTTCTATTCTGCCTCCTGTGGCTGCTACAAACCCTAGATCGTTACTCAGTTCCGGCTCTGCGAATTCTGTTACGCCACCGCAATCAACTCATGTTCATCCCAGTCCCAGAGCAGTGGGAATCTCCACACCTGGAACTTATGCTCCAGAATATTTTGGAGCCGTGAGAACCCTAGCACGACTCAATAGAGTTGCTCCGATCACAAATCCACATACTCGAGTTGCAAGAATAGCTCCTCTATCTAACGCATCTTCTCCTAATTTGGGATTGATATCAAATTTAAACTCACCCTTAAACACACCCGGTGAACAAAGGTCTCCTCTTATCGATGGTATCGCCGATACTTCCCTAGCTGGCGGTCCAGGATTCGCACGAGAGAGCGCCATAGCCAGTAATGACCATTCGCGCCCTCGACGAATGGCCATGAGTATGCACTCGCCTCTTGGTGAAGCAATTCTTGGATCTTCACACCAAGTCCCACAAGAGACAGATCTCGACCTTGAAATACGTCGGTATGCTACTATGATGGCACGTGGACCACCCCCAGGAGCGCCAACATACGATAGAGAGGACGTTTTACGAGAGCTCAGAGCTAGAGTTCTAGCCGAGTCGCACCTCCGCGCCTCTACAAATCAAAGAAGCCTTGTAAGTGAATAAGTGGCTCTCTTAATCCTCGTAGCTAGATACATGAATATTTACACAGCATTATAATAGGATTCTAGGTCTCGTACCTCGAGCGTTATTGACCTCCCTTCACAGCCAGCTGCGACTCCAAATATTGAACGTTCGCGTTCCGATCCAACCGCCTCACCCAGCAGCACCATTCCGCATACTAATAAGGCAACCAATAAAGGCAAGAATGTTGCGAAAGCTGGCACTTCTTCACTTCGAGTACCAAATTCCTCCTCCAGTGATCGGCTGACGGGAGTTTACTTGCCGCCACTTAGTCGAAACGCACAACGCGAGCCTAGTGATAACACTTTCCGCTATTCAAAAAGCAAAGGCTACTACGAAGCAAATGTCCCAATGGCTTATTGGAGAAACAATCCTAACACACAACCTCTCTCTACCACTGACCCACGCTTCAAGCATTTCCCTTCAGATCCTGAAGATATTCCTTTCATGGGTAGTGGTAGAATTATTTTCCCTCGAGCGAAGACCCCGGAGATTCATATTGACGAAACTCCTGAGCAGCTACGAGCTTATGGGAAACAAAAGCGAAAATTCGCTAAGCAGCAGAGCTGGAAAGATCGAAAAGATGTCAAATTTGACCGACACTGGCATACTAACTATAGCGGACGCTCTCAAAGGGCATACAATGATTTCCCTCCTGAGCTTTTCGGCGAAGATTATTCAGATGATGAGGGTCTGACCACAGAAGAGTATTTTGCTTTGGTCGAAGGTCGAAGAAAACAATTAAAAGAAAGTACTTCTAGAAAGAAAAAGAAAGACCCGGAACAAGTTAGTGTTGCTGATGCGGCCCGGACTACGCTGGCAGAAGAGGATGAGTTTTGGACAGAAGAAGCTGTACTACGTGAAAGCATCATTGCTAAACCGTCGCGAGGGAAGGCCGATGAGGTGACAGAAGAAACGAGTGGAGATTCAAAGAAGAAGGAGTAATCGGACCTCTCTCAAGATACTCTCTGATCGGAAATGCGCTAGTATCTCTATTGCATTTTCTGCTGGGTATTCCTTTATTCTTCTTTTTTCCTTTATTCCGACATATCAGCGCCTTGTCTCTTCTATTAATTTTCTCTGCTGACAATATCAACCATAGTGTTGAATATTTGATGGCTAAAACCCCGCTGCTACTTCACAATAGCTACAATTCTGAATAGTCAATATCGCATGTAGATAAATTCACCTTCTTGCTTTTGGTAGGAGAGGTGTACGCAATAATATTAGAGACATGCGAGAATGATTGATATTTATCTAGCAGCAATAAATGTTGCTCGAATCGAACATAATCAGTATACATAGTAGGGAGTAAGGCATTTTGTAAGCACATTACACCCAAAGACCCGGTTATATCAGAAAACCCGTAAATTCTTTGCCATCATGTACGAGTCCAGGTATCAGCGGCAGTGTCGAGAACACTTGCGAGAGTGTTTTTATTAGCTGTGAGTGGACCGCTCTGGGAAACAGCAACTCGGCCTAGAGTAACTGCGTAATTCTAGTTTATTACCAACAATAGAGTTTGGTTATTAGTTAAGTGAGACCGATAAGAAACTCGCCTGCTCAACCTGTATACTCGTGGGAGAGGAATATCTTACTTCATAAACGCTCTTGAAGCCTTTGATCATCTTGGCAATTTGGGGCCCGAGCGAAGGGTATATAGCCTTAACGTTGGATTTGGCTTTCAAAAGATTATGGAGAGTGACTTCTGCATTTGTAAAGCCGGTAAAAGCGATGCTGATTCTTGTGACATCGCCGCCCGTGAGGAGATGTTGGCCGGAGAGGTCTGTGATGGCATCTTTGACATCATCGATCATGGCCTGGTATTCTTGTGTTGTTTCCTATTATAATGAAATATCCTATTGTTAAAATACGCATATGCATGATTGATAATGTACGTTGAACACTGTATGAGGTCAAGATATCCTACCCATAGAGAGCCGCTCTTCTGATGATATTGAGGTACGCTAACGGTGGCTATTCCGTTCACGATGTTTGTTAAATTACGGGTCGTGGCTATCAGTTCGTTGATGGTGGTAACGATTTCTGGAGCGGTTTGGACTGCGAAGGAGGGTACTGCGAGAATCGCAGCGCCTAATGCAACTGCCGTCTTGAAGAAGTGCATCCTAAAAATTGATAGACAGGATATATAACAAGACTAAAGTTGGGGGCTGGATTAATTTGATCGATGGGCGCTGGTGATTAAGGAGCGACTTGGTTGATCAAAGCAGTCTTTAAAGAAAGAAAGAAAAGAATCCGTGCTAGACCGTCAACCTCTCTCTGTTGAAGAACACTAATGTCAATAGTCAATAGCCCAAATAGATGGAGAGTTATTCCATCTATCTTTTATAAATATCTCCCATAACCTGGTCTGTAACATCAACGGCTCAACCTACCAGAGCGAAATCCAACACGACGCTTTTCTGCGAGCGTCCTCTTGGCAGAGAAATGCACTATCCCACTATTGAAGCTGTCATTTCAAAAGATCCAGAGTAATCTTTGTTAATGATCTACCAAGACTTCTTCTCATCCAATGATGGTGTTTCTTGGTATCGGATGGAGAATCATTTTCACCACGGACGGGTTCCTTTCGCGTCGAGTTGTAGCATCTTCTGCTTCGGCTTTCTAGTGTCGGCAACACATCGGCGCACAGCTACCCGCAATAGGTGGGTGGATGTCCGGGTAAGTCGTAGCGAGGACATCCATTTTGATATATACCACGGCTTGGCGTCCTCCTTGTCTTTAACAAGCTTCCCTCAACAAAAGATTGGCTTCAGAGATCTCCGTCGTAAAATAATTTCCCCCCCGCTTTTAGCCATACATGCGTAACACAACCCGTTAGATACGGCGCGCGCACAGATATCGATCGCGAGGTTTCTACTGTCTTCCACCGACTCGGAAGTAAACCTTGGAAGTCGCTGTACTAACAAGGACACGAAACAGCTATGGCTAGTGAATTAGCTTTGCCGGTACTTCCCCGGGAACTTCTGCTCTCGATCTTTGAATATCTAGACTTCAAAGATCTAAAATCTGTTTCGAGATGTTCGAAAGAATATCGCAATTTTACCCTCAGGCGCCTTTTCCGGGCATTGAAATTATCCAGGACATCTGCCGAGGTGTTTCAAGGCGGAGGCTTAAGCCATTTGGCAAAGTTCGTTCGGTAAGTGTACATAAAAGCTTAAGTTTTTCACAGCTCCTGACCCTTCGGAGACACTTGTTCTGCTTGCTAAGATGTCACAACTAGGCATGTTACCTTCGTCGGGCTCCGAAAGGAATCGCCTGAGAATGCCATCCACCTCTCCCGGCTGTACTGCAACACCTTACACGTTTTTACCAGCCTAACAAGCATCCACGTCTCGTTCGTGAATGAGAACGAAAGAACCTTTGAAACAGCCCTTATAATTGGCATTTTTCTCAAGTTATCAAAACTGCCATTCTATAATAATATTACAAAAATTACAATAAAGAGCAAAGAGGAAGGCAACGATATCTACGACGACGATCGCGAGGACTACGAAAACCTCGCCGACAATACATCGTTGCAACAGCTCATGCTCGTTGACGATGATGGCCGAATTATTGGCAAGCGAGGAGAAGGGTATGAGCCGGATTTTGTCAGACCCGAGTACCCTTCGAGTCTGACAGAAGTGGTATTGAGAGTGTGCACTTGGGCTCCGGTGCCAGAGAGCCGGGAGATGAACCGCTACTACGCCTCGTCAGCTTTTTACCATGCTTCGGGAGCGAGCCTGAGGAAATTACATGTTGTAGGGGTCCAATTCCTAGAGAGCATGATGATGCAGGAAGGCTGGATTGTTGAGAATATAGCTGTTTTCACGGGGGTTAAGGACTTTTGGGTTAATAGGCCGCGTGTTGTGACACGACAACTGTATGAAGCCTTCGCAAAGATGGTTCCAAACGTAGAGAAGTTCGTGGTGGATACGGTCTTCTCAGGGAGGTTTTTCGAAGACGATGAAATACTATATGCAGAGCTGGCGAGCCTACGCAAACTGAAGCGGGCAAATTTATTATGGCCAGCTTTTCCAGACTCTGTGTGTCGTGATTGTCACTCGCAGATAGAAAAATCGATGGAATCATTTATTAGCGGAGGTTGTGAGGACTTGGAGGCGATCGAGTTTGAGAGGGAAGGGTCGTGGACGAGGGCCAACTGCCGGGATGTGGACTTGGCTGTGTGTGAGGCTGTGAGGGGGAAAGAGGGTCTACGGTTTGACTGGGAAGACCGTCGAGGAGCGGTATGCTTAGAAATAGCTCCGGGCAAGTGCCAGTATAACCCGAGTTACGAATATGTCTCGTCCGAGGACGAAGGAGCAAGTGATGGTTGAGTGTGTAGAAATACCGTTAACTTATAGAGGACTGGAGCATAGAGTAAGATTAACATGCGTATATATATATACACATATATTTGTTTGTTTGTTAATTTATATGGACTGATCTCGAGATGGATATAAAATAGAAATTTGAGGATATGCGTTGGCTGTGTGGTATTTCCATCGGGCCGATAAATTGTTGAAGCCGGCCGTTCGGGATGCCGAGCGAAATTCGAATTTTGCCGGGCCACACTAATTCTGCCCCAACAAGAAACAAGATACGGGCCCATTTGAACTGCCTGCCATTGGGCGACTTCGCCGGTATTATCAAAAGCTCCCATCCTACTTCGTCGTCCTCGCACTCATCACCCATCCTCCATTTCAACCTCGAGCCCTTCGTTCCATTCCTTCACGGTTCTTCTTCCTCCCAAGGTTCGACACCGGAATCAACGCTAGCTTCACCATGGTCGCTGCGGTACTGTCTCGAAGAACGGCGCTGCTGGCGTCCAGGGCTGTCGGGAGGGTTAACAGTGCGACCGGTTTACGGAGGTAGGTGCTTCACTCTAATTCGACGGAACGGAGGCATGCTAGAGAAATAGTTCCAGCTGTTTTGAATAATGGCCTCCGACCAATATTGGTGTTCAATTGGCGATTCCGCAAGGCGATAACAAGTAGTTCCGCTTAGCGTTTATGTGTATTATATTGAAGCTAACCCGATAATTCACGATAGCAACTTGCTCCGGAACGGCTTCCCTTCTCTCGCCAGATACTATGCCGATAAGTCTTGTACGTGTATTCGCGGATAATCGCTTCTTCCTGGTCCCAGCTAATGGGTTTCCCCCACTTCCTAGCACTACCGTCGCATACAATCGTTAGCATGCCCGCCTTATCACCCACCATGACGGCCGGAAACATTGGCGGCTGGCAGAAGCAAGTCGGCGACAAAGTCTCACCCGGCGACGTCCTTGTCGAGATCGAAACAGATAAAGCGCAGATGGATTTTGAGTACCAAGATGACGGCATCCTAGCCAAGGTTCTGCTGGAAAGTGGGCAAAAGGACATTAGCGTCGGAACTGTATGCCCTCATTTTCATTACCGAAGTTATTCAAATCACGGAGTTTTATCATAAAATGTAACTGACACGAAATAAAATACAGCCAATTGCCGTCATGGTTGAGGAAGCTTCGGATGTGGACGCATTCAAGGATTTCACAGTAGACGATGCTGGTGGCAAGGCCGCTCCCCCAGCAGAATCCAAATCGCAAAAGGAGCCGGAATCATCGAAATCAGAAAGCCAATCCTCTTCTCCCGCACCGACCGCTCAGGAATCTACATCCACCGGTGACCGGCTCCAAACATCGCTAGAAAGATTAGAGGGCTTGGAGTACATGGCCTCCCCAGCCGCTAAGGTCCTCGCTTTGGAAAAGGGCGTCCCACTGAAGAGCGTCAAGGGCACCGGACCCGGCGGAAGAATCACCAAGGCTGATGTCGAAAAGTACTCCGGACCTACCGGTGGCTCCGGAGCCGCTGCGGTCTCGCCAACAGGCCTCACAGATCAAGACATTCCCCTCTCCGGAATGCGTAAATCTATCGCCTCGCGCCTTCAAAACTCAGTACAATCATCACCCCATTTTTACATTAGTTCCAACATCTCCGTCACAAAGCTACTAAAACTCCGAACGGCCTTGAACGCTTCAGCTAAGAATGGCGAGTTCAAGCTCTCCGTCAACGATCTCATTGTCAAAGCTGTCGCCGTAGCCTTGAAGAAGCATCCTAACGTCAATGCCTCTTGGCTCGAAAGCGAAGGTGTTATCCGCCAATACGGTTCGATTGATGTCGCTGTCGCTGTCGCCACGCCCGTCGGCCTTATCACACCTATCATCAAATCCACTCACGCCAAGGGCGTCCAGACAATCTCTGATGAAATAAAGGCACTTGCCGTTCGCGCCCGCGACGGTAAGCTCAAGCCAGAGGAATACCAAGGTGGCACCTTCACCATCTCAAATATGGGTATGAACGATGCTGTCTCGTTGTTCACCGCTATTATTAACCCACCGCACGCTGGTATCCTCGCCGTGGCGACTGTTGTGAAGACCGCAGTCCCCGCAAAGGATGGTGGTATTGAATGGGACGACCAGATCGCTTTCACGGGAAGCTTTGATCACAGGGTTGTGGACGGAGTTGTTGGTGCAGAATTCATGAAAACACTGAAGAAGGTTGTCGAGAACCCGATCGAGTTGTTGCTGTAGATTATGTATCCTCTTCCCCCCTCCCCTTTGCATCACCAGATATGAGATTTTGTAAATTGAAAAGAAGAGTATAAAAAAAGACCACGGTTCTTTTTTGTTTGATGGAGCAGGGAGCAAAAGTTGGGTGACCTGATTGTGGTGACAGAAGGGGGGTGAGATATTTCTTCCCGGACATTTTTATTATATCTTTTATATCTTTACATTACTCTCCCTCGACCCTACACCGCCCTGTTTCTCTTGTACATTTCCTCCAGCCTTCAATCAGAGAAAAGAATTGATTTATAATCTGCACATCGTGTTGAAAATAAATAGCCATCCAAGAACAAATTGTGAACGACTAGGTTATTGCACAAGTAAAATACGAAAAGGAGTATTGGCAGATGACATGAAATTTGAAACACCTGGCCTACGTGTAATCATATTTGTAAGAAAGAAATAGACATCCCAGCGAATATTACTGAAGCATTTCATTAAAAATTATACTAGAAAGGACCTCTTCCGGCCAGTAAACGTACAAATTAAAAATGCCGAAATAGATATTACAAATTCAACTATGCATTAATGCCCGGCATTGACATCTCCTGCCCGGGATAGACGTCACTGGTGTCTCTTCTGGGATTCGAGGAATAGACGCCCCTGCCGTCCCAGATACCCTGGCTATTCGGATCAGGAGGCGGTGGGGGCAGTTGCGGGGTTGCGTCGGCCCGTTTTCTTCGTTCGCGGACTGCAATCCAGAACGCCAGAAGACCGAGGATGCCGACGACGGCTACGCCGCCAATCACCGAGCCGGCTATAAGGCCTGCGTTTGGAGCCTTTGAGCCAGAGGAGGTTGGGGCCGATGATGAAGTACCTAGCGGTGAGGAAGATGTATTGCTGGTGGTGGTGCTGGCGGTGGTACTGGTGGTGGTGAAAGATGACGATGTGGACGTATTTGAGGTTCGGCTAGTAGCTGGACTCGAGGTAGTCGAAGATTCTCTGGGGAATGTGAACGGTGGGCGAGGAGATGAGGTGGTCGATGAAGGTGCGGGCGGCGTCGTGGAGGATGTGGTTTGAGGGGTATCGCTTCGCAGAGTAAATTGGGGCGAGTAGCTGTAATTGGGAGGGCTGACGTCGTCTCCGATTCTGAGGGCGTACACGCCGACGGGGATAGTGCTTGGAGGAACCCAGGTGTACGACCCGCTGTTATCGATGCCCGACACGATGATGCTGAAGACGCTCAGATTGGCACTGTCACCGACCATCAAGGCCAAATTGACCGTCCTGCTACTGCCGGGTGTCCAGGTGATTTCAAAGGCTTGACCGATGCGGATGGAATCGAAATTGCTGTTAGTAAAGAAGCTAGTCATGAAGAAGTTGGAAGTCTGCGCGCCAACAACGTTCAGCGTCAAAACAATAGCGAAAAGAGCGGCAAGAAGGAACCGCATTTCGGGCGGGCGGCTACAGAACCGCATCTAGTTGAAGGTCGATATCAAGCAGCGCAGCCTCCGAGCCAGCGCACGGGAGAGAAGGTGTTTTTAACCATCACCTTTCTCCGCTTGCCTTCTCAAACCAACCTCGTACGAAGCTATGGGGTGGTTGAGCCTCAATCCGTTCCTTAACGTTAGTGCCAGCCGTTGCATGCAGCCGCAGGTGGCGCCTTAGTTTCTTAGCTAAAGTAGAGCGCTTGTGCAGATAACTCTCCTCTGCCACATTTAATTCGCTTGACTTTTTGTGGAATTCACACTGATTTCCGAGTCGGATACCGCTTCCACAATTATCAAACTGGAATATAAATATGCCAGAAGCAATCTAATTTTGCGCGATTATCCCAATCCCTGTACTCACTGCTTCGAATTAATTCTCCTTTCTTTTCATCCAGACGAAATCCAGCTATAAAGGACTAAGCTACAAGATTTAGCAATCTAACCACATTTAAATATTTGTTATACATCTCGATCTCACTAAACTAAGCTCATATAATAAGACTTTTTCATATATATCTGCAGCAACTGCGGAGGTATATTTTTGTACTTCGACAATACGAATCGATCATGCAAAGAAATGTAACCTATATCGCGTACAAAACGAAAGTAGCAAGCCGATGATATCATTCCGATTATTCCAAAGTATATCGCAATATTAGATGCATGGTCTCGGGAACATCAGTTCCATCACTCAACGTAAGCAAATAGTCATCGGTAACTGAGAGGCTGAGTTTACCGGAAGCGGGCGGTTTGCTTATGAGCACATCCACATCGCTCATCTTGACCTGCTCGGACGCCTTGAAGCCAATGTCCGTCGACGTCGCAGAAGAGCCACCCGTCTTCGGCGTCACCTTAAGCTGCAATCTCGTGCTCCATTCATTCGATGTTCGACCGACGATCAACCCCAGACTCTTCACCTTTGGCGTCTTCTTCCCTCTGCTCCATGGATGGAGCCGGTCATGGATCCGTGGCAAACGCATCTGCTTCCACCCACCTGCTCTCATTTCATACCATTCGTTGGGGAAATCATTCTTCAGATCTAGTAGTGCAAATAAACCGCCTTCAATCTCTTGGACGTCTTCAATCTTTTTAATAAATCCTTCCACAACATCATTCGCACCCTTTTGCACTAGGGCTCCGCCATCAACGGATGTGTAGCGAATATGCATGATGACATCGCTGATAGTATTGTAGTCAAACTGACGTAGGACCGTGGGAAACTCAATGCGCCATTTGCTGATAGCGCCGGCGCCTTCGAAGGGGAGGTACCGCTCGTCGTGGAAATTGGCTTCAAAGAGGCCTGAGTCGTTTTGGCCGGAACTGATGGCGATAGAGGAGATTGGGATCCGGTCAGTGTGGAAGCGCGTGTCATCCCTTCCTTGGTCAGGGTAGGGTAGTGAAGAGGAGGTACGCATTCGGTGCTCGACAAGAGTCAACGAGCAGTTGACACCAGTGTACGGGCCGACAATGCACGGGATTGAAACAGAAACAGATTTGATGCGACGGAGGTAATGTCCAGGAAAGTCAAAGTCATAGAGCATTTCAGGAATCGCAAAGGTGGTTATTCCATTTTGCCGCAGCGCCAACAGAGCAGTTGGGTCGATCTGTCGAAGAGACACGTTTTTTACGATTTCATAATCATGAGATCTCTTCTCCATGTGAGCTATCTCCAGACGCTTCAAGCTTAGTAATAAATTCTGGGCGGAAAGCAAGCCATCTCGGCCGCTATCCCAGTAGCCGCCTTGTCCGAGGTAACTCAGCTGGTCCTTCGACCGACCTGGATTCTCGAAGGAGAAGGCACGCTCCGCTCTCCGTGCAAGCTGCATGGTGAGGAGGAAGGTATTGTAGTATACTGTTCTGAAGGAGTTCTCCAACCAAGCATAGAGGCTCTCGTTCGTATATTTGGTTCTATGCCATTCCTGGATCTCCTTTGAATTCTCGATGTGTAATTTTTGGGACTTTATCTCAGCTTCGCACACCTGCAATCGGACCCTCTGCACCGCAATTTCCTTGTCGACATGCTTGACATCGTGGCCTGCTTGGTTCGCCTGCTGTCTTCTGTCCTGCAACTGCCGAATCATTTGAGCCTTTCGAGCTGCCCGTTGAGACTCGTGAGAGTCCAACTCGGCCTTCATTTTCATAAAAGTAGACGTCCCTTGCATAAACTTGGCAACGTTTTCTGCATCAATCTTTAGCTGCACCCCAACACCCATCGGCTGCATTTGACCTGCAAGATTTGGTAGAGCCATAAGTACACCGGCGGCGAGATCAATGAAAGATGCCGCATCTGCGAGTCTGGAGGCAGAATCTGCCTTTTCCATCTCGACCTTCTCATTTGGCGACATCCGAAGATCATCCGAAGTCGGGTTGGGAATGCTCTGAACAATATCCGTCCATTCAGATTTCTCATCTGGTACCTTGTTGGATGATTCTCCGACGAGAGCAAGGTAAAATTGAAGTCTGTTGACGTGTAACTTCCTCATCTCTTCGAGCGCGATGATGCTCTTTTCGGTCTCAGATAGCTGCAGTTCTTTAATTGGCAGCATTATAGTATTGACGAGGGCTTCTTGGCGAGCGCGGAGCATGGTGAGAGCTTCGGAGTCCTTCTTTTCTTTTGCAGCGAGGAACTGTTCTCCTATGCTTCTGAGCTCGGAACACATTTCGATTGCCTTTTGTAGGATATAGAGGAATCTATAATTCGGCATTGGTACTTCCGTATCATTCAGAAGAACAGAAGGGCTGATTCCAGCGGCGGCAGCGGAAGCTAGCAGTCCAGGATCCAGAGGTGGATCGAATAATGCTAGAGTCAACGGTTTACCATCAATATCTAAGGAGTTCCTGATCTTGTAGAATCGGTCATCGATCAAATTTCGCAAAGCGGAAACCTGCGGATTCGGTGGAACGCAGAAGTAACCGGTGTTGACGATACCCAAGAGACGAGTAGCTTTGAGATTTGTTTTTTCACGCTCGTTTTCTGGTATCAAGCTCCCTCGATAGCAAGGCTCGCTGGAGTATGGGAACTCGAGTTCCATATCAACTTTTGCATTGGAGAAAACATCCAACTTTTTCTCCAGATCGAAGAACGTCTTGACAGCGGACTGTCCGAGCTTTGGAACTACCTGAGGTGCAGGACCGAAAAGATGCGAGGCTTCGACATATCGTTGAATCGCCAAAGGAATACTCTCGAGACTGTTTTCGCGGAAGTAAGCGTCGCCACTGGCAATCAAAATCTCAATGTATTTCATAACAAAGCGTTTCATGTAGACGACCGGACGACCCCGAGCTACCGCGTGAGCAACAAATGGATTATCCTTCCACTCGTTGATGCTAACTTCAGCCGCCATCGTGACACTTTTTTTCTCCTCAAGCTTTTTCAGGGTTTCTGTAACTGACTCTGCACTGGTGAGAGCATCTTTGAATGGTAAGAAGCGCCAGCAGCGGCTTAAGTCTGTACCGTCGATTGTAGGATCAAATACCAGTCTTGCAATATCTATTGCCATCTCGAATTGTTGAGTTGCCAGCAGTCGCTCCATGAGAAGCTGGACGATATGCATTCCAAGTTCCCAGTTATACAGGGAGTAGGATGTAGCCTGCTCGTTGAATCCCATCTCAAGGGCTCCGAAAGCAGTTTTTTGCTTTGAAATATCTGCAATATTACTCAAGAACTTGTACACGGATTCAACGCCTTGACTGATAGTAGAGCACTCCATCAGGTCAGAGGCGATGTTGTGGTCGAACAGCTGGATATTTTCTGTGAGCCTCTCCTTCGTGTCTGTTGGAGGGATAGCGAACCAGGTAGTGTGTCCGGTCCGATTCGAGACTTCCAAAACCAAACCAGAGAACTTGTCCACGGCGGCATTGTTGAATGAAATTGTCCATGAATAGTTCCGTTTCGCAATGGAACGACCTGCCAATTTGGCCATAACGAGGTAGTCAACCTTGGGCCCCCTTCGAATGTATGGTCTCGGTGCCGGAGATTCAAGTTCGAACGACTGGGCAACAGCTTTAGAAAAATAAGTCGGGAGGGTTTCATCATCCTCGAGATCTATCAATTGATCGCGCTCTAGCTTTTGAGCGTCATCGTCCTCTTTAAACTTTTTCTTCTCCTCGTCAGTGTTTCTTGTTGGCATAGCAGGCAGGTTAGTAGCATCAATGACTGTTATTTTGGTCTCTTGTACTTTGAATCGCCCGAGTGGCCACCGCTTGACGGTTTTATCGCCGTCAAGCGTTGTACCTGGTATTATTTTCGGGCTGTTTTGTTCATCCTGATACCAACTTTCAACATCAATGATAATGACATTATCAGTATCAGCATTGACGTGCCTGTTTTCTTCTGAAGAATACGTAGAAGTAAAGAACCTCAAACTAGATAAAGGCGGAATCGGGTCTTTCGCTTGAGGGTTTTTACCAGGTATTGTCATGTAAGCTTCAGAGCTCTGTTTTGGGGTCCATCTTCCGTTACGGAATTCACTTCGACTAAGTCTCATCTCCCAGTACTTCCTACTAGGAGGCTGCTCTTGCTTTGCCCTATCCATCATGGACGATTTGTTGTCGTCCTTTGTTGGCTGCTTCACAAAGAATTGAGGCATGAATAAGAAGAGACGCCCTCGACTGATCGCCGGGATGAGAAATACCCCGGGTTCGTCAAGATTAATACCGTCAAGATCGGTTTCCACTGTAGGGATATCGATTTCAATCTTGATCCATGGGGCCCACTTCTTGACCACCTTGAATTCAGTTTTTTTAGCTTGGGAGCTTTCTGCCCCGGAGGCTGATGAACCGCTTTCTTGCGTCGCTGGGACATCTGAGCCAACAGTCAAAACCTCGAGTGATCGATAATAATACTGGTAAGGCGTTTGTCTCGTCCTTCCGAAGAAATGAAATACGGCCTTGTTTTCGTCCTTGCGCTCCCAGATGTACGTCTGAACAGTAAGTGCAGCAATATCGTGCACGCTGTATATATAAGTCTTAACAGCGGCACTAATAGATTCCATGCTCAGATTACTCTGAAGAATCGCTGCTTCGAACGCACTAAATTGTGCCGTCTTGTTATCGCGGAGGGTAGGATCAATCCAATTCTCGGGATAGAGAAACAGTTTGCGATTAGCCTCCCACAAAGTATACTTTGATAGATATTTCCACCGTATTTTTGAAATAGCATCATTCAGAACTCCAAAGTTCTTTTCTAGTCCGAAGAGACAGCGTTGTATGTAGAGCTGCACGGTAGATATGGCTTGTTTGATGCGTGAAGTTTGTAGCTTGGCACCCATCTGCACGTCAATGAGGAACCACTCAAACAGGCTGTCGGCATCCCAGAGGTTTTTCTCCCTGATTTTGGCGTGATTCAGCAGATAGTTGACGAGAGCTGTTCGCTGCCTTTCACGGAGACGATCGTAGGCGTCTACGAAGGCGATGGATTTGCTGTCTACCGTTTGAATCGCGAGACGTAGAGCAGCTGCAATTTTGAAATTCTCATCGTCGTCAGCTTCTGGAAGGGTTTTTCCAATGAAAACAGGCGATGCGATTCGGAAGAATGTGAGAACTTCAATCGTTGGTATATTGACCTTCTGGATCAATTTAACCATCTTGTCCATCACAATCAACTCTTTTTCGTCGCAGAACAATTTAGTGAGCTGGCTCGCCTTCCACCCGGGATACTTTCTCGACAGAATGTCCAAGACTTGCTTCTCTGCCCATCCCATACATTTGGATATTTTGTTATACAAGTCGTCTGAATTTTTATCCGCATTGGATGCCCACTTGAACAGAGATATGAGCGACTCGTCATTTTCTCTTAGATTTTTATTGGATTTTCGAAGGGTGCTAACTGCATCGAGTCTCAAAAGCTGATTGATATCAAATTTTAGAAAGTCTATTGGGTTTGAATAGCTTTTGTCGCTGAAAAAGTCAAGCTCCTCGAGATTTAAGCCATACACCTGGATCATTCTTGACGAAATTCTCAGCTTTTGGTAAACCTCTAGTACGGTATCCCAAGTCTGCTGCGTGATGAGCATATCTGGCGTGAGAAGAGCTGGGGTTATTGCTCCAGGAGTAGTGTATCTGATCTCTGCGATCAAATCTCCAGTATAACTGAGCTGGTAGCTCTTGTTGCCTAAAAGTGGATTGTTGCGGGATATCCAGCTCCCGGCTTTCCCTTGGAAATCGAGGGCAATACCATTGATGCTCATCGTGGGTTTGTCTGTGCAAACCGCCTTAAAGGTATAATCAGCGCCAGCAGCGGGGAGTAGAAGACCATCAAAACCTTGACGGCCTGCGGCGGGGGATGTGAGAGACAAAAGGGCTTGAAGCGCAGTCTGACCATCTTTCGTTGTGACAACTTTGCTCAAAAGGTGCAGGAGGATGGGAGTGGTGACAGGAAAATCGATGGATACATTGTCTACGATGTTTTGCTGGAGCTGTTGTGCTTTGAGGATTGGAAGGGCGTGCTCAAGGAAAAGAGTGCGCCTCTTCTCGACCAAGTCATCCCCTCCTTCTAGGAAAAGAGCCTCGGCCTCAGCCTTTCCTGTTTTGAAGACAACATCTGCAAGATTATTGAAAGTAGCTCGCGCCTGGCTGGACACCGCGTCAATTGCTTCCGTCCAGCTGGCGTTACCAACGATCAAGCCCGAAGCGGCCTTTGTTTCCTCTTCTGAAAGGAGGCCCCTCAAAACAACACGAGCCTTCTTAGGGTCATCAAAAGAAATCTGGAAAGAGACTTTCGACTTTAACGTATCGGGGACTGGATTTTTTGGCTGCGGAGTGTTTAATTCCACCTCCTGGCCGACGGCATATGTACCTAACACAAGACTACGTTAGCACCTTCTCTAATAAAGTCTAGGTGAAGTGCCTCTAGAGCAGGTCTCTAGTATACAGCATACCTTCAATGAGTTGGGATATCAAAGTAACCTTCGGAGCTTCGAATAGTAGTGGTAAAAACTTGATAACATCTTGAGGCTGTCCTCGGACTTCGTTGGAGCCGACAGCGAATGATTTATCAACTGAACTAACACCACTCATCAACTTTGTTATAGCATTGAGGGCCAAAACTGATAATTCCTCGTCGACAACACCACCCTGAATTCCTTTTAATTCTTTGGGTGTCCAGCCAGTGGCTAACACGGGTTTCCACATGTTTACCACAGCCAGGGTAGTTCGAGCTGTTCCAAAGAACTGTTTGGAACTAAAAAGCTGACAAAAGAGTGGGTAGTCCACCGCCGAAATCCCCATAACTTCGCAAAGGGTGGAGGCTCGATACAAAGAAGAAATAGTGGACAATGTGAGAACGGTATCAGCATTGAAATCTAGAAAAGTATAAAATGCCGTTAGATCTTTCTCCGATATTTGCAATGTCGCGAGGATCACAGCTTTGTGTTGACCAAGAGTTGTCTTGTTCACCGCTTGCAATATTCTTTTCGTCGCCTTGTCAGGTTGGAAGACTGGATCCATTTTTGTTAGGCGTGGTTGCAAAAATAAAGTTGCATACAGAGAGTTTGGTCCATTTGTATCGATATCAGACCACAGAGGTTGAAGTCTGGAAGGGCTCAACCCAGTGAGCTCCGACAGCTGCTTGATCGCAGCCATCTGCTCCAACATCTCGCCAGTTATACCAGTTTTCATAGGTGGAAAGGGCACGGAACCGTTACTTCGGTTGAAGCCATTGACGATGGCGTCAGTCTCATATATTGACCAACCGAGCTTTTTCCATAGGCGAATAAAGGCCTGGAGATTATAACATAGCTCTTCAGTTAATGCGCCCGAGGTTTCATTTTCGAGTATGGATGCTCTAAGGCGCATATCATCTAACTTTCCTGTAAACACATTATCCTCGGTTCCTGTCGTGATAATGAGCCGTCGACCAAAATACTGAGTCTTGAGGATCTCTTGCAATTCCTTAATAGTAATTGAGGCACGAGGCAAGAGCTGGGCTTTGATGAAAGTTAACCCATTTCCGGCCACTTCATCGAGCATATTCTCTAGGGCGGAACGTTCCGGTTTACCGCCGTTCTTATAGCCCCACAATTCAGCGGCTGGCCTTGCATTTATATGAAGCCAGTAATCCGATATTGAGGCAATCAAACCTGGGCCCGATTGTTCTTGCATCAACTCAGGTGGTTGGAACCCTTCCTGAGAAATGGCAATGAAATCTTCATGTCCCAGACCCAAATATTCGGACGCTGCCACACGCCTTTTGACGATTTCCAAGTGCCTCTTGATCCTATTGATTGTCAAATCGCTTCGAGTCTTATCGCTTGTAGCTAACACTTGTTTCAACATCCTCTCATCAGATGAAAATATGTTCAAAACTTCATTTCTGGAAGTTCCTGCAGCGACAAGAAGCGTTCTGATAGTGTCAATGGCTTGGTTGTAAGGGAATGCCGGGAGAGGATAGACTTCAGACTGCAGAATACGCTGGTAGATTCCAAAATTAGAGTTTTTTGGAAGACCAGCGTCGGTGCTGCCAAAATTGTCTTCAACAGGCATATTGTGAACAGCAATTGTTTGTGCTTGCGCTCCTTCTCTTCCTGATAAATAGTCCACATACGACTCAAGCGCTTCCAGAACGAGGTCGATATAAGGAAGTGTATTATTAGTGTTCGAACAAGAGAGCTCAAGATATTGTAAATCGGGTCGTCGGTTGATAAGCTTTTTGAATAAAGACTCAGACGTTTTGTCTCTTCTATTTGACGGAGTTTCCTGAAGGAATCGAAGCAAATCTACAAAGTATGCGCAGGGGCTCAGGACTGAGGAGCAGCTTGAGCACTCAGGACTTTCCATGTCCTTGAACAAATTTGTCAAGTTGACAGATTGTGAACTGCCAAAGGCCTGAGGTTTCGCAGGAAGATCTAACCGCTTTGGTTTATTTGTAACGTAAGGTAGCACGAGCTCGTTACGCTCTCGAAGAGCGATGGCCCATGTTTGCTCATTTCTGATTTCGATTTTCAGAGCCTGGTCGTGAATTCGTCTCGCAGAATCTTCACTTATTCCTTCGGATGATGCTAGCTCGACAAATGTGTCGACATCATCGACGCAAATACTGTGTGCAGAAGTATACCCACATTTAAGCAATGCAGGAATGTCCTCCGGGTATCTCACTACAGCTTGGAATCTCTGTAAACTGAATATGAAATCTTTCACTTTGTTTTTAATTTCTTCATCTGGCTGAATATGTTCTTCTGCATCCTCTTCTTTGTTCACTGAATGCTGAACGACAACCCCGAAGACTCGATCAAATATTTCTCGCGAGGATTGTTTGGTGATTTCGAACCCTTCTTCGATAGCTATCTCAAGAAATCGCTCCGCTAGCTTTGTCGCTTTTTTGTCATCTAATATTTCAAGAATTCCTTTGTGCATGAATCCCAGCAAGACATTTGTTGGTTTCATAGCATACAAATCTCGTCTCCAAGAGCTCGTGACAGCATCTGCAACTGAAGGAGCGTCATCAGGGAGTATGTAGTGAGATTGGGCAATTTCATCAAGATTCGGAAGGCTCTTGTTCCAAATATATGTCGTCAGATTGATATCATGGCTAGCAATCTGGTGAATGCCAGTCATCAAATCTAGTTTTTCAAACGCATCTGCGTGGTAAACGACTTTGGCCTTGTCGAGGTCTGCGAGAGTTAAATTCGAAAATGCTTTTTTTACATTCTTCAGACTGCTTAAACGTTCAGATAGATGATCAGAGAGAGCAATTTTACCCTCTGGGGCAGGTTTATCTTTTAAGATATTTTGAAGAGAGGTAGAAAGTTGAGTAACATCCTCTTCTTTGAGAGCTTGCAGTTGTTCCTTCACCGATGGAACATTCAAGAACATTAGCAACTTTTGAACGATGACTTCGTCGACTATTTCACAAGGAATTTAAGATCCGAGTACATACTGCTGGATTCGCTGCCTCTGCCATATTTTGTAGATGTGAACTTTGGCCCTATATTGTTTATGGGTGTAGAATTTCAACTTGCAATGAATATCAGGCCGAAGGTTCAGCTTCTGAGTGTATGTTGAAAGCGAGCTATCTATTATGGAATCGTACGTGCGACGGTATGCTAGCAAGCATTTTAACCACGATTTTGATTCTTCCCGAATAGCTCAATACCAATGAGGCGGCTTCCCTCACAACACAACTTCTCAGTGAGAACAGGTTGGGAAGTCACAGAGCTCAGAGATGCCCCGCATCACGCATCGATAGCGCATTCGGATGTGCTATGCTGCTCTTGCATTCCCCACTTTCAGCCGCTGCTGTGTGATAAGGGGATCCCTGCTTGCATGCGTCCCGAACGCGACTTTCGGCTCGATATTCGCTTTTTTCTCGATACTTCTGATACTTGAGTATACCTAGTAAACTTTATTCGTCCAGGGCTGAAATATAGTCTGAGAGCTTTCGGAACTTTTTTTGATACTCCCTTCCTTTCGAAGAAATGAGTATTGGCCAAATGAATATGTGGCGGAAGGACGTTGCCGTTCGCCGAGAAACTCGAAAGAACTTCAGGTAGTCTCAACTGGTCTCGTTCCCAGGCTCCACTAAGCCAAATAGTTGGAAGCAGTAGGGGATGTCCGGCCTAGTTAGTGAGACTAGTCCAGACGTCTGCCTATCATATGATCATCAGGCGATTCCAGATTGGACGCCTCTTTGCATGTCTCTCGACGGGTCTTTTGGCCCCAACCGCCAGGGTGTTGGCTGTGGACGGCCGCATACCTTGTCCCACTCTTGCTGATATAGTCCATACCCCAAAAAATTGGTCAAGTGGATTTCATGCCTTGCTATGGTCAAAACGTTTCTGGGGCTATTTTACGAAATTGGGCTCGAGATTGTAGAATTCCGATCAAAGTTGCTAGATTACAATCCGTCATTCAATTGCACTCTGCGACACCGAAACCCCTGGCCTAAACCCTCTAGAATTCGACATCTGCAACGGCTTCAACACTTTTTGAGATCCTAGTTTGTATAGATATTGCAATACGCGAATCTAAGAAGAGAATATCAAATTTGAAGGCAAACATGGAAGATTCTACTTTGGGACCTTATGACAAAGTCATTGCTCTCACGGAGACAATGTTGAATAATGGCTTTCGAAATATGTTTGCAATATACAACGCAGAACTGTCAAGATTTGTCTACACGGAGCCTGGGTTTGCCACGATAAAAATGGACCTCTTGGCTCCGCAAATTGTCATCCAAGCGGATGGTAAAGCGTTTTATCAATTCCGGTTCGGTTTTACCTCTGGCTCTTGTTTTCTACTATAAATGACAATAAGTGTGCTGTGGAACTGATCTATCACTAACTTTGCGCACTTTAATTAAGAATCGATTTTGGAAGCATTGAGAGTCCATTGCTACCCCCAGAAACTCAAGTGGATGTAGAGAAATGGATCATATCTCATGAATTCGACGTAAAGCTTCTGCTTGAGTGCCAAATGGGTAATAATGCAGCAGGGAACAAAGCTGTTGCAGGCGATTATGCTATCGAGAGATTTTTCAGCGTCATATCTGCGACAGGTCCGACATTCTTTTCATTTCTCCGGTTACACTCTAAGAAATCAATATTCTGAATTTTTTCTCTCTCTCTTTTTTTTCAAATATAGCAAACGAGGGGTTCGTGATTGATCCGATATGGAGCTCATTCTTGTATAAAGAATTTCCTGGTGGAGTCCCCAAATCAATTGACTGGAAAACATGGTCATCAATGCCCCAAACACAAGGATTCTCGAAGATTATATCTAAAACGATTATCCGGGAGTGGCCCAAGAAGCTAAACGGACGCGGTTACAACTCCGGTGGGCTAAGGTTTGAAATGCCAAACGTTATTCCAGGTTGGTAACTCGATTGAAGTATTATGACGCGGAGTATACTAATGTACTGTACACCAATCAGACACTGGGAATTTACTGAAACCTTGTACGTTAAGTGCCATAAACTTCATTATCGGTAAGCTAACAATAAAGTTATAAAAAGACTCACTTCCAGAATCGCGTCGTACATTTTCATATCGGCTATCGACTGGGGAGAAGGCTGCAGACACTGACGGAGATAGGGAGTTCAACTCGATTTTAATTTGCAACGATCGCGGCGAAACGCCACCAGCCGCTTTCTCGGATGCTCTATTTAGTTCTAACTTTGTCAGTGAGTTTCTACAAAGTGATGGGGGGCAGCGTTTGCATGGACTCTGGACTATACGTTCACAAGCCATATTTGAGAAACACGTACTACCTCGTTTAGTGGTGTTTTTGGAGGCTTCGGAGATCAGGAATGAGAGGCCGGCTTGGGATGGCGCAGAATTTGAGCCTCAATACAGTCTATATAGAGATTTTGGAGTAAAAACTGATGATGGCCAACCAAAAGCCTCATATCAATTTACTCGAAAAATCGAGACTTTGAAAGATGAAGGAAGAATCTGCTACGCTTGGAAAAAGGAAGTCCCAGTTATCCAAACCATCACAAAAGGGCCAGAGGGTCGAGAAGACGACACTAATACTTATTCAACGAGCTGTGCGTTCGCTATTTTTATTACTAATGGGCATACCATGGGCTTGCTGACAGTTCTCTAGCTGATATGTCTTGCTTTGTAACGTGGACAAGAGCAAAGAATATAGTGGACGTGGAATTTGTTTCCAAATATCCAGTTGTTTCAGAGTGGAGAGGCGCCCTGGAAGGATTGCACAAGTATAAATCTCTCGAATACCTCTTTTGCTATATTGGTCTTTCAAGAAGACTAATTTGGTTGTAGATATACCACTTATGTGCGATGGCATCTGAGGCTCAAGTTTGAGATCAGTGGGAGTTCACTCTCAGTTAAGATCATTGATGATCCACGCAGCGGCCAAGAAAAGGATCAAATCACCCTTGAGGTTAGAGACCAAGTTGCTGAAGCATTCTATGAAACCTACGAATCTCTCCACCCTATCACTTTCCGAGACTTCGTCAAGGCCGATCTTATGAAATCGATCACAGCCATCATCAGAAAGGCAGATGTAGAATTCCAGACCGACCTGGTCTTCGACATACCGGAAGCAAAATGGTTTCAATTTCACAGCCCGGTATTTAATTATACGGGTGACTTGGTGGCCGCAATTCTCTATAAAACGTAATGCTTCACAGGATTATAACTAAGAACTGCCATGCGGCTACAAAAAGAGGGGTGCTAACGGCTTCAATTGAGACAACAGACCACAATATCAAAAGATTATATCAACGGCCAAGCCGATCGTTGAAGAGCCAATTAAGCCACCAACCCCGCCTCCGCCTCCGCCTCCCCCAGAAGTCACGACAAAACTCACTTGGACGTCTCATTCCGAATTCAACAAGGATCGAACACGTCTAGTATTAACTGTTAACGGAAAGAACGAGACCAAAAACATATTAGTTTTTGGTTTCATAGAAGCTGTCTTCAAATCAGGCAAAACTGGACCAGACAATCTTTTCACATCGATCAAGTTTCCTTTCCCTGCGAAGGGGGATATAATTACGTTGATATCGCCGAAATCTGCGAAAATGGATCCACCGGAAAAAGTCAAAAATGTTACAGACACGTGGAAAATCACAATAAACTCGTTCAGAGTGGAACCAGGCGAAGTGGTGTCATTTTTGATCAACGGAAGCACCCTTGGAAAGCCTGGTATCTACCCAGTTGATTTGCTGGAAGCTCGCAAAGACCCAGAAAATGAAGAGACATATGAGAAAGAGGGCAAACACACTTTGGAAGTAACCGTTCAGTAGGAACGACCCACCTGCAAGTTTGATAATTGAACCACGTAATCCGATCTTTTTGTAAATCATTCCATGTTGATGTTAGAGCGACAGGATGGATATCAGCATAGCATCTCGGAGGGTATACTAGAAGGTACCTAAAGGTACCCAGCTCAAAAAAACAGCTCATCTTCAACGTAGCCGTAGAAGATGCGAGGTGGCATGGCCCCATGAAGCAATCCAGTCGTAACCTAACCCCACCACTGCCCCAAAGTTCTAAGTCCCCATAACACTAAACTCTTCTTGAGTCGGTCGTCCCGTGCCGCGTAGATCAGTAAACTTCGAAGCCTGCTGGAGAAACCCCTCACCTTCCGAAATAATAGTGATCCGAGCCATGTTAATTGGTCTGCCAAGCCAGAATCGGGCACAACGCGAACGCCACCGACTGATTCAGCTATCCCGAAGCGCGCGGTCGGCCTAAGTCGGTCAGTTCTGTGCTATGACCCCACCTCGACGTTATCTTCATGCATGGCCGTTCACATTGTGGAGTGAGGTTGTCTGCACTCTGACCGCTGAGCTCAATGTCAGGCCGTGTGGTGAGGAGTAGACTGTTCGAAGGCAGCTAGCTTTCTAATGTTGTCCCCCACCACCACAACGCCAAGCATGTGCTGCAGCTTCTCCACCCGAAAATCAAAACTCTTTGTCGATTATGTCCTAAGTTATAGAAATCTGTCGATTCTAGGGACTTCTTTCAGCTGCGATTTAATTCATTCGTAGCAATTTCCCGCTCGCTGTACTGTACGCGCGGCTGAATTGGAAAGGGTATTGAGAATTTAGACTTTGTGCAATAATGTCAAATATATATATTTGGCCGAGATCATGACCGATGGCGGGCACGAAGCTTGAGATATGATATAATTCTAATGACTCTCGCTCGAGATAGATAGGGCGAGTTCGGAACTGCAAGCTTCTCACGGAAAAAAAACGACACCACTGAAACTGGATTCAAAATGGGGAACGACATATTCTCCAGTGCGCTTAACAGCAAATCCACAACCTGTGGTTGGGATGTCGTTGTGTCCTATAGACTCAACAAGCTGAACACTGTCCTGCAGAAAATGTGGGATAGAGGCAAGTATGATAAATGTCAAGTCGATGATGACCTTGACGTTAGTAAAAAAATAAAAGCAAAGTATGATTTATCGGTGGACAGTCCTACCATACAATTCGTGGATGGCGGCGCGGCTGCAAGATTAACCATGGGGCTTGACGGAACAGCCTGGACATTCAAAGCAACTGAAGCATTTGACAAGAAAACCGCCTTGTCTGAAATAAAGCTATTTCGTGGGCAGCATAAGCTACAGGTGGATGTACCCATTTGTTGTATACCGTCAGAGGTAGTCGAGTCGAATAAAATTGATAAAATAAAAGACGAAGCACATGTAAGCATTAATTAAGGTGGCATCTTTTCGTATAATTCTTTGCGGAAACTCTTCCCCAGTCCCGGGTTCATTCGATCCTGTAAGCAATAGATACTAATCATTTGCGAAATCTGTGAGCTTTAGAAAACGCATCAAATCGTGTTTGTAGACACAAAAACAGCAGCCCAAAGTCTTGTTTTTCATTTTCATGATATTCCAGCAAACAAATGGAAGGTCTACAGTATGGATAGCGCTGGAAATCTAGCGCCGCCGGTAGAACCAGAAATCGCCTTTGCTGCCTCGTCGCTTCAAAAATGGTTTCTAAAGACAGTGAAGATGGTGGACTACACAATAGCAAAGATCCAACCAAAACCTGGAATCGACGACATGGAATCAATTCTTCAGCCAAAATCTTTTATATTTACGTCGCAAGGAACTGGCGAAGATACTGTTCTTTGCATCTGGATGCAGACTATGGGCAGCGGATATCCGCCTGGTGAGACGAAGCCAAAATTTACCGCAGCGGACTCTCCGATTCATCCTGCGTATGACACTAGTATTTTTATGCGGCACGAACTTTTTAGAGATAAATACCTGGTTAAAAGCCTTAGTGACGCCTTCAGAACGAACAACAACCCTACTCCGGTTACAATTGTAGCAAGCGAACCTACGGACGGGGGGTTTGTATTTGAAGTTCGAATTGATGAAGAAAATGTCGGTCCGAATCCTGATTCGGTCTCGGATGCCATTAGTATGTGCAGAGCGATATACGAAAAGAGCTTTGCTCCGCTTCTGACTATAAAATTTGCTGACAAAACTCTCGGTAGACGAAATCGAGGTAGATGTTCAGCTTTCGAGTATCAGGGTTAGACCAAACAAAGATGGTCTTAAATGGGATAAATTCCTCCTTCGCGATAACCCTCTGACTCTAACAATACGATCTAGAAAGGCCACTTGGCAGGGGAAAGAGGTTTGGAAGCATGGAGATTGGTCTCACCCACTTGGAATCGCTAAAATCTGGGGCAAGATGGATTTTCAGTATAAAATTTATGAGGTAACGAGAATAATGTCCACGAAAATTGAAAACAAAGCTATATGGCTGACCGGTGGAGTTAAACTTATATAGGAGGTACCGGCTTTTGTAGTCAACCAAACCGAGATCGAACCCTATTTTTTCGATTTTTCTTCGGGATGTGTTAAAATCAAGGGCAATCTTGAAGCTTCTGGTATAAACTACAACATCAGTCCGGCGAATGTCAGCATGTCGTTTAACTTTCGCCGAGAGAATGTGGAACTTAAACCCGACTTTCTATTCCATAAGCTAGGGCAGCACAAACAAAAGCTTAATTTTTTCTCATTAAAGAATATATTTGCGGCGGGCACGGATATTATTGAAATTGACAAAGAGGTTGGACTGTGTACCCCGCATGATGTCTTTATGGTAGGCAAAGTTATCGAAAAGAAAGAAAGAGAAGTTGAACCCGTCACGGGCTTCTTGAGAGACTGTGCCGGACCACATTTTGGTGGTGGTCGCAGAGGGCGCAACGACTATGGGGACGGAGACTATGGAAGTGGCGGCTTTGGAGACTTCGATGATTCCGCCTTTCGTTAATTCAGGCTTATAAATTTTCTAAATATATACCGCTTTTGTAAATGAGAGAAAAATTTTGAAATCCGCCATTATGGAGCATTTACTCCTGTTAATGTTCTAGTTGGAAATGGTAACTATTCTAAACATAGGATATTTGGGATGATAATAGTACGAAGATTGAAGACAGTATGGATCAAGGCCTAGTCGCCAGTAGTATATAAGCTGTGCTCCCCTCCCTTTAATTTAGATTTTATCTCTCGTTTCAGAACTTCTTTTTGTATCTACTGTCCTTAGCTTATTGCGAGACCAATCCATCAACGGAGAAGTCTCAACACAAAAATCTTACGGTAAATGATAGGTAACCGCATATATGTACAAATTCTTTTAATTAACTAACAATATAAGGAGGCAAATAGAAACATAAGACGAGAAAATTAAGAAAGATAAATTCGAAGCCAAAGAAACTCACCTGAAGATGTTGCCCAATCCTTGGACTAAAGGAAGCAATTTGAAAGCGGGGTTGACCGGGCCTTCTCAAGAAAATCAATCCGCAATCCAAGCCGCAACGGGGTCTTCAACTCCTGGTGTTATCATCAAGGACGCGAATGACTCTTCGTCTTCTTCTTCAGGAGCAGGGGGTGGTAGCCAACGATCAATCAGTAGCAATTTCAAAGTCAACCCAGAAAATGGAACCTTACAGTTCGGTCTACCAGTCACGATTTCGTCCAGCCGAGGCGGGTTTGGGCCATCTCTCAATCTCTCATACAACTCGGGGTCTGGCAATGGCCCTTTCGGATTTGGCTGGGCAATTGACATTCCAAACATTTCACGAAAAACATCAAAACAAATACCTGCATATGATGGCACCGATGTTTTTTGTATTTCTGATATGGAAGACCTCGTCCTCGTTGATGAGCCTTATGACTCAAAAGAGAAACTCATAACGGACAATTTTAAAGACAGCAATTTACAGTTTCGGGTCTTACGATATCGCCCAAGAATTGAACCACTATCCACGAGGATTGAACAGTGGATCAATGCCAGTGACCCTGCGGATATCCACTGGAGGGTTATCACAAGCAGCAACGTGACGAGCATCTATGGCCGAAGCGACGACTCCCGAATCTTCAGCCTGAAAATGGGTAATAGGCGCATATTTTCTTGGCTGGTTTGCTTTAGTTTTGATCCTCAAGGGAATGCAATGGAATATTGTTACAAACGTGAAAACTTCAATGGTGTTTCTGATCTTCCTTTAGTCTCACAATTATCTGAAGAGCATCGCAGGCCACATACAACCTTGCCCAACCTCTATATAAAGTCTATAAAATATGGGAATACTAGGGTTTCTCGAGACTTGGATCACTGGGAGATACTTCATCTTCCAGATGAATGGCTGTTTGAGGTCTTATTCGATTATGGCGAGCATAACTCCCAACAGCCAACAACAATTGAGGAACATTCATGGGAGATTAGGAAAGATTCCTTTTCGAGCTATAAGAGCGGTTTCGAGATACGATCATATCGGCTTTGTCACAGAATCTTGATGTTTCATCACTTCGACGAAGAACTGAAGATGAAGGATTGCCTTGTCTCAAGTACCGAGTTCTCCTATAGAGAGACCGAGAGGGCTACTTTTTTGAAATCATATACCCAGTGCGGTTATTCTATGAGAGGACAAGTGAGAGAAACTTTACCGCCTTATGAGTTCAAATACTCGAAACCAGCACGCCTCCGAGACCTCAAAATACAAGCTCTCGAGATAGGCACTCTCCAAGCGTCAATGCAATCTAGCATAGGTGGCCGCGACCTACCCAAAGAATGGCTAGACCTTGAAAGCGAAGGTGCACCTGGGCTCCTAGTTCAACTTTATAATGGCTCCTGGAGGTTCCAAAGAAATGAGATGCCTTTGCACGATGATGATTCTTTGCTAGATGACTTCCGTCATTTCGGTACTGTGCGAGAGCTTAAACTGTTACCAAGTCTCTCTGGGGAAGACAATATCTATTTTGAAGATCTTGACGGAAATGGTTATCTGGACGCAATTTACAAAGGAGAAAATGGTACTTCTCTAGGCTTTTTCGAGAGACTCGAAAATGATCGATGGGCAAATTTTACATCTTTTCAACATGGTTTCAGTACCGAAGAGGAAAATCGCGTCCTACAGAGGATCGACCTGACAGGTGATGGCCGACATGACCTCTTAACGATTGACGATTCTCTTGGTGAAGTTCAATGGCGTCAGTCTCTAGGAAAGATGGGGTTCGGGTCCGAACGCAGAGCCCCAAAGCAAGAACAAGGTCCACGACTAGTCGCAAATGATGCCCAAGTCGGCATTTATTTTGGTGATATGTCTGGTGATGGTCTCACCGATATCATAGAAATCGCGAACGGACAGATCTGCTATTGGCCTAATCTTGGGTATGGAAACTTTGGGGACAAAATAAAAATGTACAATTCCCCTTTCATGGATAGTAAGGACCAGTTCATTCAAGAGAGACTCAAACTCCTGGATTTGGATGGTACTGGCACACTTGACTTGCTATACTTGCCCCCCTCTGGAGGAGCCAAGCTTTACTATAATCTTTCTGGGAATGGATGGTCAGATGAGACTTTCGTATCTCTTATTCCTAAAATAACGTCAATGACTTCGGTGTTCATCCTAGATATTATGGGAAACGGAATGTCTTCGCTTTGTTGGGCTGACGAGTCCGAAGGATCTATGCTGAAGTTTGTGAACTTTATGGCTAAAGGAAAGCCGCATCTTCTTACTCATTTAACCAATGGGTATGGTCGGGAAACGACGGTACTTTACAAACCTTCTACCTGGTTCTTTTTGAATGATGAGTTGGGCGGTAAACCATGGGTGGAAGGCTGTAAGACGCCCTTTGCAGTGCATTGCGTCCACAAAGTTAAAATTGAGGATCACATTGCGCAAACAACTCAGAACCAACGCTATGCATACCATGATGGCTATTTCGATGGAATCGAGCGTGAATTTCGAGGATTTGGCCGGGTCGAGCAATGGGACGAGGAAGATTGGGGAAGCGATCAGCAACATGTGTTATGCCGCCGTCCACCAATTCACACAAAGACTTGGTTCCACACCGGTGCTATAAACATGCATGCTCCAGCATACGCATTTTCAAAGCCCACTCTCAAAGAGAATTGGATTCCAAGTGAAGTGATATCCGGGGATGAATATTATGAGATCCAACGATGCCTCAAAGGCGTTCAACTTCGTCAAGAAACCTACAGCGATGACAATAGCGACTCCGCCGGCATTCCGTACTCCATAACAGAACAGCGTTACAAAGTTGAAAAAATAAGAAGTCCAAGAGAAGATAGCAGTGGCATCTTCCGAGTTTTCCCAATCGAATCCTTGGAAAGCCATACCGAAAGAAGTCTTAAAGAAGCTAGGCTGGAGCACGACTTAACACTTGAAACCAATTCCTATGGCCAAACCACCAAATCAGTCAAAATTCATTATGCTGCTCCATCCGGGATAGTTCTTCCTGATAATCTAAAGAATCTTATTGATCAAACTGAGGTTTTCTATACAGAAAGCGACTTTACTAATGCAATTGATGCGCCAAAATCAGACTACAGCTTTCGACATCCAGAGACATTCTGCAACAAAAGCTACGGGATGCGTATCGAAAGAGACAATTTTTCGCCGGTGGAATTAGCCTTCGAAACCTTGTCGCGAAATGGTTGCGAGGTCTTAAAGAACTGTAAGCCGTTGAAGTGGTCTGAATACACAACAGTGGTGGCACAATCACAACCATGGCCGCAAAACACAATGGTCCTCTTATCGGAATCACGGAATACCTTTTTACCAACGGAAATGTCCGAACTTTTACCAAAGGGCGAGCTTGAAGAGTTTTCAATTACCGATAGATCGTACACTTTGGTGGAATATGGCGACGTTTTCACCGAGAAATATCGTAATTCATTCAAGCAAAGTTTTGGAATCGATATAGACACCGCATTTCTGTCAAAGTCTCAAGGGGGGCACGTAGATCTGGACGGCGATAAAAGGATCTGGTTACCTTCAAGTAGATCACTCTTCACCGACGACAGTAGAATTAAACAAATTGTAGCTGCCCGCAATTCCTTTTACATGCCCTCAGTATCAGTCGACGCTCTCGACAACACTACAAAGACAGCATTCGACAAATACAAATTATTCGCTGTTCGTACCGAAGACCCAATGGGCAATATTGTAGAAAAAGATTACAACTACGAAAGACTAAAGCCGTTTCTTTCCGTTGATGAGAATGGCAATCGCAACCAAGTGGCCTTCGATAGTTTCGGGGGCACCATTGGCACTGCAGTCATGGGTAAAAAGAATGAAATTTTGGGTGATAACTTCGACGGATTTATAACCCAGTTAACTCAGAAACAGATAGATGCATTTTTCGCAGACCCTGCAGAAAATGCTCAAGAGCTGCTTGGTTCGGCGTCGACACGAGTAGTTTTTGACATCCACCGATATCAGCGATCCCTGGCTGACGGGAAGCATTTCCCTTGCTTCCAAGCTGAAATTTCTCGGGACGTTCATGTCAGTGATCATCGAGATTCCCAGTACCAAATATCAGTTTCTTATCTCGATGGAAGTGGAAGTTCGTTCCAAACTACCAGTTTAATCAGTTATGACAAAACAGCGAACAAAAGATCATGGCGTTTCAGTGATTGGTCTGATAGGAATAGCAAAGGAGTACCTGTAACCAAATACCAGCCATTCGTTTCGGAACATCATGGTTTTCAGTGCAAGCGAGACTCTCCAAGCGAGACAATACTTCTGGATCCACTTGACAGAACGATTGGAGTTATCAATGCCGATCACACGTGGACAAAAGTTGAATTTAGTCCCTGGCATCTTGAACGTTTTGACCAGGGTGACACCGCATGGATTGATCCTGCAAAAGATCCCTATATAAACGCATACTTGAAAACAATAGATCCTTCCGTTTACTCTCCAACGTGGTACGATTCTATGACGAGCCCGACTTCTAGCAAGTGGGAGCAACAAGCCGCAGCCAAGTCAAAGGTCTATACGGGAACAACGACCAAGGAATACCTCAGTCCTGCCAACAAATGCGTCTTAAGTATCATTACGGTTGCGAACAACAGCTATGTCAATAAATTCATGGTTGATATGTCAGGGAACACGATTGCCAAGTATGATGCTAGAAATCGACTGGTAGAGATTAAATATAACAACCTTGTGGGCAAGCCAATAGTAACAAGAAGTATGGACAGTGGAGACTCATACGTCTTCTCGAATGCGGTGGGAAAGACCACACATAGTTGGAGAAGCAATGCTATTTCTATCCGCAACGAGTTCGATGCCTTGGGGCGAGAGATAAAGGAAATCCTAGTCAACAAGGATGGAACCGAGACTGTACTAAGTCTAGTCATCTATGGAGAAACGCTTACCGATATCGACCCACGAAAACTAAACCTAAGGGGGAAGGTTTTCAGAGTTTGTGACCAGGCTGGAAGAAGAACGAATGAAAGCTACGACTTCAAAGGCAATTGCCTTGAGAAGTCAACCTTATTAGCAAAGAACTTCAAGTCGTACATCGACTGGAAAGCTCATGTTGAACTAGAAACCGAAAACGGCTTCATCATTTCAAAATCTCAATTCGATGCTCTTAATCGTCAAATATGGGCTGTCGACGCAGCTGGACAAGTTACGGAACGTGTCTATGGAGTCTGTGGAGAATTATTGAGGGTTTCCTCCAAATCAGATAAAGACTTGAAGTCCATTGACTACATTACTAACATCGAATACACGTTCGACAACAAACCTCATCGGATCGACTATGGAAATGGAAGTCATGTAGCAATAGAATATGACAAAGCTTCGAGACGACCAGTGGTGAGGAGGACTTGGCGGGATAACCGAGACGTTATGGAACACATCTTCGTCACTTACGACGCTATTGGTCGAATTTCCCATGTCGAAAACGAGGCGAATCAAATGCTTTTCTTCACCAATAATGCTTCCAACCCTTCGAATGATTATACATACGACGGATTTGGCAGGCTAATACAAGCCACGGGTCGAGAGCAAATATCAATTCAAGAAGGAATCAAAACGTGCCGTACATACGCATCAAGATCTCACCTTGAAAACGGTAACACCGAAATTCTTGGGGACGGAACGAGGATGTGCAATTATATCGAGAAGTATGACCACGATGAGGTTGGAAATATCAAGACTATAATCCACGAACCCATCTCCAATACACCGGTTCGAGGGTGGGATAAGAAGTATATTTACGAAGAGAAAAGCCTGCTGGAATCTGGTAAGTTTGGTAATCGCCTCAGTCGGACTGAAACTCTCGACGGAAATTCCCCAGAGTATTATGGCTATGGTGGGGCGTCCGGCCAAGCCGGGTGTATGACTTCAATCCATTCTTTTTCAAACGTGACTTGGGACCACCGCGATATGCTCCGATCTAGTTCAAAGCAGATAACATACTCAGGTACCCCAGAGACCACATGGTATATTTACACTAAAGATGGAACACGGATGCGAAAAGTGACAGAAGCTTTCAACCCGGCGAAATCGGATAGAGAACCGCGTATCATCCGTGATACTCAATACCTTTCGAGCGTCGAGATTTGTCGCGACTATTCTTCAACTACCCGGAAGCAGAGGGTCACATCCTCCGTGACGGGCAATTCCCTTCTCGCATCGATAGAAACAAATGAGCAAAGCGTAAGAACTGTACGGTATCACATGGGCTCCACGATAGAACTAGACGATAACGGACAGCTTGTCTCCTACGAAGAATACTCTGCTTTTGGTGCTAGTACATATCGAACTACAGATGGTAAGATCGAGGCACCAAGAAAATATCGCTTCGCCAGGCAAGAGCGAGACGATGAAACAGGTCTATACTATTGTAAAGCCAGATATTTTGCCCCATGGTTGGGCAGATGGATATCACCGGATCCACTGGGGACAGCAGATGGCAATAACATCTACGCCTACTGCGGGAATGATCCCATAAATTTTAGCGATCCAAGCGGCACAATGCGACACCTCGGTGGTAACATGTTCGGACTCAATCATAACACAGGCCAAAACAACGGGACGGGCCAGGCGAGGACGATGACGGCACTCCAACAGCAAGGGCAACTAGCAAACCATCCATTTGGATACTTGAACTTCCCACCCGGTGGGCACTTAAACTGGCAGCAATTCCAACAGCAAGCACAGGCCCACAACCAGAACCAGAACCAGAACCAGAATCAGGGACCACCAGTCCAATTTCAGCTTTTGCAGCAAGCACAAAATCAAAATCAACAGGTGCAGATGCAACCGATTCAGCAACAAGCTCCGCTACAGCAAGCTCAGCCTCAACTTCAACAGCAAATCGGACCTCAGCCATTTATCGGGCCTCAAATGCCCGTATGGGCCAATGACCCAACTCAACCCGATTGGCCCATTGGCGGTGGCGGTGGTGGTGGTGGGCAGATGAATCAGGTTATGAATCCCGCCCCAGTTCAGAATAACCAATTTCAAGGCTTCCGAGGCTTTGGGGGTTTTGGAAATCAGCAACCGCTCCCAGCGAATGATCTAAATGACCTATTTGAATTTGGGCCCCTTCCCCGGAATGCCTACAATACTTTCAATGGGTTGCAGAATGCTTTTGGCCAGCAGAATCAAATACAACAGCAGATGGCACCACGACAATACCAACGTCCTCAAAACCAGATGTTTCAGGGGCCAAATCCCACTGGTGTTTGGCGGACAGGCAACTCTGTGAGTTTATTAGTCATCTTCATAAATGAAACCACCCTTCCAATATACTGACCGGAAGCATTAAGAACATGAATCGATTCGAGCAGCACCTGCAAAACAACGTGAACCGAATGTATGCGAACGATCGGATAGACCCAGTAGAGCAGGAGAGACAGGATATGGTAAGAACGATTTTCATACAGATAGCATTTCATGAAACATTCTGACTGTAGCGATCGTTTACAGGAAATGGCCCTAGAAATGGTAGATCTTGGGAACGGGGAAGTGATGAATCGTTTGGAGTTCAACCAGCTTGTAAACGATGCGATGATGTATGATGGCGGCGAAGAACTCCAACAAAATGGCGGGATGCAATTCGAGGATGATTTTTAGGAGCATAAAGCTAAGCTTTGCCTCCGCTTCCAATCTTTCTATTGGTCGACCCCATTTCGTGGTCTTACTAGATAAAACTCACCACTGGAATGTGTGGCTTGATAATTCTGAGAACTTACTGTAGTCGTATTTCGCTAAACGGAATATTCACGCCCTAAATTTTCACCAGGCCCTTACCTTATTTCAATTATATCGGTTGTGTCAAATTGTGTTATTTTTTCCCTTTACCTTGACTTCCGGCCACAGGCTTTTACTATGAAAATCTATCCTGAGAAATGGATTTCAAGATGAGCAAATGAACAAACTTTGGTTGCTAGTTTGAACCGTTCGGAGAATGACACATCAGTGTCGTGTCCCCAGAGAGCGATAAGTCTAATTTACAGCCCGTAAATATATAGAGAACCGTAATACATCGTGATTGAGAACACGTGACACTTCGTTCAGCAGCTTTATCAGATGGATCTATATCGCCGCCTCTACCCAATTTTTTCATTGTCCCGTCCTGCATTTTCCAGACTAGGACTAGAACATTTAGAGATACCATTGCCTATCAAAATATTTATACTCATGACCCTAGGAAAACAGTCACCCATTAGTTAGTTACTAGATATATCAATCAGCTCCTTGGCGAAGTACTCGATTTTAGCTACACACATTGTCTCGTAAACCAGTAGACACAGGTGGGAAACCTAAAAAGGTATGAAAGCTAGTCGTGTTAAATGTCAAGTGTACGACTATAATTTTGGTTTTGTTAAATGTAAAATATTTGATTATTTTTATATTCTGATCTTGCCAATTTACTGACTGCTATTATGGCCAATCGTTGATGTGACCTAGGTACCTCGCATCAACGCGTCCCACCCCCCGTTTTAGCAATGCAACCAGGGCCTCAAAATGTCCGATCCGAGCAGCCTTCGAAGCTCTCCTGTATCCGAACGGTCCTAACACACAGGCTATCAGCATATATATTTATTCAGAGGACTGGACAGTCCCATAAAGTATTTGGCTCATCCAAGCGAAACACTAGACAGAAGAAACGCCATGGATATCCGGATGATATTACCTTGGAACCTACATTCTCGCAAGAAATCAACAAATCTTGAATAACGTTATAGCCTTGGCATCCGAAACCCAGCTAGACACCACTGGAAGGCAGAAGATCCTAAGAGGGTATATAGGTCGTGAAATATTTGCAAATAACCTCAAATTTTGAAGTTTGAAACCCCAGAAAAGAAAGATAAATCCCATATACATGCGCAAAGACTTGGACAGGTGGAACATATATTGTCTATCCACATTTTTCCAACCTTCGAACTGAGTTCTAAGATGGCAATTTATCGGCACTAGTAATCAGATAACTGCTCGATAGCTGCAAGAATGAAGACTTGGTTGTTAGTACACTGTATGTTTTAAATCTTGGCCGGACCACCTTCGGACAGTTCGATGGTCCCTGGTCCTGGAGAAGGTAGCATGCATGAATCTCGGCCGAAGACCGGTTAAGGTGAAATATAACGTTAAAGACAGCGGAATATATAAGCAGGCTGTGTAACCACAGCTAGCCACTTGGAATCAACCTTTGGAACTCTAGCTTGAGATTCTTCTCGTCAACACTATCGCGCGATATAGTCACTCGGCTTTCCGGAACAGGAAATATATATTACATCAAACTTATAATTATAAGGTTAAAATGAAGCTCCCGTTCTTAATCCTACTTACTGTTGCCGCTAGCACTAGCGCTAGCTTTTTTCAACGACGTGGCTGTGTAACCGACAATTGTCTGCGAGGTAATTACTGTTTCATTCAAGGCTTGCCGCTCAGAAGCTTCCATCAAAGGTGGCACTAATATTGAATTTAGCGCTCAAAAATACAGCCCGACCAGGTGTCGCAGATTGTACATCTTATTTTATTGCCGCTGGCGCCGCCTCGACTTCGTAAGCCTGTGAAATATATATATAGTTCAAAAGTATACGGTCTGCTGCTAATTACAAGATTAATTCCGAATAGTATAACTACCACCACGGTAACGATACGATATCCCACAACTGTCACAGAAACCTTGGTTGTAACAAACACGGAAACTTATCAGCCTACGGAAACGGTAGCCCAAACAATACCCAGGACGTTTACAGTAATCCTACCAGCTAAAGAAAAGCGGTCGGTAGTTGCAACCACCCCGGCCTATGCTTCGCCCTGTTCTAGCATTTCAAAATATACCAGCGCCTGCTATTGTTTGAGCGGATTTGTACTCCCCACTATCACCAGCACCAGCATTACAACAAGGAACTTTATACCGCCGAGCACGTATACGTACATCAAAAGTACTTCTGTGGTGGTAACGGAACCGGCGGTGACAGTTACGCGGACTACTGTTGTATTTGTTACTACGGTGACCCAGTTTTAACCATTGCTATATTTGTTAGAGAGAGCCGAAAAATCCATGAATATTATGGGCTACTTTGGAAGTTTGGTCTAATGAGGATCTTTCGGTTTCAAAGAGAAATAAATTACTACTGCTTATAACGAAATAATGCTTGGAGTATCAAGCTTCTATTTTATTTGTATGGTGGATTTCTGCGGTTGCGGTTGTTATGCTGCGTTAAATTGAGCTCGTGCCAGTGAACGCTTTTGTCATGAAGAGGCTTTTTTTTTTCCAGTTGACAAAATTTGGATACCAAAACAATGTCGCTGACAAACGCGATCGTTGACTAGTCAATGTTGAAATCTCTCCTCAGTTTCGGCTTTTGCAACTCCTAGCTTATCTGAATTAAATATCACAATGGCAAGCCATTTAAGTTTTACAGCACTTGGGATTCGAATCCTACTTCTGGTCCATGTTGTTCCGTAAGCAGAATGTTCACCTAAACTCATGTAGCCGCCTGCTAACCCTATCTGGATGAATTGTTCTAGCAGTCTGGCGATGAGAGCGTACGGATGTGGCGCGGAACAAATCACGATTCCACGGTCGGAGTTTGAGACATATTACAGCAGAGAAAAGCCCCACATTCGGGAATTCGCAGCGGCGATAGAAGATATCGATTACTTGCAGCAGTCGAAATGCCCATCCAACCCGGAGGAACTGGAGCTTGGAGACCCTCGTTTTCATATCATACCGCTGATTGAACAGCTAGTGAGGGCTCGTCTGGACTTTAGTTCCCAACTTGGAATCGATCTCGAGGAATCGTTAGGCCTAATGGCGGGAAGTGTAACCTCCGAGCAGTCTGCATACGATGAAGTGGACCAGAGGCTTGTCCTCAGGAATATTTATGGGGCAGAGTTACTGGCGCAGGAGGAGTTGAATAGAGTTCAGGCGTTTCTGGCTGACATGGCAAACCTTTCGAGACTGAGGTATCCAGATCTGGATGACTACGAGGTTAACATCCACAACCTGGCCGTTGAGATCGAGGATGGTGAGTATGATGGTGAGCAGGCGGTGACATACACCGTGGGCGCGAGATATAATCTAAAGGAAAGATTCGAAAATTTAATCAGTCTACTGGAAAGTACTGTGTCTGCTTACGACGTGGAGGTTCAGATGAATGATATTACGGATCAGGGACAGCTAGACAAGTGGTTCCCATCGGGTGATTCCTTTAGGGATATTTTAGGTGCATTGATCCGGTGGTCGGAGTGCTGGATACAGGGACTGGAGGTCGCATCAGAGGCTCTGAAGGTTATTGCACCAATAGATGAGCCGCTTAAAGCTAATAAATGGCGCGCTTTGAAACCAAATGGATGGGGACGGCTAGGTCGCGCAGTATCCAAAATTCGGAAATCAGTCTCAGGGATCTTGCCCACGTCGTGGAGTAGGGAGACTAGCCTAGAGAAAAATTGCTCAGAAAAGGACAATTCTAGCTAGCATTGCGCAGATGAGATGCTAGAACAATCAACTCCCTTATGGCATCCTGGATGTATATATCTATATATAAGCATCTATTCTATACCAACTTGATTCCATGGTGTTGTTTTTGTGGTACCGGCGTCGGGAGGCAATTGATGAGCACAGGGCCGGCCCCGACAGCACCGTGCGAGCCCTCCCGGAAGTCCCGGAAGTCCCCGGGAGCACGAAGAGGCCAGTTTTGAAATTTGCAGCAGGCCGCCGACGTCAACGCCTCGAACCTTCCATAGGCCAGCCAGCAGCCTTCGCCTCCTATCCGTATAAAACCTCGTCGACGGCATCCTCGCCCCTTTTCCTTCCTCCGTTTCTCGGAGGCTGCAACTGTGTACGCATGGGACTGAGGCTCTGATATCCAACTGGCAACTTTTTTTTTAGCCTTCACTGGCTTGCGGTTGTGATCTCGTCTGCAGCATCCCGCTTGGCTTTTATTACCCACCACTCTGGCTGGACCCCTTCCTCCCAAAACCCTCTTATCAATTATCAAACTGTGATAGCGTCGTCGTCGAAAATTACCCACCTCTACCGCGCCTCAACTTAACCGCGGGCGACGACTCCCGTCTCCCTGCTGGCCCTTTCATCATCTGCCATGTATGCGCGATTTCACCCTGCCCTTGCCGAATATCAGGGACTAACATCTCCTCTTGCTAGGGCTCCCTTCGTCGACCACCCTCAGATCGCTCGCGCGACACTGCATAACCCGCTTCCGACCTACCTCAAATTCTACGTCTGGCCCTTTTTCTCGATATATCCGCTCTTCTGCACTGTATACTTCCGCGAAGATAATTACCAAAAGTACATCCACAGCTCTGAATTTACGTTTCTCTACCTGGGTGGCATCATCTGTCTGCAAACGCTGCTATGGTTGAGCTGCCAATGGAACGTAAACATCAAAACGCTTTTTACTACCCGCTCGGTATGAATCTTTGGCGAAATTACAAAGCTATAACCCTTGAAAATCGCTAATAGGAAATATTGATAGGCCTCGAGCATTTTCTCCGCCAGTCTTATCAAAGTCATCCCAGTTGAAAACTCAGGAAAAGCCGAAATATGCGAGATCATTCACGATAAAGTACTTCACTAAAAACATGCTTTCTTCTCTTTCAAATACATCCGTTTCCTAACAAGTTACTCTTCGCATAGTCCGGACCAAAGGAGGAACTCTACTTTCTCTTCCAAAAGCGCCGGTTTCTCTACTATCCGGCAACTGGCACCTTTGCGCCTCTGGTCTACCCACTCTCTGCGACGCCTACACCTCAGCTTACATCTTTCCAACATACGCTAGGCATCCAGTCCGCCTCTGAGCTCGACCACTTAAAGCATCACTATGGACCAAACACGTTTGATATCCCCGTTCCGACATTTACCGAGTTGTTCAAAGAGCATGCCGTGGCGCCGTTCTTCGTCTTTCAAATCTTCTGTGTTGGCCTTTGGTGTTTGGATGAATACTGGTACTACAGTATATTTACATTGTTCATGCTTGTCGCCTTCGAATCGACTGTCGTATGGCAGCGTCAGCGAACCCTTACCGAGTTTCGTGGAATGTCGATCAAGCCGTATCCGATCTTTGTCCATCGATTAGGCCGCTGGGTTGAAATCCAGAGTGACCAGTTGTTGCCTGGCGATCTAGTCAGTGTCGGAAGGACAAAGGAAGATTCTGGTGTTGCGTGCGATATGATTCTCATTGAAGGGACTGCCATTGTGAACGAGGCAATGTTGTCCGGTGAATCTACGCCACTGTTGAAGGATTCGGTTGCTTTACGACCTGCAGATGCTACTATTGAACCTGAAGGAATGGACAAAAACGCTATTCTTTACGGTGGTACCAAGGTCCTGCAAGTTACTCACGCAGCTGGTGGCGAAGAAAACCCTGATAAGAACGTCAGAGTATCAATTGCACCAGATAATGGCGCCCTCGCAGTTGTTACAAAGACTGGTTTCGAAACTAGTCAAGGTCAGCTCGTCCGAACTATGATTTACTCCACTGAACCGGTCTCTGCCAATAACGTCGAAGCCTTGTTATTTATTCTCTTCCTGCTCATGTTCGCCATTGCCGCCAGTTGGTATGTCTGGACTGAAGGTGTTCTACAGGATCGAAAACGATCAAAGCTGTTGCTCGACTGCGTCCTCATCATCACTAGTGTCGTTCCTCCAGAGTTGCCCATGGAACTTTCTCTTGCTGTCAACACATCTCTTGCAGCTTTAAGCAAGTATGCTATCTTCTGTACTGAGCCGTTTAGAATTCCGTTCGCTGGACGTGTTGATGTTTGTTGCTTTGACAAGACTGGCACCCTTACTGGCGAAGATTTGGTCGTTGAAGGCGTAGCTGGATTACCTGTTGATGGCTCTGCCTCTAACGGCGCTGCTAGCGATATCACCCCTACTCTGCAAAAAGTTTCAGACGTCGGTGCCGAAACAACTCTAGTTCTCGCTACTGCTCATGCTCTCGTCAAGCTCGATGAGGGTGATATCGTTGGAGATCCAATGGAGAAAGCTACTTTGGAAGCCTTGGGTTGGACTCTGGGCAGGAATGATACTCTGACATCCAATAAGGTTGCCACAATTTCTGGAAAATCGTTTGCACAGACCGCTAGCATTGTCACTATTCGCCGAAGATTCCAGTTTTCTTCAGCGCTCAAGAGACAAAGCTCCGTCGCAACAGTCTTGCACAATTCGGAAGGTCGCCGTATTCGCGGATCATTTGTTGCCGTGAAAGGTGCGCCTGAAACTCTCCGAAAAATGATTGTCTCTGTTCCAGCAGATTACGAAGCCACTTTCAAATACTATACAAGACGCGGGTCTCGTGTTTTGGCGCTTGGATACAAATTTTTGTCAACAGATCAGGAACTTGGTGCCAACAGGATAAACAACTTGACTAGAGAAGATGTTGAGTGCGATTTGCACTTTGCAGGCTTCCTTGTTCTCCACACTCCTCTCAAAGACGATGCCAAAAAGACTGTCAGGATGTTGAACGAGAGTAGCCACAGAGTTATCATGATTACTGGTGACAATCCGCTAACAGCCGTACATGTTGCACAAGAAGTCGAGATTGTTGACCGAGACTGTTGGATCCTTGATGCCCCTGAAGACGAGAAAAGCCCCCATGAGCTTATCTGGAGATCTGTCGACGAAACTGTTATGATTCCTGTCAATCCTAGCGATCCAATTGACCCTAAGATCATCTCTGATAAGGATATTTGTGTCACCGGCTATGCTCTCAATAAACTCACCGAAAACCCTTCCGCCATCCGCTCTTTGTTACGCCATACCTGGGTTTATGCGCGTGTATCCCCCCTCCAAAAGGAAGTTATTCTCACCGGTCTCAAAGCTCTCGGCTACACCACTCTCATGTGCGGTGACGGAACTAATGATGTTGGAGCTTTGAAACAAGCTCATGTCGGTGTTGCGCTTCTCAACGGTACTGAACAAGATCTCATGCGTATCAGCGAGCATTTCAAGGTCACGAAGATGAAAGAAATATACGACAAGCAAGTTGCCCTCACAAAACGGTTCAATGCTCCGGCGCCACCACCTCCACCGATTATCGCCCACTTGTTCCCACCTGGACCCAAGAATCCCAATTTTGATAAGGCAGTTGAACACCAAGCTAGAATTCGCGGTGTAGATGTCTCTCAGATCCCTATTCCGAAGGCTACCGAAGGCGAACTCGAGACTGTTACAACCCCTGGTGCAGCTGCTCTTCAAAATCAAAACACCCAGGCATCCGCCAACAAAGCCGCAGGATTTGCCGACCAGATGACTACTATGATGATGGACCAAGAACTCGGCGAAGACGAACCCCCAACTATTAAACTTGGAGACGCCTCTGTCGCCGCCCCATTCACATCCAAGCTCGCAAATGTCATCGCCATCGCAAACATTATCCGCCAAGGAAGATGTACCCTTGTCGCCACCATTCAAATGTACAAAATTCTCGCCCTCAACTGTCTCATCTCTGCTTATAGTTTGTCTGTCCTCTACCTTGACGGTATCAAATTCGGAGATGGCCAAGTCACAATCAGCGGTATGATGATGTCCGTATGCTTCTTATCTATCAGTCGCGCAAAACCTGTTGAGAAACTCTCCCGCGAAAGACCACAGCCAAATATTTTCAACCCGTACATTATCGGTAGCGTTCTCGGACAGTTTGCCGTCCACATTGTCAGTCTTATCTATATTTCCAACTACGTCAAGGCTATCGAACCCCACCAGCGCCCTAAGGATCTAGAAAAGGAATTCCAGCCTTCATTACTGAATAGTGCGATCTATCTTATCAGCTTGATCCAACAAATCTCGACATTTGCTATCAACTACCAGGGTCGTCCGTTCCGTGAGTCTATTCGTGAGAACAGGGCGATGTACTGGGGCTTGGTCGGTGTTGGCGCCATCGCTTTCTCTTGCAGCACAGAATTCATTCCAGAGCTGAATGCTAAATTGAAACTCGTCAAATTCACTGACGAGTTCAAGACCATTTTGACGACGAGTATGATTCTGGATTACGGTCTTTGCTATGTCATCGAGAAGGGCTTGAAGTGGGCGTTTAGCGATTATAGACCTAAGGTTTGTTTCCTTGAGCACTGTCCTCTCCATATTCTTATGACTTTAAATGGTAACTAATATCTTTGATGCAGGATATTGCTGTGAGGAGAAAGGATCAACTTGAGAGGGAAGCTAATCGGGCGGAAGAAGTTGCTGTGGAGATCAAGCCACAGGCTGTTCCTAACGCCATGAGAACGGGAAATGCACCAGCCGCACCGTTCGCATCTGCCTCGGGATCGAAAGGCGCAGAGAAAGGCGGGTTGAAGAGAGTGAATAGGTGAAACCAGTGAAGTCCGTGACGATTGAAAGAAGGAGCGAGTGGCTTCAATTTTTATCTTTTGTTTTTTGATTGGTCGATAAGAATAAAGGGGGGTTAGGTACAAGACAAATGATAGAGCTGGGAAGATAATTAGATGTATAGACGTTGGATAGGCGGGTTCCTGTGGTATTTTGGGTCTATTCCCCAAACGTACCATCCTTTACGTTTTACGTTTTACGTGCTACGTTGATATAGGTACAAATAGTTCCTAATTCTCTAGCTCGTATAGTGATAATGCTTAGTATCGTGTTTCTCCTGTTGTAACCAAACCCGTCTATTTCATAATCCTTTTCCCCTAATAACAGAAAAAACATGAAAGAGAAAAAAACACCGGAAGCCTGGCGGCCAAACAACAGAAGCTTTCATTTCCGAATATTTAAAAACGAAAAGAGAAGTAGAAAGGCTAAAGTCGCAAAGATTAAGATTGCTGTGTTAGTATGTGCAAGAAAAGGTAAAACCAAATAATTAGATATCGTCAAAGAAGAACAAACAATATATAGGTTGCGCTCGTCTCCCTCTCGTTATAGGTAAGGATAATACGAATAAAAGAGAGACGAAAGGGCAGTCAGTCCAAAGGCGATCAAATATCCAAAATTTTATCTATATCTGCCCCTAGCTCATGCAAAAAAGAGAATCCAGAATCACATCCGCCAACTACCTAGCGACTCATCACACTGCCAGCTCGTCTTCTCGCTTTTCCAGGTGGTGCAACAGCGCCATTAGAAGCGGGCTCAACCGATTTGGCACCCAGTTTCATCTCTCCAACACGTCTCAATATTCCCATTAGCGACCTTCTCATCTCTTCGCTCAGCTCCTGTCTCAGCAGCTCCACAATAACTGGATAGAAAGCTACAACGTTTCTTCCAAAATCAGCATCAGGGAATGCAAGGTACCCGTCCATTACGTCCACGACGACTGGCTGCCACGCTAGAATATTGCGGTGTTGTGTCTCTCGATCGAGGATGACATAGCCGTGTATAATGTCGATGCATAATCTAAGATGTGATTGTTAGTTTCTTTGCCGCTTTCATGGCATGTACTAAGTAAAAGAATAAGAGATACTCACGGCACTAATGCCTCTTCCACATCCCGTCGGCTTTCCATCCTCTCGGATTTCTCGTCACCAAACATCCTGAACAGAATGGCAATATAGGTAGCGGCGCTTGAGCTTTCCTGCTTCAACAAGTTTGGAGGTTGCTTCATAAAGCCCTCACGGAATAACCTCATCCTCAATTCTTTGTCGTTATTAAACTTCCTAGCGAAAGCAAAGCTTTTCTTCAAGAGCGACATAAGGCGCAAGAGTTCAGGCGATGGGATTAGATCATACACGTCGTCATTCGAGAAGAGTTCCGAAACAGTTTCGATCATAAGACCCTGAAGGACGCATTTAGTAATAATACGGGCAAAATAGCGTTTGCGGGCTGCGGTCACGGGAACTGCAATCTGTTGCGATTGTGGGGTAGGGCGATAGTCCTCTAGTTGCTGGTCTTCAAGGTTTTCATTGCGCATTTCACCATCGGCGCTTTCGGTTTCCGCCTGGGGTGGGGTAACCGCTGAATCCTTCTGATCCGTAGTCTCCAGATCTATCTTGAGCCCATTTGCACCATCATCTTGTAGGATTTCATGGTCTTCGTCCAAATTTCCAGGGCCGAGAATTCCAAGAACATTGTTAGGAGTTGTGGCTGCGAGGTTATTGAGAGCGGTGAACAGTTGATGAGCTGTTGTACGCTCAAATAGTACCACAAACGCGCCAACAATCTTAACCCAGTGTTCCTTTTCTAATTTCCTCACATTAGTGAGAATCAACTGCTGCAGACAAGAACTACCAATCCGGGCAATAGTGTCGTTTTCTTGGCAAATGCAAGTAATCAAAAGTTCCAAGAATCCATCCAACATCCGTGAAAGATTGGTGAAGAAATGTGTAAACAACCCGATCAAATTCCTCAATGCTTGGATCATAGTCGTGGACAACCAAACAGTCATGTCCTCGTGGTTGTTGAACCGAGACATTTCGCTCTTGCTCTTAAGGACCATGAAAATAGGGAACAAGAGCTGGCGGCAAACGATGTCCCAGAAAGCCTCCGGATAGGATCCACCGTACGCGACAAGAGTGTCGAATAGGTGATTTAGCGCGCGGCTCCGAACCTCCAGGTCTTCGCCTGTCATGAGAACGTCGTGGAAGGCGAACAACACAGGGAACCAGAATTTCACCATGGGGTCCTCCTTGACGCTCTTGACCTTCGCACCACCCATCACGGTTTCGACACCGTTCTCGCCAGTGCCATTGGCGCCTTCAAAGGCGGTAGATTTTGGCGACAGAGAACATTCGGGGGTATCGAGCATTTTAGGGACGATGGTCTTCAGAATCTCAATTGCCTGTAGAGAGATGCGTTGGAATCTTAGATTCTTCGCAAATTCTGTTAGACAAACTATGAGATCAGAAAATGCGCCTTGTGCTACAATAACGCTGAACCGTTCCTTGTAGATCGATTGGACGGACTTGAAGGCGTAATCCACAATATTGTCTGCGTTGGAGATTAGCCAACCACAGTGTAAGGTCGCCGTTAGACTAGATTAAAGAATTACATACCATATTGTTCTTTCGCAGCAAAACTGTAGGTTCCAAACATCGTCCTCCACCCAGATTTGATCATATTACCTCTCGCCTGCAACATCTGGTTTAGACATTGGAGTACCATATCCTTCACCTTTGCGTGCGAACTGTTCGCCATAACGTGTTCAAATGGCTTCAAGAAATCCTTCTGAAATCTGAAATGGGGTAGCTCTTGGATCTCCAAAAAGCGCATACTCAGCTGTCTCAATGAATCTAGCGCGAAGAATACGATGCTAGTGTTAGGTAAACAGCCGACGTTGTTGAAGTGCTCTCCTAGAATAGCCCATATGTTTGACCATTCAAACCTGATACGGTTCATATTGTAGAAACTGATTTCAACCAGCTTTTGCAAGCTGAACATACGAGGGTTTTCGCTAGAGGCTGAAGACTGGACTTCTTGCCAGGAAACTTCACATAACGCACGTACGAAGTGAACAATAGCATCGCCATTCAGGTTCGAGCTATTCGCAAAGATCTTATCGACGGCGATAACCACCTCTCTGCTTCGAGATTCTTCGGCAACATCAGCGGAGTAATTTGGCATCTTGTTACGTATCGATTTTGATGATCTCGTCGAATGGAATGAGGTCCGTCTGTTGTCATCGGACCCTGCTCTTAGTGATTTGATCATATCCGGCAGCGTGCCTTCATCCACACCTTGTGAGATAAGCTGGAATCTCTCGAGCTGGCTAACTGCGAGCAATACGTCCTTCCATGAAGTCTTAAGGAGATTGCCTTCGGTTTGAGCAACGTCGAGTAGCACTTTGAGCGCCTCTACATTCTTCGGTTTCATCTCGCTCAAGTTACTCAACTGTGTGAAACGTGTGAGTGCCCCAACGAATGATATCCTTGGCAATTCCAGATCAAACAGACAACTGATTTTTATCGCCAGCTTAAAGCCTTCCATGCAAAGTCGAATGCTCTCCAGGTCTTGAGAATCTTGTGTGGGACCACTGAGTCCACTCAAGAAGGACATCCATACAGTCTCAAACATCGGCCCAATGTGCTTGAAACTTGACGCATGTACAAACCGAATTGTGTTATTCACCTTTTTTGAGCTAGTTCTCTGAGACCTCAGCAGCGTCTTAAAGAGTTGTTCCGTTTTGTTTGCCATCTCTTCTGACGCCTGCATGTAAGCTTCTCTTTGTAAGTCTCTACCAACGGTGGCCAAGGCTTGTCCAATTCCCGCCGCTAGACCCGCGGTCTTCTGCGCAGATTCTTTACTCTCACGGATAGCAACCTTCTCGTCTTCTAGGATGATTTCATTTGCCGCAATCTCTTCAAATATACCGATTAGATATTCTTCAGGCAAGTTGGCACCGTCATTGATCCCACGATTATTCTTGATAAAGTCTTCTTTCTTCATTCGGTTCTTGATCTTTGTTGAATGCTGGTCGACGTTCAGCATAATTACGGAGTAAGCTAGTACGTAGGCAGTATCGGCATTCGCGAAAGCATTAGGGTTCCCAGAAATGTATCGTTCAGCAAATTTCAGCATCAGTCGATCAATCTTCTGAGACTCTCCTGGCAATCTGAAAGTCTGGAGGAAGCGGCGTAGAGCGTCAACATAACGCATACGTGTGAAATCGAGAAGGTCAACAAAAGCGTGCATGATATCAATGTTTGCTTGGTCACCTTCACCAAGATACTCCCCAATCTTGTCTTTGCCTAAGATATTATTATGTGTGAGTAAATACTCTGCAATATCCTGAGGCTCCTTGCTTTTGATGAATCCCTGCTCTATAAGTGCTTTCACACCATGCTTAGGCTTCTGGTTGAATTTCCGGATACACTCCGAGAGTGCGTTTTTCCTCAACTTTGACTTTTCAAACTGGCTCGGATCGTCGGAAACTGAGAGGCTATTCAAATCGGAATTTGAGGACACCCGTCGGTCGAGCTCAAGTTGCGGGGTACTAGGCCCGCTAAGTCCCTTCACGGGCGTATGTTCCAAGGACTCACGGTTATCAACAGATTCGCGGGAGTTCTCGATGTTGGTGGCCTCAATCCCTTTTTGAGCCCAAGAAACTAGGGATCGAAGGGCCTCAACAAGACACTCTATACTATGGCGCTTGAGAATGTATTCCGGCGGATACTGCCCTTCCGTATGATGCCCAGGCGGAGGGGCAGCTCCTATAGAAGCGATTGAGAATGAAGGCGGTAGATGCATCAGATGATAGTGACCATCGGCCCCTCTTCTAGGATGGTTATCAATGTACGCTTGCTGTTGTAGGGGACTCATCGCCACTGGCAACGCCGCAACTTTTGATATGTGCTCAGTAATACGTTGGAATAGGTTGTCCAGAGCATTACGATCGCAGTCGTAATTGAGATATATTTCCACTAATGCTCGGGGATCTGACGATATGCGTTCGAACAGACCAAGAATAGAGTGTTTTTGCTGGAGGCTTGAGTTTCTGTTCTCAAGGATTGCGAGATAGATCTCCTTCATAAAAACCTCGAGCTCTTTCTGTTAATGAATGGTAACGGATTAGCACTAGATTGTCTACTATAGAAGTCCAAGACGACTATACCTTTAGAGCACTTCGCATATCCCGAACAACCAACCAGAAGATTTCACTGCAAATCTCGAAGACCCAGGGTACGGCGCTGGCTGCGTTTCGACTGAGTGAAAGACATAGATATTGCTTGATCGCCTGCACAAATTGGGTTGGCTGTTCGGACCCACTTCCGCGAATTGTAATAAGAGGATTCGAGAATACAAGAGAATGCTGTTTCAGGATTGTAAGTATTAAATGCAGTGATAACAGCTTGCTCCTCATGCCATGGCATTTGAGGTCGGCAATTTGCTCCGGTGGTAGAACTTTAATTGAGAGCTTGCACATCGCTCTGAACACGAGGAAGATGTCCTTAGTAAAAATTTCATCTTCGGCATCAGTCTCGGACACTTGGCCGCCTTCCGGGTGTATTTCCACTTGGTTGCCCCCAACAGCGCCATTGCTACTGTGAGGTCGCACTGTAACTGTTGTTGGGGCGTTATCCATAATCTTTTCGTCGTCAAAGCTTTTTCTATGCTCAAAGCTCTGTAGTGTAATCTTCTCACCAGGTGTAGCAGGAGATCCGTTAACCTGAGATTGTGTGTCTCCAGATAAGGTACTCTCTTCGTCACCGTCTTCCCCGCCGACGGTGCTAGGCGGAGCATTGATTGTTACGGTACTTCCGCCCGTATCCTGTAAGCCACTGAGATCTGCTCTTGCCTCTCGGGCCGCGATCCTCGACTTCATTCTCTCAAAGACAGAGTTGACCATCTGCGTAAGCGCACCTTGGGCTACTGTCTGGTTTGTCGCATTTCGGCTAAGAAGGAAGATATTGTAAACTTGACGAATTGATTTGAGAAGTCCAGCGCCGTGAACAATGAATTTATCGTTCAGCACAGCTGAAAGAAGCGCTTTGATGATTTGCATCTGAACTTTGTCATCAGTGACATCGCCAATGAAACAGCTAGCAATTGTGTCGATAGCGCGCTCGATTAGAGGGGTGGTAGCGGTGGACGAAGGAGTTGTGGTGAAATAGCCGTAGGAGATGAGCTTGTCGATACTGTCGAGAGACGTGACAGTAAGGGCCGTAGTATGAGTAAGACAGGCAAGCCGTAGTGGCTCGAACACTATCTCCGGGTCAGGTGCATCAGGCGCCATATCTTTTATCGCTTCGAGAGCACGACGAGTAGCTTCTGCAAGGTCCGCCCGCCGTCTAGCATCACGACTCGCCGCAATAGTTTCGAGGGTTTGGACGATGAAGACGGTGTTTGGGAGATGGTAGCGAACCGGCTGGGCGTGGCCAGGGGTTTGATTGGAAGGACGAGGTGGGATTGAAGAAGAGGATGAAGTAGGGCGGGCTGAAGGAGAGGATGGGTGAGATGACGGCTCCGAGGATGTCGTGACGATTTGAGGGGTCGGACTCGATGGGCCCTCCTCAGAAGTAGGAGGTACACGTTCGCCGTCGGCATCAGAAACCCCATCGACTGCTATTTGATGAGTTCCTTCTATCCCTAAGCCTGTGGGTTGGGAGTCCACCTGTGCTGATGGTTGTTGTGATGCAATAGCTTCGTCGATACCCACAGGGGACGTTGCATCTTTGAACTCAGCTTTGTCTTCTTCATCAACTTCTTCCTCATCTTCCTCTTCTCCAGTCGGGGCAGGCCCAGGAACCTCTCTGGAGTTTGAAATATTCGGAAGCAATGTCGGCTCGGGTATCGACCCAGCAGGGCCTTCGATGGCAGTGACCATTTCTTCGGTGTCGGTTGTGACGGTCGATTGTGGTACCTCATCGCCTGATAGCTGCTCATTCGGCAAATCTTCATCGCTCTCCCCATCTACGGAGCGAGCATCGTAATGGTCCACAATCTCGAGGTCGTCGTCCTTCTCAGAGGATGCATTTTCGATAGGGATTCCAATACCGGCACCTTCTGGGAGAGGCGATTTCTCCTCCGGATTCGACATCAAGGGGGTTCAGTCACCCGCCAGTTCCGGGTGCATAAACGAAGGCGAGGAGCGGCGAGAGAGGGAGTGTGAGATCGGGATAGCGTGCGGCCGGCAGCTACGCAGTTCGAGGCATCAAAGAGGGCGTTGGAGGTTATTAAAAGACGAGTAGTCGTAGATGAAGGAGATAGCCAGGTATCTTGAGCGCGGAAGAGGGCGCCAAAGGGCAATTAATGCGGGAAGGGTTGAAGCAGAGCAGTTACGCAAGTCCGAGCTGGAAATGATAATAATAGCAGCAGTGTTCTGGCGTGAAGCTATTTGAAATGGCCCCAGCCGAACACCAGCCGGTCAGCCTAAAATTTTGCCCCGGTCTCTTCCCCGGTCGCCCCTGAGCCAACTGCAACTTCCGGGGTACCGCGGAGGCCCGATCCTCAGCCTCTGCCCGGACGTCATCCCAACACATTGATCACTCTTCATCACTTCATGCTTCACACGAACATCATTGTCTGCCATGTTGCAAGTTAGAACGCGAACGATCATCTCATCTTACTATCAATATTATCCAATTTTGTCAATTATAGCGCATTACACGTCGTTATTAACTTAAAATTTGAGAAGACGCCCGGCTCTGTTTGGGCGACGACGCGTGGAACTATCCTACATCGGAAACTCTTAAGAAAAATTCAAAGTGCAAATCTCATTCATTTGCAAAGAATGTTTTTTAGACCTATAGTTATTTTTATTGCTCGGCTACTTGAATAGTCTAAATAATTGGTCATAACTGCATACATACTTAATTTCTTGAAAGTGTACCAGTTAACCGTATGGGCAATCCCCGATTACTCGTCGTCGTCACCCTGTCCTCCACGCGCTAGTCCTCCCTTACGGCCAATCTCCTGCACTTCCTCTGTTGGACGAGAACCAAAACCATGGTCTGAACGCATACGCTTATCTTCCGTACCGTCTTTCTTCAATCCGTCATGCTCGGAAGGCTTGTATATATCATCAGGTTGAGTAGAGCCTCCCTGTCGGCCAATTTCGGCAACTTCTTCCTTATCCTGGCCGCCGAAGCCATGCGATGGATTGGTACGCTTATCAGGAGTTCCTAATGAAAATTGATTGGTTAGCCTAAGCTATTACTCTAGTTATCAAGGAGGTTTCAGCGCATACCATCCTCCTTCATACCACCGTGCTCGCTTGGCTTGTAGTTCGACATGTTAAATTTTTATTCTTGAGATTTTTTATCTTGAAGATATTTAAATGTGATGAAAGGTGGTTTGGTATTCGATATTTGATATTCTTGTTGTATTGATGTGATGATAAGAAATTACTCTGAGAAAGGTGGCAGACCCGCCTTTTTATGCTCAAGGGATCGCCCATTTGACTGATGAAAATACTTTGAGCATCAAATGATTATTCATGGCCCAATACGAAAATGATAACGTTTGTATTCCGTCATAGCTTTGCTCGGAATGCACTGATGATATCACGAGAACCGAAAACATCACACATTTTGTATACTCAAACCAATTGGGAAGACCGAGCGTACGACTGAATCGCACGATCATGATGTCAGAGCAACAGGAATCGCGATCTCAAGTGACAAAACACTACATAACGCGTTACTTGGTCACAAATAGCGAATCAAGTCATCAGAATGTACTGTCTAACGGCTAACGGGGGCACACCACGCTCAGTTGTAACCGATATAACAATCCGGATGTTCCATGATTACCTAACCAAGACAGCCCGATCTCTTGCCAGGCGACGGAGTATATAGAGCCAATCAAACGAATGCGCTACCCAGATCGATAAAATAAACTATGCAAGCATCACTAATCCGATCTGGCAAGGTTCCCAATCCGGACCGTTGGGATCGAGATTCAATGTTCGCGTTCCTGATATGCAAGCATCGCCAATGCAAGGGGGACCGAGCTCACGGATAGCCCCGAGTTTCCCCATATTCCATTGGCTCCGCCATTCATCTTTCTGAGTTCTCGTTGTATCAATTGTGTCATGACTCTCTGAAATGAATCCAGAAACGTCATGGTTGCCTCTTCTGACAATACCACACGGTAGTGGATCGTGCGTGTTGAGACGCGAATTTACTTCCAACAAAACGGGAGTAACTCAGAAAAGCTAGTATCAAACGAGAACCACATCGATATCATAGGGAGAGTCCGATCTCGCCTATCTTACGGGAATGCTTGCCGAATCCGCGGAATCGTTTCCGATCTCGATCTCAAATCTGGCTAGCAACGGACTGTAATCCAATGAATTCCATGGCAATGCATTGTATTCTGCAAGTTATTTGATGCCAACTATGATTCGCAAACTCACTTTCATACGACTCTCTCGTATTACTATTCTATATTTTACATCCATCCGTATCTACTAACAGATCATGATACCCAAATCACAACTTTTTGCTTCATCTCCACCACGCAGCCGACAGTGCAAGCGAAACACGGGCCTCCAATCCTTCGTATAATTGCCGCCTTCCCTCTCTCTGCGCACCATGCCCTTGCCAATACTTCGGCTCCATTCCCTGTTGCATTGATAATCGTGACTTCATCGTCCTCAGGCGTGTGATCTTTCAACTTCTCAGCTGCCACAATATTACTGTGATAGGCGTTCTCTCTCTTATGAACCTCATGCCCGACCATCTTAGGCCCACCTGAGCAGGGAGGCGGTGTCGCAAACACTGGGTTCGTGAACAGGCTGTACGATACTGATTCTCCGTCAACATCGAATTTGACGGTTGCCCGATACTCCGTGCTCCTCTCCACGTTGACCGGATCACTCCTATCCACACCCGATTCCAGTGGCAGCGCTTTCAAAACTATCCCCTGAATCTTGGTGGTGCTCTGAATTTTAGGCGGGGAAGGCGGAACAAACCAGTTGGCTGGGTCTTTAATCTCAGCTGCATACTTGTCAAGATCTTCGTCGGGCTTTGGTCGGATACCCCGATGACTCCCCCCTCCTCCTATGCGGATCACATTATCATTCGGATCCGGTGGGTCCACCAGCCCGATCTTTCTGGCTTTCACTCGAATGTGCCTCCCTTTCCTTTCACTACCGATTCCATTCTCCAGCGGTGGGTCAAATGTAACAGGCGGGCACGGTCCAATCCATCCACACAGCGATATCACACCAGGCAAACTCCCCAGTACTCTCCCCAGCACGTTTCGAACCCTGTGGTAGCTCTTCTGCTTCGTGACAAACGAGCAATCGTAATAAGGAGCAAATCCTTCCGATTTGACGCTATCTGTTAAAAGCACCATGGCGCTCATAATTTTCAGCGCCATCCATTCGCCTGGCAGCGTGACTCCAAATATCCAATCCACAACGTGAAAGGGTGTTATTGTACCGCCCCTGATCTTACCGTAGACGTCCTCGGCTGCCTCTCGGACCTCGTGTACCCACGGCCATTTCATTCGCTCTGCGAAAAATATCAGGCCTTCCACTTGGCGTTCGTGCACTTTTGAGTGAAACTCCACAGTCCGTCCTGCGATGTCGTATTCCTCGTCATTATGCTCTTTCTCCATCTTGAAAGCCACGTTGTCATCAGTGGTGCTATTAATCTGGTCGATCCTAGCCTGAATTTTGGCCGTCACATCATCTAGTTTCTTCTTGATCATGTTGTCGCCTCCAGGGCTCAAAGCAAGAGCATTCTGGTAAGCTGCTTTCGCCCTGGTCAGGTTTCTCACAGTAGTTACATATGTATCTCCCACGGCCACCCAGGCGAGCTTTTCTCTTGGGTTGAGTCTCACCGCAGTTGTAGCGTCGTCGAACGCAGAATCCGATTTACCCAATGCCATATACGCCATCGACCGTGAGACGCTATTCATCGCGACTGAATTGTCAATTTTCATCGCTTCGGTGTATGTATCAATAACCGTCTGCCACTCGCTGCGCTTTGCAGCTTCCTCGGCTTCTTTTACCAACTGCTGGAATTTAACGGACTCTTCTGGTGCCTTAGCCATATTTAATGAGCTTGCCGGGACGGGTGGCTCGGAAAGCTCAATCTTGACGCTGGAAATCCAGAGATCTTGTATGATTAACGATGCAAGAACTCTAGCCGTGAAGCCAGCGTACCAAGTACCGTCATCGACTGCGAGGAGACGACGTGAAAGTTCTTTGGCGAGAATGATCTGATAGAGAAAGTTCCAAATCCCCATTACACCCTCGGTTCGCGGCTGAGCCCATTGTGTCGAGATACTTGAGATAGTTGTAAAATCGGTGAAGAGGTCACGCCGGTTCAGCTGTTGATAGAAATCACCGATCCGCATCGACAGGTCATTTGCGTAATTGCCAAAATATGTGACTCTAGTCGGCGTATTCGATATTAAAATCTATCAAGTCAAGTTGGATAGAGAAGAAGTACCTACCCCATATTCCCAAAGAACTCTTCCAAGTCATGTTTTTCCTTTTTAGGTGCCCACCCGAATTTAGACCCGACGCCTTTTTGAAACTCATCGAGCCGTCTGATTAATTGCTTAGCCGATACATTCGGCATTTCCGCATATGACACAAATATGCTGCTATCCCTTGGCTTGCCAAATGATAGTTCGTAGTCCCAGGCCTCCATTCCAAACCCTTGGAGGGTGCAGGTGCCGGGGTTTATATTCTCATATTTGGGATTACTCTCAACGTCAAACAGGACCGAGTCTTCTTCCGTATCTGTACTGTATTTCGAGGTGCTGGGCCTCATATACCTACGACGGTGATATAATTCTAGACAAAAAGCGAAGAAGATCAGGGTTCAGTGGCTCAAATTTGTAAACGGACTCATAAATGGAAACTTACCAAAACTCCCGTGACCCATCTTTATGTTTCCCGTAGCCTCATCTTGCCACACACTCGGACGCTCATCATCGTAATATACGCTAACCCTGACTTTTGCCGAGTAGTTTGACGAAGGCGATAGAACGACACTAAGGGCACCCTTATCCTTTTCCTTGAGAAACTGTTCGAGTTTTCCCATTTCCGCCCACAAGCGTTCTTTCTCTGCATCGGGAATTTCTGGCTCCAGTCCTTCGATTGACTCTGTTCCCTCGGCTGGGGTAACAGTTGTTGCAGCGGCCGTACTAGCAGTCGCAGAGAGCACCGGCGCCTGATCTGGCGGCTGTTGATCAGATAAAGTGACAGTTCCCAGATTAGCCGTTAAAAGGCCCAGCTCATCCACCGGCATTATTTGGTTCATAATATCGATTTCCTGAGAAAATTCCTGAAGCTTTCGGGCCCATACTCCGGGCAACTTGACGACCCAGGCATCCGCCTGCGGCCGATCCTTAGAAGAACTCGCAGAAGAATCGCTTTTGCCCGCGAGTTTCTTAAGCCCCTTTTTGAAAATGCCTCCTTCTCCCTTGGCCTTCTGCAATTTCAATCCACAATTTGCCATTAGGGCAATATCTGTCGTAAAATCCCTTACGAACGAGTCGAACGAAATTCCAATTTCTTCTGCGAGAACATCATCTTCGAACAAGTGACTACGGTTCGCCGTCCCGTCGAGGCCAAAACCTTTGGCCCATCGGTGGAATCTGCTTCGCTGAAAGTCCCATGGCGGTGGAGCTTGGATGAGGTTTAGTCTCTTAGAGACATCGCGGTACGCATCCGCCAGCAACTGAGACTTTACGATATGACTCATCCCTGGTAAATTTACCTCGATTCAAATGTTTTAACTTCGACTAGAGTAATATTATATTGAGCGATGCCAGTCCCAACAATATTGCATTTTCTGCGAAAAATTAAAAAAAAATTTGCCAACGCAAATACGAACCTGGCTAGGAGGGAGGAAGAACTTCCAAGGTGTGGATATATAACAAACCAAAATGAATATATATCGGACACCGCTTCCAAAGTTACCAGAAGAATCGAAACGAAAACCAAGAAAAAACCAAGAACGGTGCGCACAGCTTTATATATAGCTACAAACACCCCTCCTCTAACTCCCTCGTCCTTCATCCTGGTATTACGATGGCTAGGCGGGTCAATCGTGATCAAACACAACCCTGCCAAAGCTAACGTGGAGGTCTCCACCCATACTACCACCCGAAATATACATGGCGGACGGTAAGCAACGATTTTCCGCACAATAACAATGTTAACAGTTAGAACTAGTAGGCCGAAGTGGAGCTAGATAGACTACAAAAAGAACCAATCTGGTGCGGGCCCTCATTCCTCCACAGGTTTCCCAAGCAAGAAATTCTAGGCAAAAGAGCCAATATAAATACGATCACGTATGACCTGCACGATCGCGCATTCTCCACTTTGCAGCCCGAAATTAGCAAATTCAGGTCGGCAAAAATGGTGTGGGAAAAAAAATCTAACGTTATGCGCAACCCAAAACTTCAACTGCCTGGTGCAAGCTGCTGCGAATGAGCGTTGGATTTCCTGCGTTGCTGCAGGCTAACTTGTAGCCTAAAACATCTCCGCTCGATTGTATCTGCCTGAATAACTAGGATCGCGGCATTGTTTATATTTACATGATGTGAGTAGGCAGTGCTCCATTTGGGGTATGTTATTGGGAGTTCGCTACAATTATCAGATTCAGCTATTGTTCTCACTAGTCCAACTATCTGGACGCTCTTGAGGACTTCAATCACCTCATCCACTTCCTTGCTGTCACACAAAAATCAGCTTGATGTTTTGTCGAACGGTCTCCAAATATCATCAAGACTGTAGGTTTTGTTAATGTAAAACCCGTAGGGTGCGGGCGGTGCAATATATTAGAGATGAGTTCAGCCAGAGCACAAAGTTTTCCTTTAAATAAACAAAGAAAAAAATCCTTCTTACGTCATCAAAGCTCTCGTTGCTCATTCAAGTTTCCAGCTAACAACAGAATTTCTGACATGAAGCTAATTTTCATTCGTTGCACCATGATAAGAGAAAGAAAGAGAGGAAAATGTGACAGCTACGTATCGGGTACAACTACTCATGGTGACACTATTCCAAAACAAGGTGGATAAGGTTAGAAACATATTCCTTGCGCGTGAAAACATGCGGTAATGGTGATTCATCCAGTCAGAAGAGCTCCAAGGTTCGTATAAAAGGGAAAACACAAGTTCGCTTCTGCTAAACCAAGAATGTTACACACGCGAACCATTAAAATTCGAACCGTATAATTTTATTCCGATTTTCTTCACAAGTCTACCTTCTTTTCTTCTTGCCTTGCACAACTTTAAAGCTTCCATTCCCAATCCCAGCATCCCCGGGGGTAGTTGCAATGACAGTTCCAGTAGCAGCTGCATCCCGGCCTTTCTTCGCAACTTCGTTCCATCCGCTACCACCCTTGGCATCATCGCCATAATGGCCATGATCAACCACTACTCCTTGCTGAGCAAGCTTTCGCCTCCGAATAAATTCTTCTGCGAATCGACGGCCGTCGATTGTCGTAGATTGCTGGTACACGCTGTCACTAATCAAGTCGACCTCAAGGGGGAATGACATTATCATATTAAGAAAATCGTCGACTATTATGTGCTCGTTAGAATCGAAATCTCCAGGTTTGGTTTATAGTCTCGTTCTATGCTTACCGTTAACCCCTTGGTTCAACCCTTTCAGATTGATCTTGCACCATTTTGAAAATTCATCATTGGCGGTCTTTTGTACAGGAACAGGACCAGCGGTTGCTGTTGGAGTGACAGGTTTCTTTACAGCTTTTGCTGGGGTCGTAGGAGCGAGCATTGCTCGGGCTTGAGGTGGGGGACTAGCCACTGAAGCTGGCCCGCCACCAACTTTCTTTCCGCCAGCGCCGACTGTGGTCCATGCGCCACTGGCTAGATTACCTGGAGCGGTCGGACTCGGCGCTGCTGCTGCTGCTGCTTTAGAGGCCCATTCGGCGCGGCGTGTGGTGCTAGCGGGAGTTGCTGTCGTTGAAGAGGCGGCGGGGATCTGTGAAGCAGCCTGTGCAATTGCTTTCTGCTTTCGTGCTTCCTCCTCCTTCTGGATTTGCGCAAGCGTCTTCTTGCTAACTGGCCCGGTAGCGGCTTTAACGAGGGGCTTGGACCAAACGCTTGTGCTTGCTGGCGCTGGCGCAGGTGCGGCCCAGGTAGATGTGGACGGAAGCCCTGAAACATTTGGGGAAGGAGTGCTGGCCGCGGCTATAGCAGCTTGTTGGGCTAATTCTTGACGGCGGGCCTCCTGGGCTGCCGCCTCAGCTTTAGCAACCTGTTTAGCTTGGTTCTCTTGGATTTCCTTGAGGGATGGTCCTTTTTGTTGAGGGGCCGTTTCGAGGTCCTTTGCCCAAGGAGCAATTGAGACAGATGCAATTTCCGCGGTACCAACAGAAGGGGATTGTGCAACGGATTGAGCTGTGGAAGGGCGAGGCGAAGTGGTCGAGATAGGAGCAGGAAATGGAAGAGGCATAGCAGATTGAGCAACTATGCCCCAAGGATTCTTAGGGGGTTCGGGGTTCGTAGTAGAGGGAGGGGAGGGAGGTCGATGTTCTGAAACATGTTCGTCATCATCATCGTCATCATAAGTATTCAAAGATTCATTTGCAACGCTTGGTTCGTTCGTACTCGCTTCATCAGTATAGATACCTGGTTGTTGTGCCTGTTGCTGCTGCTGCTGATGTTGAGGTCCCGGCCCAGCGGAAGTCATAGAGGTAGAGGTAAAAGTCTCATTAAGATCATGATTAATTGATAGAGGCAGGGCATGGGGAATGGCGGCATAATCAATGTCTCCGGGGAAATATGAGAGACCTTGTCCTGACTCGAATTGTTGCCGGAGATTCTCCTCATGCTGTAGTAGTTGCATTTGGTGTTGTTGCTGAAAAAGTTCGTATTCATCGGCGAGTGCCGTACCGTTCATATCGGGCCTAGCATCGTTGTCAAAACCTACATCTTGCGTGATATCTATAGCATCATCGCCGGCAGCTACCTGATATGGGGGCATATCCCGTTGGACTCCGGCTTGCTGTCCTTGGACCAGACCCTGCTGTCCCTGCGTACCCATGGCTTGCTGGAGTAACTGCGCTCGCTGCTGCTGTTGCCTTTCCAGCAATTGCTGCTGGCTTTGGTACTGTCTGGCCATTTGAGCTCTCTGCCGCTCTAATAGCTCTGCTTGCTCTCTGCTTGTCTGTGCTGTTTGCGGACTAGTGCCGCTAGGTCTGAAGCCTTGAGGGGCTTGAATTGTGCTAGGAAATGTACCGAAATCCTCCCTCGATCCGAACCCTTCCAACGACGGATTAGACGTCGTATGTCTAAGCTCGCTGAACGGACCAGCCTGGCTCGAGGGACCACCAAAAGCACCAGGGCTCTGGATATTAGTCAGACTTGGTTGGCTGTGCAAGCTTGCCTGAGATGGATGGTGGTGTAGAGATTCCTGGCTCATCCTAGACATATGCTGGGCGGCTGCGACCTGTTTTGCGATGACCTGCTGCTGCACAAGGTACTCTCGCTGGCGCGCCATAAGGTACTGCTCTTCTTGTTTGCGTCTCTCAAGTGCATTCTGTTGCTCTGCAGTCAGAGTGGTGCCAAAAGTAGGGAAAGCACCTGGGAAAGGTGGCTGGACGATGCCATTAGCTGCGTCGATCGTATTTTGACCCCAAGGGTTTGGAGCGGTCCATCCGGATCCGGGAGGAAAAGCTGGCCCCTGCATAGGGATCAAGAAAGGCTCTCTAGAGTTCCCAACTCGTCTGATAAAATGACCGAGGAGCTCAAATTCTGTTTCTTCTTGTCGTTTGATCATCAAGTCTGGTTGGAAGAAACCCGCCTTATACCAGTCATGCATCTCTAGGCCCGAGAAGGGTCCTTGTACCTTTCCAGAAGGATCCTTGTAAACCCAAGAGATTTTATCAGGCATAATCATTATGTGGCCACCGGAGTTACGCTGAGATCCGGGTTGGTTCGAAGATGGGGGACCTCCACCGGGTGCAGCTGCGCCAGGTGGGAACTGCTGTAATGAAGAAACAGAGTTTTGATGCGATAGAGCCGGGAAGGATGCTTTTGATTGAATTTGATGCTGGACGGGCTGTTGTGCGTCCGGATCGCTGCCAAAGTAGGGATTATCGACTCCCATATGTCGAGCAGAGGTCGAGCCGAATAAACTTTCGGATGAATTCCTGTTTTCTCCCTTAGCCTTATCGCTCATTGTCAGAGCACGGAAAGCCTCGGTTGGGTCGAATCCACCATCGTCATCCAGAATCGAGCGGTTTTGTTGACGCTGTTGCTCTTGGAGGTGTTGCAATTGCTGCTGTTGCTCCGCAGGAAACAGTTGGCCAAGTCGACTTGCTCTTGTTGTGCCGAACCCGCTAGGCATGCCACTGGGAGTACCGATACCAGAAGAGTCAGCAGAGGGGCCAAAGAACCCGGACCCTATTCCTCCTGTCTGAGGAGTACCAGACCCAAGAGGACCGTCGCGAGGAAGTGGAAGGTTGGACCACAGCCCAGGAGTTCCAAGTGGACCGTTAAAGCCCCCCAAGCCACCAATACCGGGAAGACCAGCACCCATGATACCAGCACTAGATGTCTGGCTGCGATCGCTACCGGCTGCGGCTCGGAAGTTGCGGATGCCAGGAGCGCCAATACCATCTTCGTCCGCCGGATTGTCTTCAGCTTCAGGGAGCGGACTTTGGTATGGATTGGTATCAGCAGGCGATAGAGGCTCAGATCCTTGAGAGCCAGACATACCGCTGCCAGCTTGGTTTTGGGAGTGATGGAAACCAGAGAGGGGAGTATGCTGTCCTTGGCGTGTAGAAGACGGACTAGCAACACTACTTCCTAAAGCGTTAAGACCAGAGCCGAAAACACCAGTACTACCAAGGTTGCGGGTCGGAGAACTCATAAGATTACGTCCAATGGGCCCCATAGCCGGCTCGTTGAAATAGGATGGCTCTTGACCATGGGTGCCCCGGAGTTTGTCTTCCAATGGGTTATCGACATCAAGGTCTCCTGGCCGAAGAGATTCACGAGGGTTATATGGGTCCGTGTCTGTGCTACCGGGACGGCGTCCAAACTCGTTCAGGTTGAAGTCAGATTCCGCCTCAGATTCTCTCGATAGCTGACGGAGAGAGGACTCATATGCCGCTTGACGTTCCGCATCCTCGGACTTGCCATCGACATCCTCATTCTCTTCCTCAACCTTGTCGCCGAGAAGGCTCCTTCCAGCAGCCTTTCCCAAGCTTCCTCCGAATTTCTTGTCTTCGGGTTTCGCGACAGGAACACCGGAGTTAAGAACAAAGCTTCCAACACCACCAAAGGCACCGTTTGAAAAAGCACTATGTGCGGAACCACCAGGAGTAACTGGGCTCGCAACACTCCAGGGACCGCCACTAGCCTGACGTTTAAAGACACCACGGCCGGGACCCGAGTTTGAATCCTCAGCCTCGCGATTATCGTCGGTTGATTGGTTGTTATAAGACTGCGATCTGCCCATAAACCTATCGAATAGATTTCCAGAATCTTCTCCTCGATCGGTACGACGACGGCCAATAGGCGGGAAAGGATTGTTGTCACCAGTATCTCTGCGAGGACGATTCCTGGCGGTAGGAGATGCTACTACCGGTGGTACAGGGGTACCTGTGGATGACGAAACCGAGATGTTTGATTTGTGGTAGTTGCTGTTCAAGTTTGTTGCGGAGGCCGAACTGCGAGGTTGGTTAACCTGCCCCGGGGGACCTGACGTGCTATTAGGCCCACCGGGCGTGTTAGGTGTGTGATGGGGTTTCTGGACGGAATTGACACTCTGGAAGAGTTCCTTTTCTTCTGTTGTCATAGCTTCGAACGAGGCGGGTCGCTGTTGGCCCAGAGGATCCCAACAGGCCTCAGTACCGTTGCCATTCCGCTCCTTCGATCCCCATACACCACCACCAAATAACCCTTCCTTCTCAGACTCCCCTAACAGTAGCTTGGTGACCTTACTATTGTCGGACAACGTTCCATTTATTTCGAGAGCTTCGAATTTGTGTAGCATAAAGTCCTTTGAGTATTTGTAGGGATTTGATGCGTCTCTACTTATGGTATGAGGAGGCGGATATGGATTCGATGACGAAGGGGTGATCGCCCCTGACGAGATGTTCGCCGCCGCCGACACTGAGGGGTGGTCTCTAGGATGGTGAGTGAGGGTTGTGGACAGCGACGGGCGTCGAGGGCCTGACTGGTTGGATGTGGAGTTGTTGACGGGGGTATTTGATAACGACACGCCATTGGTGGTTCGACGGACCCTGGAGAACGAGGTTTTAAAATTAGACACCGATGATGAAGAGAGACAACAAGCCAATCATTCGCAGAGGAACAGCAATTCGACGTCACATGCGAGAGACATGCAGGCTCGAGAAGCACGGGCCGCCAAGGGGTGATCGGAGAATAAAGAACCTTGCGAGAGGCTCACGGTTAAAGATTGGAATGGAGGGGTTTGAGAGGGGTAGCAAAGAGTGTACCTGTGGAATGTAGGCATGTCCTGGTGTGTGGGGTGAAGAAAAAGAAAGAGAGAGAAAAAGAGAAAAAGAAACTCACCACTCTGTTTGTTGGCTCCCAGAGGAAGTTTGTGCTCCTGAGGAGACACCGTTTCCTATCGAGCTGACGTCCTTTGAGGCCGGAGCGTTTGTAGAAGAGACCGACGACGATTGTGCGGACATTTTAACTCCAAGAAAGATGAAGTGCAGATGACAAGAGAGAGGGAAGAAGCCGATGAGAGGCCGATATGTCTCTTTACGGGATAGATCCTGTCGGGAAAACGGAGAATAGATGTGGGACGCGAAAGAGAGCCGGATATCTGGCGACGGAGAGAAGATGTTGAGAAAATGGTCTCGTGCTCGTTTATTGATTTTGAACGAAAAGGCCGCCCGAAAAAAATAAAATAAATAAAAACTAAAATAACACAAGAACAGCGGTAAGGACTTGGTGATCGCTACCGGGTATGATTGTGTATACTTTGTCTCTAGAGGCGAGAACCGTGGCAAGAAACACACAGGATCCTGCGATGATGATGTACAATGGGTTCCAGAAGGTCGGCCGAGGGTCAGAAGGTCGATGGGAAGGAACTAGTTGGAAAGTCGGAGAGGTTTGAGATGGTTTGATATCCGGGGAACAGGATGCTCGATTGTGGGATTTTGAGCGGGATCGCGACAGGCAAACAGACTGGACTGTAGAGGAAGATGACCGACGGGGTCGGAGCGATTGGAGTCTCGGGGAGAGTCGAGAGAGATCGAGAAAGGACGATGCAGGCGACGTCCCTTAGAGGTTTGATATGCGAGTCTGAAGTAGTGGTGGTGGTGGTGGTGGTTATGATGATGGTGGTGCGTGTGTGTGTGGATAAATAAAGAGGAGAGAAAAATCGACGAAAAGAAAGAGAAGTTTTTCTTTTTGCCTGGAAAGGGCAAGTCTCCAAAACACACCCGGTCAAACACCCGCAACACTCGCGCCAACCACGCCAACAGTCTATAAAAATCGCAGCGCCTGTTGGATAGCTCTTCTGATGTCGCAGACTTTCTTCTGTTTTCCTTCTTCCCTTTTCGTCTTTGCGGAGAGCGGGATCGTTGAGCAGCAGCTCTTTCAGAAACCGGTCTCTTGATTATCTCCAGACGATTTGGCTCGCAAATAGCGCCAGAGATTTTGATGTTGGTGCGCAGCAGCAGCAACAGCAGCAGAGTGAGAGATTGAGAGAGATGTGGATAGCTAGAGCAGTTGTACCAGCAGACAGAGTTATAATAGCAGTAACGATACGAGCAGCAGCAGGCAATCCCACCGCCACGCGTTCAGCAAAAGGCAGAACGGAGAGAGACAGCGCTAATGGCAGGGTCCAAAAAAGAAACTCGCCGTTGGACGAAGCAGAGCTCTATTCGTCTGATAGAAATGGGTCCAAGGCAAGAACAAGACAACGAAGTACGAACACCGGGGCTATGCAGGAAAGGAAAAGAAAGAGAGAGCACTTAGCTATCCTTCTCGATTATGATTATGATTATGATTTATTTAGAAACCAAAGAAAATTCGTTGACACGTCGAATAGTTAGTACACAACTACTAGGTACGGTGTAGTGGTAGTCCTCCTCTGTTGTTTAGTTGCTTGCTTGGTTAGCGGGAGTCGAGTTTGGAGACTGGTTGGAAACTGGCAGGGTGCCCGGGCAGAGGCAAAACGAAGCACGGAAGAAAAAGAAAAAAAAAGAAGAAGGAACGAATGGGAGAAAGAAAGGAAGGCGGATAGAATCAGTGATCGCGGGGATTGGGGAGAGAGCAAGAATGAGGGAGGGAATGAGGAGAGGCTCTGCGGCGATGGAGATGGAGGGGGGTGGGATCGAGCGGCAGCAGGTGGTCGTGTGGTTTGAAGTGATGGAGGGAGCGGACGACGTTTTAACGTTTTTCCTTGGCCGGGGATGTCTTTTTCGGTAACAAGCAAAAGAAAAGCTTCGAAAGCAAGAGAAGGCGGAAAAAAGAACAGACGAACAAACAAAAAGGCTAGACGAGACAGGGCAGTAGGTAAATACGTACGCTCAAGCACTGCGCAAGATTCTTAACCTCTGGCGACCAGTTATTTCAGACGTGATTGCAGGGAAATATACGGAGCAGAAAGAGGAAGACGTGTCTTTCGGAAGCGGTCTAGCGGGCTAGTTCGTCAGGGCCGGCCTTCGCATTGGCTGCGTATAAAATGCCATATCCTGGCCGGAAAAGAAAAGAAACTTTTGGAATTTTTTATTTTTCAAACGGGAAAGAAAACCAAATTGCAAAGGTCAAAAATCATGGACACAGGTATTGAGCCCTACAGCAAAGATAGTTGATATCGTTGCTTCCTATCACGAGAGCTAGGAATTCCTCCGCCGCACACTCTTGTCCTTTCCTTTTTTTTTTTCTTTTTCTTCTTCTTATTATTTGTTCCAATCTATTCGTTTTATTTTTTCTTCGGCCCAGGTTTTTTTTTTTTTACCCAAACCAAGCACAATTAGAGTTCCTGCGACAGAAAGCAGATGAAAGCTAAACCAGCCGCTGAAATAGGAAAAATAGCGGCAAAAACAAACTTTCTCACCTGATGGAACTAATTTTTGTCGAATCGAGTGAAAAAAAAGAGCTCGAGTCCAGTGAGGTAGGGGAGGCCGAAGAGAGAGAGAACGAGAGAGAGAGAGAGAGAGCAAGCGAGTGAGTGAGTGAGTGAGAGAAATATGTAACTTGTGAGACGTCTCTACGGTCTTATACCGGTCCTTTATGTCCGCCATGTTACATAGACGATGTTCGGCATCAGCGCAGCCTCCTGATGGTCGACCTCGATCTCTTCGCAGCAGCCGATGTGCGACGGGAGCTGCTGCGAATGTGCCATTCCGAGACGCAATCGACAGGACCGTCCAGCCACGTGCTGTACCAATCCATTCTCGACTGCGCCGTTGTTTCGCACCAGCCCTAAGCCTAGACTATAGCACGTATATAGTATTATTGTATCGACGAGTATAGAACACTAAGTATAGGTTTTCTAGTCGTACAAACACTGCTGAATCCCTGCCTTAATGAAGGAGCTCGGGCAGGCCTGGTTTCATTCACATTTAAATATTTGAGGCCTGGCCGGGCGCCTTCCATTCGCCGACCCGTCGATTCGGACTAGCAATCCGTTTGCCTTCAATTGAATTGATAAATGTGACCTGTCGTATCAATGTATAAATGTATCCAACTACCGCGATGTACATACACGGTATAATATTGTGCCACCCACGATCAGTGCAATGGGCATGCAGTGTTAGAATTGCCCCTCTCGATCGATGGGATATAAACTGCCCCACCCCTCTTACTAATGTCAATTCAAGTCAGGTATAAATAAGATAGCTCCAAGCTAGCGCTCTGCAATTGATATCCGACGGTAGCCTCAAATCCTCCACCAAACTATTTATCTAGCAATCGTATAACGTTTATATTCTATCCGATATCGCCTCGGGGTGACTCATCATTTAAGGTATCCCCCTTCTCCCACTGCTGTCCTATCGCATTTCTCCCACTGCGGCGCTAAGGCCCCGCGTGTCACTCTACCACGCAACGCACTTTCCTCAACACCATAAATACCCATCCTTGGTCCACCTTTCTCTAGTTTCTCAGCTTCAATTGATCAATCAAATCTACATCAAAACATATAGATTGGTGGAAGAAGAAGAAGCAGAAAAAAGACTAGATATAAAGATGACTACTTTCGGCCATAATCTCCGTCGTCATTTTCTCTTCCCGGAACACTATACAAACCTCAATCATGGATCGTTTGGTGCCATCCCTAGCACCATCCTTAACCACCGTCACAAGCTCCAACTCCTCTCCGAGCAGTACCCGGATAACTTTATGCGCTACCACTCAATTTCTCTCCTTGATGAGTCCAGAACCGCCATCGCCGGCCTCCTAAATGTTCCAACTGCCGAGGTTGTCTTTGTAACCAATGCTACTTCGGGTGTTAACGTCGTTCTCAGAAACTTGACCTACACCGAAGGAGATGTCATCCTCCATTTTGGCACAATCTATGGCGCCTGCGGTCGGACAGTCCAGTTCATCACTGACACCACTTCGGCAACAGCTGTGTCCATTCCGCTCTCCTATCCCGTCTCCAATGAGCAGATAATCTCCCTCTTCCGCTCAACCGTCGCGGACCTGAAAGCCGATGGTAAAACCCCAAAGATTGTCATCTTTGACACCGTCAGTAGCATGCCCGGCATGCGCTTCCCATGGGAGAAGATGATTGCTGTCGCCAAAGAAGAAGGGGTGCTCAGTCTCATCGATGGCGCCCACGGAGTCGGCAACATCAAGATTGACCTCGGCGAGAACAAGCCTGACTTTTTCGTTAGCAACTGCCACAAGTGCGTAACATATGCCTTTCTCTCCTTATTTTTTTCTTCTCAACTTAGTTGTAAGAAACGCGATACATATATGCTAACGTAATATCAAAAGATGGCTGTATACCCCCCGTCCCGCAGCCGTCCTCCACGTCCCAATCCGCAACCAACACCTTATCACGTCTTCAATTCCCACCTCTCACTACTACGTTCCCAAAACCCAGGCCCAATACTGGTCTCCCATCTCTTCCGGCCGCAAATCAAATTTTGAACAGCAGTTCGAGTTTAATGGTACAATTGATATGACACCGTATCTTTGCGTCCCCGCCGCCCTCAAATTTCGTGAGGAGATCGGTGGAGAAGCAGCAATCATAGAATACTGCAACACTCTCGTCTTTGATGGCGGCGCTCAAGTTGCTAAAATCCTCGGCACAGAGATAATGCAGCCCGATCCTACATTGCCAGACGGCGGCCGTTGCCCAATGGTCAATATCCGTCTTCCGCTCGTCCAAATCCCCAAGAGCGAGGTCGAGACCGTCTACAGCACTTTCACCAAAGAAGTAGGCCATAGAGAAAACACCTTTGTGCAAGTATACGTCCATCACGGCACCTGGTGGGTCCGATTGAGCGCGCAGGTATACCTTGAGACTAAAGACTTCTTGTGGATTGCAAATATATTAAAGAAGGAATGCGACATTATCAATGAGCGAGTGAAGGGTTTGGCGCCTGAAGAGGCCGAAGAGAATGTCAAAGATGCCAAACCTGTCAATAATGGTACTGATGTGCATGTGGAAGAAGTGGAGGCGAAGAATGTGAATGGGGTAGAGAAGGCAGTAGGTGGGTTGAAGGTCAGCGAGCCTGGAAGAGTTGCCATTAAAGCCTGAATTTGGAAAAAAGTAGAGTGCACGTAATACACGCAGGTTTTCTCCTTACAGTCTGAGTTTTGCAATTTTCCATCTTTTGTGTTCTGGCATAGGTGCGAAAGGCTTGATCCCGGTCATTGAATCACTATTTTCTTAGCTATAAGCGCCTTTTGGATTGGCTATAGTAATATATCCCTCGTTTCGCAGTTTCTTTTATATACACTATGTGTCGAAGTGTTATAGTTTTATTCTTTATATGTCTTCATTTCTTCAGAAGCTTTTTTTGATCTAAATGAAACTTTGAGTCATTCTTTCTCCTCTAATTGAGCTAGATTCGATAACAAATCGATAAAAAAAACCATCTCTTTTCCTGTAGAGATCCAGATGCTATCATCTTAACCGATGGATGGTTCCAAGTATCACATACACGCTATATCTAAACTAATGCCAATAAATGCGCAACAGCAATCCCAAAACTGTCACCTAGCCTGCTCACAAGACGGCCCATCTTCTTCCTATCTTCCACAAAGCAGCGATAGCAGCCGAAGCTAGCTTTATCCCCATCACTCGTCCCACCCGCCATCATCAAACAAAACGTTATTTAATCTGGAATCGCATCCATTAGCAAACTCTCAAATCGGGTAAACGTATCCCTCCAAAGTTTCGGTTTTCATATCCGTCCCGATATCGGGATGTCGACATTTACTTTTCATACATTATATATACTGCTGCTAGAATGCCTGCATGTGTAGTCCCCCCTAGATGCCGTTCGTAACCGAACTTCGGTGGGGATGCTGTCCCGACGGGAATTGGGATTCTAAGCTTCGGCGTGGACATGTACTCGCTAAATTATTAAGTGTAAATAAGAAGGCTCAAGCTAGAAGGCTACAATTATCAATTTATGGTACCAGTCTATGATAAAGGAAGCCGAGTTTTATCAACCATCGGGGATATTCTAAGCAAGCCAAATCATATCATCACATAGAAATATCACGACAACTATGCAGATAACACAGCTACCTCAAGGATTGAACCCGTATGTATTTTCCATTTCTCGCATAACGTAACACACGTACCGAAGGGAATTAAGCACCAATGAACGGAGCAAAGTATAAAAAAAATATGAAAAAAGAGAGACTCTCTCTCCAACTACTATAACACAAGGCTCACCACTTCCCCTATCCTTTCTCCGGTTCTAACTTTCTCTATGCCTTCTCTTGTCTATCTCCTTTCCAAAATCCTATCTCACAACCCCCCAACTTACTAGCCTTCTTACCACGCCCATTTTTCAACATCATATGCCCATGAACTCATTTACTGGGCCTTTCTTTGTACTGGGGTCGAATCAAAGTCGGTGTACTGTGCAAACTTCCGGACACCGTCCTTCACACTAGCCCACACATTTCTAGCTGCAGGTGGCGCTCTTGGATCGGCGACATAGCCGTCAACGAGACCCTCAGCGGTATTCAATGCCTGTTTGACGAACGGCGACTGCGCAACTCTGATCCTAAGGAAGACAGTGTAGATGATGAGTAGGATCCACGAGTTGTAAAAGACGAGGCAGCCGAGGAGCAGACGACACCATAGGGCCAACTCGAGATTTGCTACAATGGCCATCGAGGTGTCGTAGTGCGACTTGACAAATTTGGAGATGGTATCAGAAACAAGGTTGGCTCCACCTTTCCTAGGTGCTTGAGGGGCTGCGCCTGCTGCGCCTCCAGCGGCGGCAGGAGGGCTTGGGGGAGCTGGTGTGACGGGTGTGGGGAGGAGAGTGGGGATCAACGCGGTGCGGAGGTATGTGAGGAAGTGGAAGGTGGAGTAGATAGTGAAAGGGAGGAGGGCGAGGTAGATTGGGCTGGTAAAGAGCCAGATGAGAGCCATGACTGCATTTACTATTGTTAGTTTATGGTTTTATGGCAAAATCTTGTGTAGAAAATTTTTTGGTTATCGTACCCAAGTATTGGACATTCTCGTCACCAGTCATCGCCATGACGTGTTGCTGGAGAGCAAGGCGGTTAGCACCAGCCTGCTTGATTCTGGCTCGGTAAGCCTTGTAGACGACGATGCCATAGGTAACCGCGCAGGCGAGGAAGCCTAGGCGATATGAGATCTGTGCGGCTGTTGTGGCAGTATTAAACTTGATGAAGGAGATGGTGTATCTGAGGGTTGCGAGGAGGAGAGTCAAGTGGCTGTGCGAGATTTCCCGTTAGTAACAGGTATAGTAGATAGAATAATCATGATAAAGAAAAGAAAAATACACACCCGACGAACCAGCCGAACTGTAGAGTTTGGGCAAGAACCAGGAGTCGTTGGGGTAGTGGTGCCGGCCCACCGGCGGGCTGGGCTGTCGGGGGTGCCATCTTTAAGCGGTTTTCTGGAGATATATCACCAGAATGAGGAAAAGAAGGTAATAGTCAAATGATTTGTCCCAAGTATTGAAGCTTAATCGGTCAGAGTTGATCGGGACTGTGAATTATCGAGTGGTTGATATACGCAGGCGAAGGGGAGGTTGATGGAACGGTGTTCTTTGACAACAGCGCAAAGGATGACGACAGGTGTTTTGCAAGGTGGGGCTACAAACGTTTGCAGGAAGTTCAGAGCTGCTTTCGAGCACAAATATTCATCAGCCACAACCCCAACCTCAACGTCAGCTCTTACGAAACTAGGGCAAGAGGAAAAAGACAGATATCGCGGAATCAGAGAATGACAGCATAGGAGGACTGAAGCCGGGCTCTCCGGCTGCCGGACAGTCGTTTGCGCCCGCTAAAAGAGCACGGGCATGCCTGACATGCGGACGTGGTGCACATGACAAACTTCCAAATATAAACCACCCGAAAAACGAAGGGATGAAGGGATCTTGGGCTCACCTGAGCGTCAAATAGTCAGAATGGCGGTGGTAAAGTGGTTTGCGATTAGGATTGAGAACGATGGCTAAATAATTTCCCCAGTGCGAAGACGATGGGTCTTTAAAAGGTCTGAGAGGCCTGAGAGGTTGAGTGACCGTCCTGTGACGATGTTTCAAACAAGGAAACCTCACTCAAACGTCATCATGCGGCCAAATCTGCCCGCTAAAACCCTCACCAGCCACATTCCTTCGATGCGCCGATGTCACCTTGCCGGAAGCCGAAGTATTTCCTGCTCGGTCAGTACTTTGCTACTTGAGCATCCGCAGCTTTGGCAGAGCTGTCCAAGTATCTGCGCTGCTGGAGGTGTGTATCTGTGGCGGTGCACATGTGGCGGTGTTGCCGTTGAACTTTGGCAGCTTGCGGGATTATATCTATCTACCAATGACTATACTGTGTATTTCCGCCAGATAGCTACCATAATAATCTACAACTCCTTTTTTTAATTTCACCCTTACTCGGTATCAGCAAAAACGTATTTGAGTTATTTCCGATCATAAATATAACTAAACTCTAGTCTAACTAATCTCGCACAATCCATTTGTATGATGTTCAAACGCAACCGGGCTATGACGGCTAATACTATAGTTTTAACTACGGCTAATATACACACATTTATTTAAAGAACTGGATTACATTATCGGATTCTTGCTTCATTCGACAGAGCCAAGAGTTCCTAGATTTGCAGCTAGCATTACAAAACATTGTATGTGATATCTTGTCGTGTGTGTTGATAACCGAGCCGAGGTATTTGCTTCGGTCGAAGAGGAAGGGACCTCCTTAAGCTCAACCGCAACACCTAACTATCGGCTATTCTCCGCATTCTGATTGAACCGCATGCGCGCATGCCACTGCGTGCCATGCAATGCAATATTTCTATCGAGGTGCACTCTTTTTTACAAATACCGATATTCATATTGTATTCGTGCAAATTCACATACAGGCGACGCGGTTGTTACCATATTCGATATATTCTAACTTGATAAAGATACCATCGCTTGCAGTCCATCGATCATGGCGCCTTTTAATGGTAGCTATGCTTCTGAAAAAGAAACCATCACCCTCCCTCCCTCTTACAGCGCCCTCTCATTCGAGCATATCCGTGTTTCTCACTACCCAGAGTCATCTACAACACCTACCCCAATCATCATTCTGACCCTCTATCGCCCCGGGAAACATAATGCTTTTACTCAAATCATGCGAACCGAGCTAGTACAGGCATTTCGCATGTTTGATGTCGACGACCGTGTTAAATGTATCATCCTCACTGGTCATGGGAAGATATTCTGCGCAGGCGCAGACTTGGAAATCAGGTTCCAGGGTGGAGAGGAGAGAATAAATGACCACAGAGATGGGTATATATACATCCATTTTTGAGTAACCGAAAAATATTTCAATAATGGCTTTGGCTAATATGCTCTCTGGAAAATGGACTATAGAGGCGGACAAATCGCCCTCGCGCTTCACCATTGCCGCAAACCCATTATTGGTGCTCTGCAAGGTTCCGCTGTAGGCGTAGGCATAACCATGACCCTTCCGATGACTATCCGCGTCGCATATCGTGCTGCAAAAATCGGGTTTGTATTCTCTCGTCGAGGTCTGGTGATGGAGGCTTGCTCTTCATATTTCCTACCACGGTTGGTTGGAATGTCGAAGGCTCTGCATTTGGTCACTACTGGAGCAACATATAGAGCAGATGACCCCTTGGTGGAAGGGCTATTCACTCAGTTGGCGGATACACCTGAAGAAGTTATGCCAAAGGCGCTGGGCATTGCGGAGGATATTGTGAAGAATACGAGCACGATGGCATCTTATCTTATGAAAGAGATGATGTATAGGGATGCTGGGAGTGCAGAGGGACAGCACCTGTTGGATTCAAGGCTGATTTACGAGATGTTTTCGAGCACGTGAGTGACCATACAATATACCTTCCTGCAGATGGATAGACGCCAGTCACTAACAATACAATTTTATAGTGATAACAAGGAGGGCGTCAAGTCATTCCTGGAGAAAAGACCACCGAATTTTACGGGAACAATCACGAAGGATGCACCCCAGGCTTATCCGTGGTGGTCGCCTACGGATGTATTTGGCTGGCCCAAGCTTTCAAGATTGTAAATATTTGCATTGGATCCCGGGTTATCAATTAATGCCTAGTGCGCGGCTTCTTGGATCGTTGCGTTGTCAATACATTTTATTTGAAAGCTTCGAAATAAATATAGAGTAGCTATAGGAAGACCAGTGAATGGACGACTTAATATCTCGATTTAATTTTAAGAGGGCCCATTGGGCTGAATAGCCTAAGTTTATACGATTGGTGTATCGACATGCAGGCTTCTTACTTCTATTGGAACCCGGGCTGTATAAATATGAACTGGGTAGGATCAACGGTTGTGACATCCGTCGGAGTGTCGTAACGTTAAAGATCGATGGATCAGCTGCACCCGAGCTTCTCCACTGGGTTATTTTGCGAGAATTCCTGTTCATTTGTGTGGTAGCGGTACCTCGCAAGTCCAAGTTGGGCTTTTGACGCGATATTTGCGCTTGTAAGGATCAAAGGAAGCCGTGTTTGATAGCAACATTCTGTGAGAATCGATACTGGTAGATATCGACATGCGGTTTCTAGCGGATGATGCGACTCGCTTATCAGATCAGTCGCTTGTATGAGGAGGAAACCTCCTTTCGGATGCTCCCCTGGCGAAAGCCTCGCTTGTGCAAGATAATTGGATCCCCTGTTCAGGGACCAACCGCCAATGAGCCCACTCAGCTGGGCCTGCCAATCCGTTGGCGGGCGAAATTGCTTCGTGCCCCTTTTTCCACCGCTTGGTGCTGGAGCGTTTCATAATTTGGCAGATGGGGCTTGCTGGTCAGGATGAAAATACGTCTACTCGGTGTGGTCTGAGATTTGGATTTCAACCTTTAGATGGGGGTAATAAATGCCAGACGCCGAGAATCATGAAGAATTGTGACCCAGTTTGCTCGTATACAAGCATTTTTGATAGTCCGTTTGATCTGTAGCCACACTTAGCAGATAGTACAGAGCACTGGCTTGAAAACGGTGGTGGCTGTCTTTTTTCTTCTCTCGCGGTGGGATTTGGACTGGGTTGGATTGGATTGGATTGGATCGGAGAGAGGCGTGTTGGAGGTTGAATTTTCACCCTGACCCAAATTAGCAGCAGTGCTCTCTCAACCCTGCGCTGGGCCCTCCCTTCTCTCTTCTTGTTCTCGTCGACAAACACTCCCTCACCACTACCACCTCCCACAGCTTTCCCTCCCATCGCCAACCATCAACCTCCATTCCATCTATCCATTCTGATACCCCCCTCAATCGCCACCTCCTTCATCGGCATCGCGAGCGATCCTTCCTTCCTCAGTATACTTCATTGATATAATTTCGACACCCTTTTCCATCGATTAATCTAGAGCTCGGGGTACTACATCACGACCACACAATGTGTAAGCTATTGATATCTCCTTCCCCTGGTTCTGCCGCCGGAAAACCATCGCAAGCCGTGTTTTTCACCTTTGAAGACCTGCGTCTTCATCCGGGACACGCGATGGACAGCCATTATTGCCTTCTTGTTTCCTCCAATTGACATTTTGCTCCTCTCATCGTTTACCGGGTGACGTGTTTGACTGACAATAATTCGTTTCTGCCCCATTCGAGGAGCTACAGCCGACGGAAGCTACTATCAACAGGACAACGGGAGCCTTGACGAGGGTGGATACTCTTCGCAACCCAAGCCCGAGTCCAGGTCCTTGCCTATCGGCTTCTCGCAAGTTGACTCGAAGAACATCGTCAGGAGAAAGCTGACCGGTTATGTCGGTTTCGCCAACCTGCCGAACCAATGGCATCGAAAGAGTGTCCGCAAAGGTTTCAACTTCAACGTTATGGTTGTTGGTACGTACTAGCTCTTACTAGTGATGATCTACTGTTTGAAAAGCATCGGTACATACATTGATGCTGTTATGACGATGATGATGGGGTAATGGAGCAGCAAAACGGCTAGCTGGCGTCTACCGACGTGATTTAACTTCAGATTCAGGGGCCGAATGGAAAGCTAATTCTGGAAACCATAGGTGAATCCGGTCTCGGAAAGTCAACTCTCGTAAATACTCTCTTCAACACATCTCTCTACCCACCAAAGGAGCGCAAGGGACCCTCTCTTGAGATTATCCCCAAGACGGTGTCTATCCAGTCCATCTCTGCAGACATCGAAGAGAATGGTGTTAGACTTCGCCTCACTGTTGTCGATACTCCCGGGTTTGGAGACTTTGTTAACAATGATGAGTCCTGGCGCCCCATCATCGATAACATTGAGCAACGTTTCGACGCGTATCTCGATGCCGAGAACAAGGTCAACCGTATCAATATTGTTGATAATAGGATCCACGCGTGTGTCTACTTCATCCAACCAACCGGACACTCCTTGAAGCCATTGGACATCGAGGTTATGCGCAGACTGCATACCAAGGTCAATCTCATCCCGGTCATCGCCAAGGCCGACACACTCACCGATGACGAAGTCGCTCTGTTCAAGAAGAGAGTATGTGCTAAGCTCTATCCATTATTGTAACCAACATGTATAAAAAAAAAAACCAACTAGCTAACAGCCGTTTTGTAGATCTTGTCCGATATCCAACATCACTCTATTCAGATCTTCGAGGGGCCTCGTTATGAACTCGATGACGACGAGACCATCGCTGAAAACAACGAAATCATGTCCAAGGTTCCATTTGCTGTTGTTGGTGCCAACGCTGAAGTGACCGATAACACCGGCCGTATGGTTCGTGGCAGACGTTACCCATGGGGTGTCATCGAGGTCGATAACGAGGAGCACTGCGACTTTGTCAAGCTCCGCCAGATGCTCATCCGCACTCACATGGAGGAACTTAAGGAACACACCGCCAACACACTCTACGAGAACTACAGAAGCGAAAAGCTTGAGACCATGGGTGTCATCCAAGATCCTACCGTCTTTAAAGAAGTTAACCCAGCTGTTAAGCAGGAGGAAGAACGAGCTCTTCACGAAGCCAAGCTCGCCAAGATGGAAGCCGAGATGAAGATGGTTTTCAGTCAAAAGGTCGCAGAAAAAGAGAGCAAACTGATGCAGAGCGAAGAAGAGTTATATGCCCGACATCGTGAGATGAAGGAGCAGCTTGAGAAGCAAAGACTCGATCTTGAAGACAAGAAGAACAGAGTCGAGAGCGGGCGGCCTATTGAGGAGAAGGGAAAGAGAAAGGGATTCTCGCTACGAAACTAGTCGGACGCAGCGTACAGAACCTTTTGAAAAGAGGCTTCAATTCAATTTTGGGGACTTCTTGTGTGTGGGAAATATCTGCCTTTCTCTCCGATCTCTTGCCATGCTCCTCACGTACGACCCCGAACGTCTTCTCTTTCATACTTTTGTTTCCCTTTGTCGCCATTTTCATCTAACAGACTTGTTTTGTGAGCGGATTGTGTGTTGTTACTTCATCTAATCGAACTACCCCACCCGCGCGCCCCTCTGCAACATCACTGACTCTACGTCGAACAAAATCTCCTTGTCATCATCTTGTTCTTTTCTCTACTTACCCCTTTTAAACCACACTTATTTGTAAAACTCGAGAGAAGGCTGAAGAAACAGAAATACGAACGCAGAAAATATTTGATCTTGTGACGGCTGTGCAGAAACGATAGAAGGAGGAAGCCTAATGCCTTGCTATCATCCATCCCATTTCCCTTTGTACGGTTTTCCCACTTTTTCTTATTTCATTTTTATATCGCGTGCTTTTCCCCGACTTTCTCACCTCAATGGTGAGCAATTAGGTTTCCCTTCTTGTTTTATTTGGTTCAATCGCCTCTTCTCCTCGGACCCTTTCTTCCTTCAGCCCTCCCCTTCCTTCTCTTTCTCTTTTGTACCGACAATAAACAATAGTAGTATATACTTGTAGTACGTTTACTTTTTATTCTTTTCCTTTAATGAAAAAATTGACAAAAAAAAGATACGATTGTCTTGAAGAATAAGCCCGCGTGACGTAAGATACAAGTTGCTGTCATCAACTCTCAGAGAATTCTAGAAGAAGTGACAATTGAAGCAAAACTGTTGTAAGTTTAGCGCTGTCGGCTTCACTGGTGAAGCTCCCCATCAAGGAAGCAACCCATCGCGTTTCGCAACTTGGGGTCCCAGATATCCCGAGGCAACACTGAACCCGAAGACCCGAGGCGATGTTTATTTGGAAACCCTGCCATGTGGTTGGCTGACAAACTGTATGACTTAATACGTGCCTGCGCGCTCTGCCTGGCTGCCCACACCCAAAGCTTCTAGCTCGCCATCAGAATTTGGTCGGCTTGCGAGGTTGTTGACGACGCCGTCGGACTTCGGAGCATCTTTCCCTCCCGGTTCCGCCGCACGCCTGTGGTTGCCTCAAGCTTTTGGCGCTCACGGAGGCTCGCTTATCCGGGGCGATTGTTCGCAGCTTGCTGAATTATCCAACAAAAGAAGTTCCTGCTTGTTTGTACGAACACGGTCGGCCTCGCCATTTGGGGGTCTTAACCACCATTAAATGCTTTGATGCGTTTCGTAGGTCGCTGATATCACAATGACCACATGGTACCCAAATTATAAAAGCGATGGCTTTCCCAGGTATTGATCATCCTTCAATCTAATATACAGCACCGATTTAGTACAACTACCTACTTACAATATTCTGGGTCGTTTGCGATATTGGTCGATTTGATATAGCCAATTGATTGACAGACGTACGTCTCGAGTATCACCTCCTAGAAAACATCGACATGGCCACAATGCAGTCTTTCCACCTCCCCACGGGTTTCGGCCACCCGTCTACCTATAAGCTCGGACTCCTCCCTAAACCTACGGTCTCTCAACCAGACCACATTTCCATCAAAGTCCACGCCGCATCTCTCAACCCAATCGACTTACGTATCGCCGAAGGCACGGTGAAGCTCATGCTCCCTACACAGGATTTCCCTTACAAAATCGGGTATGACGCCAGCGGCGTAGTCGAGGATCTCGGCGAAGACGCCAAGAAAGCAGGGTGGAACGTCGGCGACGAGATATTCGTCCGTTTGCCGCATGAACACCGAGGGAGTTTGAGCGAGTACGCATTAACCACTACACATTTCGTGGCGAGAAAACCGAAGAATATCAGCCATGTGGAAGCGGCGAGTCTGCCTTTGGTCAGTGTGACGGCTTATCAGGCTCTTGGGAGAATCGAAGGGGGTATAAAAGGGTTGGAGGGCAAAAGTGTGTTGGTTACTGCCGGGAGTATGTTTCCTTCTTAATTGTTGATTTTTATGGCAGCCGGTTTAGGATATTTCAAGTTGCTAATCGGATGTGATTTATCTAGTGGGTGGTGCCGGCAGTATTGGAGTTCAGATAGCCAAGGCATTTGGGGCTAAAGAGGTCATTACGACTATTTCTACGTCAAAAACTCCTAGGGCAAAGGAATTGTTCGGTGCAGCTGTGGATCGATGTGTGTACCTTTTTTTTTTTTTTTTTTTTCTTTCGGGATTAACAGCTTTCTTAGAGATACCTGCTGACGACTGCTAGATATTGACTACAAAAAGGAAGATCCTGCTAAGGTCATTGAACCCCGCTCGTTGGATTTCATTTTTGATACAGCCGGGGGCACTGTTTCCCCGCTATTCCAACTCCTCAAGGAAAACCATCATTTCGTTTCCATCGCCGCTATGCCATCTGGTGTGGAAATCAAAAAATCGATGCCAGACACCCCATGGTATGTGGCGTTTGCGTTGGACATTAATGCGAGATGGAGAACTTCCGGGCCAGCAAAGAAGGCGGGTGTGTATTATGACTATCATAGACTTCAACCAAACGGGGCAGATCTCAGTGTTATTTCAAAGATGGTGGAGGATGGCAAAGTGAAACCTGTTGTGGGGGATGTGTTTTCATTTGATGAGGAGAACTGTAGGAAGGCGGCAGAGTTGGTGCAAGGGAATGGGAGCAGTAAGGGTGGGAAGGTGGTGATTCAACTGGTAGCCTGAACTAGCTTATCTGATCTCAGAAATTATATATAATGAAGGGTTTGCTTCGTGGTAGTTTTGCTATTTGCTTGTTGGCGATGGCTTATTTATTGAGAAGATATGGCGTTTTGGTATATATAACTAGCTATAATACTCAAGTTCCGAAGCGCGCCTAGCGTCTTAATCTGAGATTTAACTTTCAAACTCTTTGAAACAATTCACGTTATTATGATGTCATCTTCCACATTATCACGAAATTTATGTAAAACTTTATGTCGTCGATATCTAGGATCAGAATGGGGGCGCTGGTGCGCGACTTGTTGATTCAGTATTGTACGCGATGCTAAGCACCAGAAGCCATTGCCATATTGCTACAATAATTTATAAATTCGAGCCGTCCAACCTCTGCAGGCTAGTAGAACCAAAGTCATGTTGAACCGAAATATCTCAGACTGCGGCAATGATGAAATTGTAAGGATCGTTAGAGGGTCTCGTGATGCGGAAGCCCGCAAAAAGAATTCTGTATCAGACGGGTCTGTGTCACCACTTAATGGTACCAACACCGGATATTCCCTGTTTACAAACTGTGCAGTACCCTTGCTAACTTCAGTTTCCGGAAATTCCAACCCGTATGCTCCGAGACCACCATTTTGTGTTCATGCCAACTTGGGTAATTTTTCGGTCATTGGAGGGATATATTACAGGTTGGCTAACAGCATAAAGTTGTGTCTGGGAGCCCTAACAGTTTGAAACGTAATTGCGCCTAGTTTATGAAGAACAAAGTGTACGAATTAGGACTTTATAGGCAGCTTCTAGACCAAGGAGAGAGTCTTTTGACCAATGACATCGGCTCTAGCACCCAATCCAGATATCCAGGTATGATACTGCTTCTGGTGTAACGTGGGGCCGAATATTTATGGGAACTGCTATCTCTCGGAAACGAGGACTTGTCTGATTCGTGGCTCCAGAGGGTACATACCGACACTGACAGTATGTCAGGTCAGGAATAGAGCCTTACTGGGATCCACTTTTTTCTTTTTATCTACAGTAGATACTTGCTGGAATTCAAGTTAGCGGAGATTTCGCGGGATTGGATTGGGTCTTTGAGGGGCAAGAAGGGAAACATCAAGCTGAATGCTCTCATGCCGCACTGGTTCTGGCTGCGTGGTGTAACGAGTTTGCTGCTGCTGCTGCGTGCCCTGCTTCCAACTTGACTCTGCTTTTCCTGCAGCCAGCCAGTCTCTCTCATCCTCACTCGCGTTCTCATCTCCACTGCTACTCTCCTTCCTCCCTTCCTAGAATTCCTCCCTTTAATCACAAGAACCAACACTGTCAACATCACCCTCAATTCCCTATCACACCCTTTCCTCATCATCCAATACTTTCTTTATATATATAAAACTTTTGTCGATTGTCTAATCCAGGTAATTGACCGCCTCACAAGAGTATGTTTCTTCTCTGCAGCTTTGTGTTCCTCCATTGCTTTGACCTATCCATTGTATCGCTTTTTTTATATCGATAAATTGCAATTGCCCAGAAGAATGTAGCAGCCGACCATGTGCCAATCTGTTCCATTACTTGAATACTTAATTCCTTCTGTATTATACCATATTTGCATATCTAACGGACCATGGTGTTAATTGCCGCTCATTATATTCCATCCACTGATCAGATCCTCATCGCCAAGCTTAAATTAGCATCAAATTTCCATCTACCCATATCGCCTCAATGCTTGCCATTGCACGTACCCGTGGCGGTAGTCTCCCGATGGAACCTGCGAGTAGCCTTGGCAAGCGAATTAGCATCAAACCGTGGGGCCACGATTGCAGAGAGCATCGATCTTGGAGATGCGTCTGGTGCGAGTCACTTTACTGCTTTGTGAGTCTACCTAGCTCTATCTCTTAAGTAGCTTTCTTTCCCTAACATTCTCCTAGGAATGCGATACCGGTACCACTGCCTTCATTGATCGATTTCCATACCATCGCTTGTGTGAAAAGCACCTCTCTGAGCTCCCAGGCGACACTGTTCCTCCCTCTCAGTTTGATTCTGGCGTCTCAACCCCTTCCACGGTCGGTCTTTTATATCTTTCCGACCACCAACTCAGCGTAACCAATCTCAGCGGCGATACCAAGTGCTCTGAGAAGGAGTTTTGCCATTGCCTTATATCCAAGACCATGCTCTGTAACGACTGCGTCCACGATGCCACAATCTGGCAAGCTGAGCAAGCTGAGCTATTTGCACAGTCCGGGGTCATCGAGTGTGCATATGGCAGATTCCCTGGAGGCTGTAAAGCAGATATTAACACTAAATGCGGCTGTGGCGGTCGTGGTATTAGCTGTAACTTTATCTCTGAGAAAGACTGGAAGAATTTCGAGGCTACTGATTTTAACTGGATTGGCCGTACTGGATTGGCCGATTATCAATTTGAGAAGAAGGATAAGAAAGATCTTCGCAATCTGTTTGGTGAAAACTTCCCCGTCAGAGCTGCTGATTCTTTTGATGGTGTCGAGCGACCATTCAAATGCCTCACCCCTCCTCTCGCTGGCACTCCACTCCCCACTCCCAAGAGGGGGAATTGGGTTTCTACATTTGGGGCGCCTCTCCGTCGAGCAAAGTCTATCAATATGCTCGGACGTCCAAAAAAAGGCATATCCGCCATTTGCAATACTGCGTGTACCGGCAGTGGGAGCAGCACCAGTCAACATGCCAAACATGCTAATCCGGGAACCCTTACCAAAACATTCCTCAGGAACCCTCAGATGCGGAAGCCATATAATAATTTCCGGGTCGACCCTGAAGACATGAAGCCCCCGACACCCATGCGATCTGCTGGGGAATCCTATCTGGAGTCGGAATCCGAAGCTGATGACGACGATGAAGATGAGGTGCAAGGCCTTGAAGACGATGGAGATGATGATATCGAGAGCGACTATGCCTCTATTGCTGACTCGAATAGCACTCTTGGCAGCGACTACGGCTTCGAAGACGCCCTTGAGGCTAAGAATGGATTCCAGAAGGGGCTCCATCCCACTCCGCCGAACCTTATCCATATCGGTACCGCTTCTTTGGCTACGCGCCAAAACTCTCCACGCCTTATTCAAATGCGATCAAGTCCAAATCTGAAGTCAGGCATTCTTGACGATGCTACGACAAAGAAGTTGAAGGAAAGAAAGAAGTGGGGGTGCCGAGAGGAGATTGATAGTACCAAGGTGGATCTCAAGTCTATTCAGGCCCATGGATTCTGGCGATGTTCGTTCTGTAGTGGACGTATTCGCGGGGTTTAAATATATGTATCCTAAAAGGATTCTTGGAGAGTATATGCTAATGAATTGGCTGTTCTCACAGGACTGATCACTTGCGGGTTACTTTATATGAGAACTTTCTTCGTTTATTATGTTTATAAACCGCTGCGTACTAACAAAAAGATATTATGGTGGCGCTTCTCTTTCATATGTACCTCTATTATACCAGTACGGGTGATATGGCCAATTTAATGCGTCCCCACTCTGAGCGGCTGTCGGTGTCTACTGTATCGGCCCTTCACTTCATATGTCCCCTGTCGCATCTCTACTCGCCCTTCTCACAATACTCCCAGTTTCTAGCCCGTCTCAACATTCCCCGACTCTCCCTCCTATCAAAGTCTCCTACAAATACATGTTAAATAAGCCAAACAGTCTGGTGTCTTACTCTAGTCGCTCGCTAGCAAATAGAAATATTACGCTCTTTCTTGATTAAATGTGTTGTCGTGTTATTTTTGGGGATGGCTCAAAGCGGAAATCAAATGATTCTCTTCTGTGTGCACTGGCTGCGCGATGACGTATTAGCCGGGCGACGGGAGAACAGATGGGCTACGTAAGTCGTATGAATTTTAGATGCCACCGGAGGGATTATATGCCATCCATTATTTTTTTCGCAGACACATGACTCTGTAGAGTGATGATCTAGAACATATTGAGCACCAATATCCAGACTGAGAGGATGTAGTTCAGTGCTTGGTCTTTGGCTGAAGTGATGAAAGCTGCGAGAGTTGCGAGTATCTGTGTTGTGTGGTATTTTGGAGTATGCGCGAGACGCCCACGTCCGGATATGGATTAACATCTGATATTGAGTAGATACGTAGATTTGGTGAGTAGAATACAAATAGAGCGAATATTCACTAGTGAAATAGCATGAAGGAATCATCCGACGAAGAAACCAAACGCCTAGCTAGCTTACACCAATTTCCGAAAGGGTATAAAGGTCGTTGGTGAACTCCCCTCAACCTTTCCCACAAGAAAAAATAACAAAGCGTTCCCCTGACAAACACTGAAACTTATGGAGAGAGTAAGATAGTAATCCAATAAAACCTTAGTAAGTAATGCTGACTTTCTTCCCCGCGAATTTCTGACCCTTGTTGAATACTGCTTCTTCGAATATAAAGGCACCAACGTCCTTTCTAGAGATTGTATACCCAATAGCAACCCCGTTCTTGGCATGCCATCCGCATCCACCCCTCTGCGAGGGCCAATTCACCCTTCAAATCACTCTTGTTGCCCTCGAACCCGACCTTAACATCGCCAAAGGTAGCCTCGCCGTCAGTGAGAAGTGATGGGCGAATGATGAGCCACTCCCTGACGATACCTTTCTCCCGGGCAGCAAAGACGACTTCCTCCATCTTCATTTTATCCGCATGTGGGACCTTGAGTGAGTAGTGGTAAAATGGGAGAAAGAGAGTCGGCACATCTCTGGTTTTGTCCACTCCTGTCGTTGAGAGGAAGGTTACAAACGGTGGAGTGGCAGGCCTGAGCTGTTCGAGGGTGCTTATGATGAGCTTTGTGGTGTCTTCGCAAAGAGTCGGAGTCAGGAAAGACCAAGTCAAAGGGTTATCAGAAGTTGGGCGGTAGCCAAGACCGTAGATCAGGCTGTCGACAACAGTGTGTGTCGTGGGATCAACGAGAACGTCACGGACATTGTCCGCATTCAAACCATCCCCTTCGACAATGCGAAGGTTTGCAATAGGAACTGTTCTGGAAAGCATTTGCTTTAGTTTATCGGCAGATCGAACAACTGTGACGAAAAGGTTAGTAGATGTTTGGATTAGATTTCTACAGTAGCAGTTATATTTACGAGCAGAACAGTGATATCCGGCACGAAGGGAGTACTCAAGCGCGGTGAGAGCGCATGCACCAGTAGCGCCGAAAAATGCAATAGTAGTGTTTGGTTGAGACATTTTGGGGGAGTTATAAGTTTTGTGTACAAGAAGATATTATATTGGGATTAAACCTCTTGATGAAGGTTGTGAAATAAATATTGTTTTGCGTTGGAGACTTATTGATTCTAATGGCGATGGTGAGAGAAGCGGTATGTTAAAAACTGGGCCTCGATGATCGTATTTATATATCGGTCGTAGAAGACTGCAGACATGAGGGACGCATAATAAAAATAGAAAAGACTTCGCATCGTATAGTTTTGGGAGAAACATTCGTAAAACTTAGGCTTGGCCTCGTAACAGACTTGACTCCATCCCGATGGAGTTAAAGCGTTGGGCTCTCTTGTCTGGCGACACTCCACCGCGGATGAAATCATTTGATCGTCAAGCGGCTCAGTTACTCGTGCAAGGAAGGTCTTGGCATTTCTAAAGTCCGTAGCCTTCTGATTCGCTCGCTTGGCTTCTGCCCTGCGGTCGGGCAACTTTGAACATGTTAACATCCTTCTGGAAGCCGGCGTTTGGATGCAGATGGTCCCTAGCCTGCAGCCGTTGGAGGCGGGACCGGGGGTCCGCATGGAATGGACTTACCTGTTTTAAAGACACAATGCTCCGTTCTCCGTTCTGCGGACTAACACTGTTTGTGCGATTATCTTTTTGTAATCTCCATGCTTCCATTTCTAATTTCTAATTTGATGCTATCGAGCGGAAATTTTATATTGCCGAATCCCCTGCTGAGGACCTCACGCGTTCCTGCCAAGTCCACGCTGTACCACAACCTTTATCGACGTATTCCTATAATTCGCTTAGATCAGTAAACGAGCATTCTGTATACGTTGTAACGTCAAAGCCCCAATCTTGGCTGTCGCCCTCAAAGCTGCAGCTGAGAGCATCTCGAATCCGTTTCCCATAGCCCGGAGAGTTTCTGTTGGCGATATCAATGTTTCTATTGAATGGGCTTTTCTAGTCCTCTGACGGACAATGTCCTGCGACCCGAGTTACTCTGAGGTTACGATGCCAGGTTCCGATCCGCTACGACTGATGCAGGTCCCGTTCGGTCACTGTGTAACATGATGCGTGGCTTGAGTCATGATAGCGATGGTAGTTCGTAGATGGTGCTGTTTCTGTATAACCAACAAGGTAGATATTTGAGAAGGGAAATCTCTCTTGAGGGTATCTGGTTGGCATTGTTGCCATGAATTTGGGATGTAGTGGGAGTTTGTCGCGCTTTATCGCCTGGCCAGCTGGAAGCTTGGAGGCATGCGATAACGCTGAGCTGGGCTGTAAGAAATCCAGTAACTCTTCGTCCCTCCTTCACCTTCTCTCTCTCTCCTCTTCCTTCACCGTCTCAACGTCACCACAATCTGTTCTCTATCCTCTTCAATTTCCATTTCAAACTTACTCTTCGAAAACTGTTAAATCATCAGATATTCATTCGAGATGTCTGGTGTCGAAGCCCAGCAGGATGCCCCCAATGCTCCTGTTCCTGGCAACGTTCATCCTAACCACCGTCGCCGCAGACCTCTCAAATCTCAAGCCAACGCTGACTGGCGTAACCGAGTCGCAGGATCCCAAAATCCACATCAGAATAACCGCCTTGGAAATCGAGTGCGAGGCTGGAACAGATGGATCCAAGAATCCAACCAGCATGTCTTCCAAGAGGTCACCCCAACCTACTCTCAAGACGCCTGGAAGGCCACTGATGAAGGCCGTCGCCTCTATGTTGGAAATCTCGATTGGCAGGTCAAGCCTGGTGATGTTGCTCTCTGGATCGAGGGAGCCGGCTATGAATTGTCAGCTATAATCTTTTAATTCTTGTACCGGATCCGCTTCTGACTATTTCTAGGAAACAAATCGACATGCCTATCTACCCCGAAGCCCCTCACCGTCCAATTTACTGTTTTGCCGAGTTCCATAACGCTGAAGATACTCTCGCGGTTAGGAATGCTCTCAACGGTCGCCTTCTGCGTAATCGTCCCGCTCGGATCGATTTGAGTAAGAGCAAACACAACAGGGACTCAAGCATTGCACCCATCGAAGAAACTCAAAATCCCGCTAGAGCCCAAAGCGATCCCGGTATCGATGTTTCATGCTTGACCTTGGAAGATCCGCAGCCGCAAACTTCGAAGGCTGAAATTCAGCATGTCCCTGCTGGAAGGATCCCAGAGTCTACTCGCTTGTTCGTTGGTGGTCTCCCCCACATCGAGAATATCAATGAACTAGAAGACTTGATCCATGAGCTTTTTCACGGATTCCACGTGTGAGTATTTTTCCATTTTATTTATTCTGGACTATAACTAACAGCCTTGGCAGCGAGTCACTGAGCAGCATCTTTTCCAGCAAGAAAGGCAAAAATAACAACACTGAGAACAACAGTTACTGCTTCGTTGACCTCTTCAATTTGGAGGAGGCGAGAATGGCGGTTCGCTTCTTGAACCAACGTGAGGTATCTTGGGGAATTGCTCGCGTCAATTACGCCTCTGGTGGTCATGATGGAAAGCTCAAATATCCTGGTAACGATCTCGGATGGCAGCAGGAAAATGAGGACCCTGGCGCAGACAGGCAATGAACTCGATCACCCCCTTTAGAGAGGAATTCAAAATGCCTAATATTTTTGTTGGAAACCTCTTTGTTATCACTCGTTCTTTATATTATCATCGTGGTCTGTTTCCTGCTAGTATGTTGCTAGCAAACCAGATCATATTTCTCATTAGTTTCTTTACCGTTACAAGCGTCTATCGGGCTCTTTCTACCCTACTTGACTTCTTGGTAATCATTAACAATACTCTATGAATGTATTAATCGGTAGAGATCTGTATGGTTCTAATGTGAATTCAATTATACTATCCATCAGCTATGGTTTGGATCTAATGAATTTAGCGCCCTTTTCAGTACACTCTAAACGGGAGCTGTTACATATTCATATCATGTTGCCACAAGGTGCTCTTCGTATTCGTCAAAACCTACTGTCTTTGTCTATTGAATTCTGTAGCTCTTATTTGGAATTGGTACTCCTACTGGAGGACCAAGTCTATGGACTTCTTTTAGATACACTAACAGATACGCTAATAGAGTTCGTATTTCTAGGGTCAAAATGCCTAGCAGTCTTTACAAACCGTCATATGTAGGATATTGGAAACAGTGTTTGGTAAGATGTTGGGGTTTATGGACGTCCATACCACGTTGGTTCACGTTTCGAAGGTTTCAGATTTTTAACTCGCAACCCAATGGCCACCTTTTTCCGATCGTCGACTTCCAGTTTGCATCTATAATGGCAGTTTGAAACTAACAAGATATAGAAGTCATGTTTTCTTGGATTAGAAGTGAATGCTATAGCCGGACTGTCATATAATATTTAGTAATTTCTGTTTGGAAAATTTAATACTAGAATGAGCGAGGTAACTATCTATGTCTTTCCATAGAGTAGTTCTTGTATCCATAACTACGAAATAAGGAGAGTTTTATGTGGTATGTTCAAGCTCCATTGAGAAAAGTATCTACAAGATTAAGGATATACAATGAAGATAAACGCATTTTTGGCAAAAGAAATCAAAAACGTTTGTACACGTAAAATGGTCAGTCTGGCAATATATATACTACACACTCTGATCAGGATTAAATATCAGAGCGGTTCGAACCGTCAACTATATACAGTGTTCTATCCTCCCTTCAAAGCCCTACGCCATGGCGCAGTGCTTACAAGCACTGAGAGTAGTAGGGGTTCAAGACTGTGCAAGTAGTGCCGGACTAGAGTTTGAATGAGTTAGTCAATGCCGCTTTCAAGTTTCAGAAAAGATAATAAGCTGTTGTTACTTACAACACATCGGGTTGGGCCGGTCCAGCCAACACCACCGCATTGTCCCCATTGGCTTTGAGCAGTGCCGCCTGGAGTGGTAGTGGTTCGGGAGCTGGTGGTGGTAGTGCGCGAGCTGGTGGTGGTGGTGCGCGAGCTGGTGGTGGTGGTTCGGGAGCTGGTGGTGGTGGTTCGGGAGCTGGTGGTGGTAGTGCGCGAACTGGTGGTGCTGCTGCGAGTGGTGGTGCGAGTGGTGGTGGTGGTGCCACTGCCGTTTGGTGGGATATATCCACCGCAGACGGAGGATGGTGGGCTAAATCAGATGAGTTAGTAACAAATCGATAAAAGAGAAATAATAGTATTAGGCAAACATACGTAACACCAGTTCCGAAGGTGGAGCAAAGTTCGCCGATCTTGATGTTGGAGTAGATGATGGAGGCGTTTGGAGAGTTGGCGATGAGGTCATCTGGGTTACCAGAGGTGGTAGAGCAAGTACCACGAGCAATACCAGGAAGGGTCGGGTCAGCGTCAACTGGGTATGGGGCATCGAGCCACAAAAGGTGAGCAGCCTGATCAGCCCAGATGGAGAGGGCCAGAACATGGCCGCGCTTGAGGGAGGTTCCCATAGCGGTGAGACCACCGTGAACGTTGAAGTACGGGTTGTCACCGAAGACAGACTTTTGCTTAACGCAGAAGTCATCAGTGATGGAGTTGTAGTCACCGATTCCGGGCCATTCGTTCTTGGACTCGAGAATGACAACGCCGTTTTGAACCCAGACACGACGGATCTCGACGAGCTTACCAGTGGTGGTCAGGTCGTCAGTGATGAACTGGGTGACGACGGTGATCTTCTTGGTGGTGTCAACGGTCTTTCCTGGACCGTAGAAGTCGTGGTTACCCTGGCGGTAGGGGTTGAAGTCACAACCGTCCTTGTCGCAGACACCATCATATCTGTTGCTGCCGTCACCGCAAGCGGTGGCAGTGGTACATCTCTGGAGACCGACTGGGGAGCAGACATGTGGGGTGTAGGCGTTGGAGATGGAGTTGGCCTCCCAGATATCCATCTCGTTACAGCAGGAACCAGCAGTACCGAAACCAGCGTTAGGGTCGGTGGAGGATGCAGTCCATCCTTCAGAGTTACCGGTACCGGCGATGAACTTCAAGTCGTGTGGGCACTGAGCATCACAGTAACCGGTACCGTACTTGGCACCAGCCTTGTTGGTTGGGTACTTGGACATACCACCGTCCTTGTCCATCTCAACGAAGTAAAGGGCAGCGTTGAGACCGCAGGGAGCCTGAGAGACATCGACATCAAAGGTGAATTCCTTGCCAATGGGGTTGAACATGGTGTAGTTGGTGTCATCATCCATCAAGTAGATACGGGAACCAACGTTGGTGCCGGAAGACTTAGTGACGAACTTCATGGTGACAGCATTGCCGCTTGTGGTGATACCGTAGGTACCAGAGTAGTCAGCACCCTCGAGAGCGCAGTTGGCAGCGCAAGCAGTGTTGCTTGGGCAGAGAGTGGCATCGAAAGCGTTACCGGTGTAGCAGTTGTTGTACTGGTTGGCGGCGTTGTTTCGGAGCCATCTCCAGTTGGCGTCGACGACAATCTTGGTCGCCTTGGAGACACAACCACCAGACCTGGTGCAGGTGTAGGAAGTGAGGGAAGGATGGACCTCAGCGGTGACGGAACCCGGCTGTTGGGCCGCCACGTAGGCGATGAGGGAGGTGAAAAGAGCGGTCTTGCTGAATGCCGGCATTTTGGATGATTCTATCTGCAAATAGGACTAGATCTTGCTAGTATCCTTAAAATGTTCAATATATATATACAATTGGAAGAATGGCCTATTGAAAGGTCAGATGTGATGATGATGATGGTGAGGATGAGAGTGAGAGTAGAAGGAATGTGACGGAGAAGGTGCGAGATTCACATTCTTATATACACACTGTCGCTCGTGCATTCGACCATCAGCACCATTACCAGCACCTAGACAGATGCTCGTTCCCTTCTCCACCTCGAACTCCGGGTTTTCCAAGCTGCAATCTAATTCTTCAATCCATCGTGGAACCGAGCCATGATCATCCGGACGCTTTCGCGCGCAAGTTCGTTCGCAAGAGCAACTCCCATGTCTCTTGGCCATTTGACCATTTGCTTTTCCTACTTCCTTCGCGTTGGTCGCCTTCGAGAAGTTTCAAAAACATTGGGCGATGGCGAGCCGGCGGAGCCGTCCAGGTACTGGGAGGGCTAGGGAGGGCCAGGAAGACCCTGTGATCTCGTCCCCTTCGGCAATGGTCTGCCCGTAAGGGTGATAGCGGCTTCTTTCAGCCAATGACAGATCCACCGAGAGGTGTCAAGCAGCGCTCAGAGGCGTCCAGAGGTGGCCAGAGGTGGAGCGTCTCTGAGGAGGGCTAGCCCAGCCGGCTGCGCGTTAGGTGTTTTGTGTTGACGTGAGGTTGGAGGTTGTTGTGGATATCGACGGCAGCATCGGCAGAAAAGCCGCCGGGTATAACAACAACAGCCCCTGCCAACCTCACGTAGGACCACCCTTCCACAATCAAAGCCTCCTTTTCGACTGGGCGAGCTCAAGGTCATCATGAAACTTCAACCCAGTTGGCAGGCATTTGCAGGCATTGCCATCTTGAAAATATGGCACAGGTGAGCAAATATTTCCGATCAGACCGTCGTCATATCAGAAGGACTGATGCCCGTAAGTGACCCTGACCATGCAAAATACCGTCCTCCAAGATTAGGTTGAAGGATTAGCTCTCCGAAAGCTCGCGCGCGTCGATAATCTCGACCGTGAACCGCACTGATCAACTGGAAACCAAGACGTCGGGGTTCAGCGAAGCCCGGCCTGGGCATCCGATCACTTGTCGCCTTGCCTCCTTCAGTGCCCCTACTAGATTATCAGATCTCTTAGGCGAAAGCACAATATTTGGTATCTGGGATATCGCATTGGTTTGTAAATTCCGAATGCAACAGATGCGAAGAAACAATAAGCAGTTGCTGTTCAACTTACCAGCAGCCAGCCTGTGGCTAGTGATTGTTGGCGCTAGATCTGAGGTGGTGCTGCAGCGTCGGCGCTCTAGACCGCTTGGTTTAGCCAGTTGACAGTCGCTGACGACGGAACCTCTCCGCAAATGTGGAGTTCGGATGAAATTACAGGACATACAAAAGGCAATTCTCAGGCATTCGACCTGATCAGGAGATCCCGTAGAATATTCGAAAGAAGATCTACTGACAAGGAAGCTTTGCCGTCTAAGCTTTTTAGTGTCAGTTGTTTTGTGTGCCCTGCTTTGGACCGGAAAAACTGAACGGCTGCCGAAAAGTACCCCACAGACGCCAACCCAAATTCCAAACTAAGATCCAACCAGATGAAACACCTCTTGACTTTGACGTAGCATTATTAACGATCATCCTGTGATTTCCAAATTTGGTAATACACATTGATTGAATTGGCTAGTTGATCATGCTCTCTGGAACTACAGAGGTATTCCAACACTGCGACCAATCATCCGACCTTTGTAGCGGCCATCGTCTAGAGCATATGACTTTGCCCCCCACTCTCCGGACGGTCTTTACGATTGTATGGGGGTGCGCAGAGTCAATTCCTGTTAACAGCTAAGAGACTCATCGACTCTCTATTCTCTGTTACAAATAAGTACTGGTCCTGACAACAGACATATACAACAAACACCGAATATAAAAATGCGTAAATGCATGTGTGCATTCATCGCCAAGTTTTGACCCACGTCGCAAGGGCATTTCTGTTTGAGACGGAGCCTTGCTTATGTACAGAGGTCACAAAAATTCTGGGAGAAAATAGAAATAAAAAATTCTAATCAGTGCAACTGTTGTTCACTCTCGATATTCTTTACGGGGAATAAGACTTTCGGATTCCGGTACGGCAGCTGCGGCACGCCAGGGCTACCAGTTATCTCTGGGGTATGCACCTAATCTGCTACGTTCCTTGCTAGTTTGCCTGTGAAGCAGGGAATCAGAATGGCCTTGTCCTGGTATTAATCCGTCCAATGTGGGCCTCGAATCCGATAGTCTTCAAGGGCTTTCACCTCGCTAAGCCAAAATCTGACCGAATGGCAGGCAAAATAGTAGGCCAACAGGGCCGCCTATCTGTGAAAAATAAGGCAAATGCCTACGTTTACGCGTTTCGAAGACTGAATCTTCTATTAAGTTGTGAGAGATATATTCATAATTTATTTCCAAGCATATTGTAGCCGGGAAATAATGATAAATCGCCCATGTAAGATGCCGGGTAGATATCAATGTGTTGTTCCAAGATATGGATTTTTAGAAAGTCCTCACTATCGCAAATTCCGTCCCGCCATAGGCTTTCTTAGACTTAAAATGGATACATGGCTTATTTTGCCGATTAGGCTGCTTTCGATCTAAACATCCTCAACGTTGCTGTCTTTTTTTAAATAGAGCACAGAAAAACCGACTCATTTGATCTTGCATCTGACCCGCATGGCGGACCGGCTGTAAGTAATTCACCGATTCGGCCAGCATTCTTTACATACCAGGCGCCTAGCGTATCATACGTCTGTATGCATTTGGGAGCTAAAATGTATTTCCTCACCAGCCTCGTCTCGAGGGTATTTGATACCATGCGCCTCAACGCATACCAAAATGCAAACTGTGGAGCAGGAGCCACCACCTTGAGACAATTGTGGCTGGCGCTACCGGAAAAACTGTAGATACTCCGAGCTTGTGAAGGAAAAAAATCCCATGTTTAGAGCGCGTATTACAATTAACAGGTGCTAATTTAAGACCTGAAAGCTTTTGTTATCCTATTTCGATTGTTCATATGACCGCATATTTCTTTATTCACTCCGAAAGTCAATCTGTCATTACTGATCGCTGTCATAGGAGCTAACAGGCTTTTGCATAACTCGCTTACATTGGCATCAGGGGAAATCTACGGTAGCATCCACTCCGAGGTTGAAGCGTCTCAGTGTCCAGTTTTGAAAACCTGGAGAGGCTGAGCGTTTACCATGATTTTGCAACAGCTTCCCGAATGCCGAGACTTCGAAGCAAAGAATAAAGCAAAATTAGAGTTTCTTATTTTTGTTTATCAGACAAAGAAAATTTTAGTCTCGCGGGGCAGAAGGCACTATGGCCCGACGTTGATGTGTTTGATGTGGGAAATTTTGGTATCTGTCAAGTATCCCGGTTCGTACTGCTGACCACATACAAGTGAGTTCCCTCAACTGAGAGTTTGGGACCTGAATTCAATAATCACTCTATGTTCTCACAATTTTTTCACCATCCACAGGTTACCATTTTCTTCTTTTCCAAGCTGGCCACTCTTTCCTCCATCAATAACTTCATCAAATCTACTATAACCAATGGCTACGTAAAATTTCTCTGCATTTATGTTTCCACCCTCCATTACCAAATGCACTCCTGGGATATTATTCTCTCTCAGCCTCTCCCACAGCGCCTCCATGAGCTTTTTACCAAAACCTCTTCTCTGAAATTCTGGCAAGATGTCAATGTGTAAATGGGCTGGGTACTCCTCTACAAGTCGAGGGCAAAGAGGATGCAAAAGCTCCTCCGGGCTGTACAAGCACTGAAGGACCCCGAGGGTGAGATCTTTACCCCAATCCGCTGGTGGTTCCATAGCTGGCTTTTTCAAAATTGGATCAAACGATTCAAGTAAGGGTATGTATTCCTCCCTGAAGCGCTCTGCAAATTTTCGATTGTCAGGAGCACAAACAACATAGCCAACCGCATTACCGTTACCGTCGTCGACAACGAAGCAATACTCTGGGCAAAGGCGAATGTAAGGGTATTCCCAAATATACGGAGAGATAAAGTTTGGGGTGCCTGTTCGGAGAGCTGGGCCGACGGTTTTTCTACACTGCAACGGCCACGGACACACCGTAACGTTAGTTATCATAATGGTCTGTTGCTCTATATTTAATCCAGAGGGTTATAAGAGGGGCCTACCACGTCAAATAGAGCTTGGGCGTCTTTCGCCGGGTCTGCCAGTCTAATGAAAGCTTTAGTTTCGGAGGCCATTCTGAGTTGAAGCAAGGACAATCGGAACTCTGGTTCTGAGGTTGCGTTGCCGCGGACATTCAGTCTTCTACGTGCCAGTTCCTCTGCCCTTTTATAACAAACGTTTGCAAAACTCCACTCTACGAAACTAAACTTTCCTCACTTTACGACTCCCAGAAACTTCTAGCTGATCCACTTGAATCTTTCCGAGCGCCACCACAAGTTGCGTAACATTGCAGGCCACTCATGAAGTTGTTGTCTCCGTTGGCAGCATAGTTAAAGTTACTTCTCCATCGGCGGGCTACTCGTGCAAAATGCACGCTCTACTCTTCGACACTAACTTTCGCACTCCTCAAGTTCCTCAGATACTCCACATCCAAGCATACTAACCGCAGAAGCGTATCCGAATCTTTTTGTTTGATCGGATGCTAAGAAAAGGCAATGTTATAGCTGTGCCGGATTAATTTCGGTAAGACTCAGAGCATCAACCTGTCAACTCAAGTTTCGACGACGACGACGAAGTTAGAACTATTATGGGGGGGTTTTTTTTTTTTGCAGACGTGCATAGGGGCTCCTAGCACTGGTGAAGTTCTGCCATGTACGCATTTGTCAGCGCATACGGTCGATATTTTTGATATCACGTAGATGAATATACAACCGTGGCGGTAGGCTTTATCGTCTGTAAATCCCTTCCGTAGATCGCATCAATGCGGTGCTTCCCACACTTATAATTTAAGTAAATTTTATCCAATTCAGCCGAAATAGCGAGAGAGAATTTGCGGGGTATTTCCCATCTGAGCGTCGTCCCACAGTTTCAGACATAAAACACCTGCAGGGATGCAATCGGGTTCCTGGTCCGGCAGAACGTGCAGGGATGCAGTTTGTGTTGGTGCTACGATGGCTGCGTTTTTGGCTAGAGCATCGATATTGTGGTCGGAATGAGGCTGTCCAGTTGCACTTATATTGATATTCACGATCAAAAATCAGAAAATGAGGAGCTCTCACAAAGTGGGTGGGTTGGGGCTTGTAAGCCCATGCGACCTAATTTTTCAGGGCATCCAGGTTCTGGGGATATTTTTCTAGATTTAGCTTTTATGAGACGGAGTACCTCTAGCATGTCAGGGTCCATGGCTCTGGGGTGCCGACTGGTGATCGATAATATATGATAGACTATCAGTTTCCGATGTAGACTTAGTTCGAAGATCAGTGTATCCTGGGTCCGTGGATATCGGATCCAGGCCTCCGAGACCTGGGCAGACGACGGTCCCAGGGTTACAGGAAACCTGAAGCGGAGGGATTCGGTTACTGGGAGCCAGTGATTTGCACATTATAAATCGCAGGTTAAACCGTTGGTTAAAATTTTACATAAAGTCCATTCTTTCAGAAGGTAGAGCCTCAATGTAGCGTTTCCAAGGAATATATCTAGATCGACGGCTCGTTTTCACTAGCCTCTTACACCAGCTTTCCTGTTATCTTTCATATCAGCAAGATTATGTCTGACCATTGGACACAAGGTTGAATTGAAATGCAAGCTCCATAGGTACCTCACTGTATGCCTCCGGAGAGTGAATTTCAATACCATGCCTTAGGAAGGCAAATGGGTTGGTACGCTTCTTGATCAAGCGCCCATTCATCTTGGTCCGGTAATACCCATAGTACAGAAAATACAACTAGCCCAATGCAAAGCATAAATTTAGCTCCAAGCTCCTGTAGAACATAGAACAATGCGATGATGATAGTCGTGATGGGTAGCGTGATAAATATGAAGAATATAACCTGCATTGGTGGAAGTTTTGATTAGCGTTCATGGTAAAGATGCGGGGCTTGGAGCAAATGATCTACTTCGCGTGTACAAGTGAAATACCAAGCTAGGGAGGCAAACATCTTTTCAGGCCCAAGGATGACCGGAGGGTAATTTATGGTTAGCGTTAGAAAAAAAGAAATTTTCGATGAGTGTATGCTTGCACAGCCTTTGCTGCAGACCCTTCGGCCAATTTGTTTTTGCTATTGTTTTTGCTATTGTTGTTTGGAGATTCACTGCTGGAGGCTATGAGGATTTGATTGTGGATGGGTGTCTGGAGCTAAACATCTTCCCTTAGATGAAGGTCCCAGACCGAAGCCGGGAAGGGACCGGCGTCTGGTTTACGAGACAAGCACCAGACTTCAAACTACAGGACTCTCATTATCCATAATAACTGAAAACACAACATAGTATTGATCTAGGAGATTCTAGAATTTAAAACTGTCAGTGGTGACTCTCGCCATAAAATTGCTGTCTATCATTCTAATATATTCTGGAAGGTTTATGGTTACGAGACCACTCTGTTATGTTATATATATATTTAGATTTTGCCTCGTGTATCGCCGAAATCAAGACCTAAGTTTAACTTCTATTTAATAGCATGCCTAACCTACTAAATATAGTTGACCACTCCCAGCGAACTATTCCTAGTTATTTAGTCTGCTAGCTGAAGATTGAATTAGCCATCTGGCTTGAACATGAATACAAAATATAAATTGTAGTTTCAAAAGAGCCTTGAAGCGCGTTTAAGAGAACAAGATCGACCTGATCGATAAGTTTGATACTCAGTATCATAAATTAAAAGACAAACATTTGACTTCATACATGAGGGACGATGAACAAGAGTCATTAAATATTAGAAAAAGTCTAACATCATCTCCTCCCAAATTGTTTTCATTTTTGCGAGAAAGTCTCAAGCTGATTCCGCAACGCTTTCTCTTCTCTTGGCCAGCTCTTCGGGGGTAAGAGGCTGAATCTTTTCTTGATCGGCAACCATCTTACCCACAGGCAACTGGTTGAGCTCGTTCTCCTGGGCATCTAATCCTCGGAATTGGAGCCAGAATAGACATCCGCCAATGAAAGCGATGATGGCAACGGAGGCGTAGTTCCATACCAATAGTGGATCCTCAGAGAGACTGACAAAGGCCTCGCCAATAGCAGCTGAAATGGCATTGGTGAACAGGAAGACAGACATGACCAGCGAACGCATGTTTTTGGGGGCCTTGGTGAATGCATACTCGAGACCGGTGATAGAGGCGAAAATTTCGGAGAGAGCGATGAGAACATAAGATCCCGTCTGAGCCCAGACATTAATATCGCTGGGCTCACATCCTTTACGGGCAGCGTATTTTCCACACTCGGAGTGTTTGTAACTAGAAGAGAAGAACAATTAGCCACCTGTTAAGGAGGGATTGTTTTGCGTGTGTTGGAATTTCAAGCGTCACGTGCAATGAATGCGCCGTGTACTCCTTTACCAGGGCGCAACAAGAAGCGCAAACATCAATTAAAAAACCTAAGCGAAGTTAAAAAACTTACATATAATATTGGATGATGGCCGCCCAAATCATAGCAGCAGTACCAGTGAAGAAACCAAAGGTAATCTTCTTAAGTGCAGTGAAGTTGATTCTAGCTTTTCGAAGAGCCGGGTAAATGAGAAGATCGCAAATTGGGATCAAGATGATCAACGCAAGAGGATCCAAGTTGTTGACAATGTCGTTAGGAAGACCATTAAGCTTCATGACGGCGGCTTGGGAGACGAGATTGTTATTGATCTGGTTGTAACAGAGCCACCAGAGTGGAATCCACACAAAGACGGAGCAGGCATGGAAACCACGGCGCACTTCGTCAACCCAGTGGTCGTCAAAGGTCATCCAGCTAGGGCGGTTTGCAGGGGTAATGTTGGAGGGCTTCACAGATTCCCACATGGTACCGTCGTTAAGGTGTTTGAAACTTGAGAATAGCCATTAGCATCGGCCTTTGAACGAAGTTTGTATTTTCTGGGACTTACGTTGCGACCGGGTTAAGGTGCCATCGGCCCCTCTGAGCAAACGCAAATGCGCGCATGGACTTCGAGAGAACGCTTCCCTGAGGTGGTGATCGGACGTATCGCTTTCGACAGATGAAGAGAACAATCGGGCAAAAGCAGAATACAATGGTTGGTAGGAGGAACGACAACCAAAAACCCACATATTTTTCGGCATAGACCATAGTTATCTGAGGTAGATACGGTTAGTACTTGTTGTGAACCTAGATGATATTCCAACTTGAGTGCAGCTTACCTGTCCAATGAGGGCGCCGACATTGATCATAAGATAAAAGTACATGTAAATTCTTGAAGAGGTTACGGCAGGATCAACAATGACTCTCTCGCCCGATGGCAAAGTGTCCACTCTCAGGTAAGTGTTCCGGCTCTGTTCTGCCACAAGCGGTGAGATGTTGGACTTGAAGCCGCCGGTGCCAATACCCATGATCACAATAGCAACGGCAAAGCAACCGAGAGCACCATTTGGTTTATCAATGACAACAGGGAGGGCAGAAATAACCAGGAGAACATGACCAAACATAGCGATTGCAACTGCAACGCAGATGGTCTTGTAACGGCCCCAGTAAGTATCGGCAACGTAGGCTCCAAAGAGAGGCAGCAGGTACACCCAAAAGGTATTGAATGTGCCTAAACCAGTAGAGGCTCGCTGTCCACGGCCCAAAGCACCGGATTGACCATCGGCGCCACCTGCACCGCTTCTTGAGTAGTCTGGCCGGCTCTGCTGTATAAAGTTTGTGACTGCGAAAATCTTAGTATTTGATCTCTGCCCTTCTTATCACAGTTGAGTGGGAAATAATAATACTTACAAACAACTGTAGACCCGTAGTACGAGAATCGCTCACACAGCTCGACAAATGCGACCGTGTAGGCATTCCACGGGATCTTATCAGAGACGTGTCGAAGGGTTGCCATCTCTTCTTCAGTAGGAGCATCTTCTTCATCACGCTCGAAGGCGCCATGGTTTTTGTCATGGCCATCGTAGATTGGAGGAGCCGGTGCTACAGATTGCACATGCTTTTCGTCGAGAGGTAGGGTTGACGCAGGGTCATGCGTGACCCTGACGGCAACATCGTCTGGTTGGCTCATTGTGATGGTCGTTTGTAATATACAACAAGACAAGAAACCAGTTCTGTAAGGTCGATATGGTGGATTTTAGATATAACTTCTCAGAAGACAGCTTCCAAGAAATATATTACACCTGTCGAGGATGATTGTTATCGAACAACGGTCAGAAAAGATTTTTCCCTCCTTCCTCGTCGGTTCTTGGGGTGATCACTCGACTTATATCCCGAACTCAGAATTTATACTTTAATTTGTCTCTCCGGGTGAAACCTCGTGCAGGCGGCAGGAGGACCAAGGTTTTGGTTTTAGTCGTCCGATAAGCTTATGCCAGGATGCTCCTGGCCACAGAATCCAGGGTAGCTGCCTGGCATAAACACCTGATGTGACATCGGTTTTACTTGACGTGGAAGTACCTGGGAGGTGGCCCATATTCTATCCTCGATAATGTTACTCGCACGAGTTAGTGCAGAACCACGCGATACAAAGGAGATTCCGTTACCCAATTCTCGAAATACTCCCGCCTCTTTGTCTCATTTTTTATGTTGTGGCGACCGCTGACGTCCGTCTGGAAAAATTCTGTCTACGGATGACTTCCAATTGTCGGATGTTGGAAATCCTGATCTATTCGCCGCGCGACATCACCGTGTTTTACACACACCGACATTAACGCATTACATCAGCGACATTGAGAAACGTTAAAAAAAAAAAAAAAAAAAAGGTTGTAAAATTCAGAAAAATGAGAAACGTTAAAAAAAAAAAAAAAAAAAGGTTGTAAAATTCAGGAAACAAGCATTCCAAGGCCTATTCCCAAGGGCTTTGCAGCGTTGCGAAGACCGCTAAGAAATCGAAGAGTTCCTAGTTCCGCACGCCATTCTTGCTTACCATTGCATTGGCAATATTGGCGTAACCTGTTGCCGTACATACCTCGTACTCGGCATGCCATCCCGTTTTCATACTGATCTTTGAAGAATTGTTTGGGGTCTCATCTTCACCCAAAACAGAAGGTGAAATTGTCGCCCAATGGAGGATTGCTGGTGGTAAGGGTCCACAAATGACCAGTAGCTTGGCTCGGTCATAGGCAGGCGAATACAACTTGTCCTTGCCGACAAACACCTTGTAAAAATCTGCAGGTCTATTCGGTATCGATAAGGGGGACGGTGAGGAATTGTGCAACGCTAGAAGATTTCCGGAAGCTGTCATTGAGACCTTGGCCCTCGAACCTTGTTCCATGATCGGTCATAAAAAACAATCCTGGTCCAATTGTCGGCGACAGAATTCTGATTTTTCAAGCTCTAGTTGAATCGATTTAATCTGTGAACACGGAGAATCCGCCAAAGCTCACAAACGCAGACCAGTCGAGTGCAACCTGATTTCGATTTGGCCACCCGTCATCTCGCCATTCTGTGCTTGTAATTCAGCATCTGCACTGACCGACGTCACTGGACCTTTTCCTCGCCTTTCCTGGTTGTGGGGCGCGATGCACGAGTGGAGTGGAGATCGGAGTGGCGGCTGCCTAGCTTCGAGAGAGATTATTTCTGCTGATTCGTTCGCTTACTCGGACTTCCCCTTTTGGGCAAAAACAAGTTCATTGGGCAGAGCTTGCCTCGGTACAGAGTATTGATCACGAAGGCGAAGAAGCTTTTGATGAAAGGGTAGTATGCACTCCATATCTGTTACCCTTGTGGAACCATCTTTGATTTGCCTCGTTATCGCTCAATTTAAGTGGATGGCACGATGGGTAGTGGAAGATACGAGATTCCGGAAATTGAGTTCGGAAACAGAGCTCGCGAAATGCCACGAGTTCTACCGAATGCCAGCGCGAGAAGCTTAATTCAGAGAGGTTTCAAAATCGCATAAGAGCTGCCTCAACTGAGACCAACCTGCTCTAAACCCCTCTCCAAACTGTGGAGTTCCTAAAGCATCTTGGATGAGTCTGCCCCAGATATCAGGCCAGTGAACTGCTCGCGTGGTTCGAAAAGTAGTTTTCGGGCGTGGCCGACGGTCTTAACGGGATTCTATTTGGGGGAAAAATCCGGGCAACCTAATGCGCGTGATTCGTCGGTAAAACCCTACAAAAGTCCATTCGACGGTATACCATATCGCCTCTAATTACCCGAGAGAATATGTTGGATCCGAAATTCCTATTGCTGCTGCCTTTTCGGCCGCAGGTAGCCGCTGTCTTATGAGGTGACGGTGCAGGCTCCCGGGTTGCATGGCCACGCAAAGGCTGGTGGGCCAACGCCACACCCATCATAGTGGAATCTTTCCTTGTGTACCTTTTGTCTCTCTCTGCGCTTGCGCTGCTCCGATCCCTCTTGACAGTGGTACCTTTTGAAAGTTACTTTTTGAGCTCGCCAAGGACGAGTATTTGGGATGGTATTGCATTCGGAAGGAATCTTTAACTTCCTATGGAAAAGCAATACCGTGATGTGTTCATATGAATTAGCAATCTATATGTATCTATCTATATACAGGAAATTTATCCTGCTTCCCGTCAGAAAATCATGCAATTAATCTATACCGGTTTTTTATCTATCGCGCTGCGCCGGATCCTCATTTACCCAACTAAAAAATGCTGCTTAACGTGCCACTGTCGCTAGCTTATTACCACCTCTTCGATTCTTCTCTCTTCACCAGGCCTTCAACGTCCGCATCCTCGTCTTTTCCGGGTACCATTAATCGACCTCTTATTACTGCCATCGGTGTTTGAACCATCAGCATGAGCCAAACTGCACATTCCACAATTACCAATCCTGTGCCTACCCACTTGATCGCTGCACTCGAGAATATCTCCCCCAATAGTATCGTAGCACCAATAAAACCAGTGTTCGGGAATAGAAATGCCCACCATGACAAGTGGAAATCGAAATCCACATGCTTCTTTCTTAGAACGTGTTTTTGCGACGCCCCAGCGATAACTGCAGTAGCAGATAAAAGCAGCCACCAACCGGCCAATCCGTAAAACAGCATACCAGTGAAAAGACATGCTACATAAAACGCATCACCAACATCAAAATCTTCTCTTGTTATGCCAAAGTCTGATGGAAAGAAGTGCGTCCGTCCAACTTGCCCTAGAGCCATTATTGTGAAGGATGTGAAGCCGGGTGGCCCGACCGCCATAAACATTCCTGGCCGTAGATTTGGAGATGGCAAGCGGAACAGCATGAGGCGTTTCAGGAAGATCGTAATAAACATGAGAGAAATGAGGATCCCGAACCCTTGCAGTAGGATACTAGTAATGATTATCGGGAAGACACGGCCATGGTGGCTATTGTTGGAGGTGGCAAGGGTTCGAGAAACGGTTGCCCCGACAGATCCAACAAGCATAGCTACCAAGATCTTTTTGTTAGATATTGCCACGTTCTAGTGTGATTTTGAGGCAAACGGGTCTTACCAGGAAAACAGGGCAATGCCCAGGCGGGTGTAGCAGCTTGTGGGGTGTGTGATTCACGGGATATGATAAAGTACGACAGTGCAATCGCCAAGACCATCGAAAGGACGGTATAGACCCAGAATAGTACCTCAACAGTCTTGGCCAGCCAGTTATCCGAGGAAGGTTCGCCAATGCTTCCCACGCCGTAATTGCAAGTATTGATTAGGATTGTTGCTACCGATAGCAGGAATGTTGCCGTAAAGAGACCCTCTCTGATAATTATCACAGTATTAATTCTCGTTCTCGCAAAGCTAACGGATTCCATGAAGACCAGGTTTACTAACGTTGGGTGCCGAATGCTATTGTATAACGTGTGCCTCCACATTGTAAACCGTACGAAGAGGCCGGTTGTTGTGACACAAAAAATAGCGACCGATATTAGAAACACAACGGTTCCGATTGTATCGAGGCCACGAAATCGATAAGGGAGCAGATGCAGCTGCACGGCTATGCCGCCAGTGCCCATAACTGGGAGATACCATCTATTCGGGCGGACAATGTTAGCCGGTGGTAATCTCTACTCAGGGCGAACAACTCGTCCACTTACGCCCAAGTGAAGTGATGGATTCGTGTATCGAGGGGCACACCTCGCTGCGACGGTGTCTCGTTACTCTGTTCTCGAAGACCGAAAGGGTCACCAGCTGCATTTTGGATGAGCAGGGTTAGCGAGTGGATCGTGTTGCGGAACCGGAGGCGCGGCATCAGGTTCGTAGAGCGTAAACAAACGCAACGTACAGATTTTGAGGACGGGTGCGAGGAGAGCGGCGATAGCACCGACTTCCGTAGCTGTTCTCTCCATGGCGCGCAATTAGGATATGAGGTCAAGGAAGGTCAATGAATCCAAACCCGACACGGGGTGAGGAAGGTGGCTGGATACGACGTGCCATTATGATACGGATGTGAAAGGACCGAGAATGTCAAGGGCGATAGATAAGTAATTGGGACACGCCGGTTTGGATGTCGTCGCGAAACGAGTCACGAAATGCAACAGCCACAACGCGAAACCCATGGGGTATATTCGTATGCGCATACTGTCTTCTGCTTGGAATGTATATAGCACATTCTGATACGATATCACAGAATGTCAATAAATATCAATCTCTCAATAGTAAAGCCAGTAATCCCCGCAACCGGTAGGCCAACAGTCAAATCAGTATAGGCAGCTGCACTCCCCCCCGCGATGGCTCTGAGTACCCTAGTGATGTAAGTTGGCGTTATATCTCCAAGACTGCATAGTCTTTTAATTGCGCACAATCCATGCCGACGGTAGATTTAATTTGAGAAAATCCGCCTACGAATATTATAATTCGATTCAGGAGACTGTTGCAGCAAAGTCCCGTCCAACCTTGACCAAGGAACACGTATATATCTACATAACTTCTGGTATTAAGAATGTTGTTGTCTGCCTTTTAGATAAGTTTACCCTTACAAACGTTTCATGTGCCGAACTTAAGTATTAAAGATACTGTGTAGCTGTATTTTCCAATCCTGGGAGCCGTCTTCAAACTTAAACCCGAACAAGTTGATGCTAGGCTATTTTTCGTCCGAAAGATCGAATTTATTGCATTATTTGGTTTAACCGTGTGTCGAAAATTCGAGTTACCACAAGAGTCCGGACAAATAGGTTCTCGCTATCCTGAGTCTGGCTTGGGAGATTTTGAGCTCTGGGTATTCACTCAAAACAATAATACCCTCAAAATAAGGTTGCCAAGGGCATCCATCACCCGTATCCGCTAATTTCAGTAAAACCTTAAGAAATTCCTCTAGCAGTAAAATTCTCAAAGTTCCAAACGCAAGAGCAACGATAGGTTCGACAAGAGCCGAAACGACCATTGAAGAATGCCACATCGCTCATTCTTCGTCAAAGGTTTTAGGCCATGGGATTTACATTCGCACTTTTATCCTCACTGCTGTAAACTTTGTATTGGTCCACGCAGAAGATATTGAAATAGCTTACAACCCTACCTGGAGCGACTCTATTCAGACAGTATGGCAAGGTCTAAAAGAGATCCAAACAGACTTGTCTCGCTCGATTACACGATTAATGAGGTCTGTCCTGTAAGGAACTCTGTTCTGTCTCAATCGCGGTACAAAAGATCTCTTTATTATTTATCTTACACACTCCCGGCCACAAAGCAAGCCCTTGAACAAGCTATGGCGATCATAAATGCCACTGAAGAATAGGCAGAACCAGAATCCTCGAGTATCGTAGTCCATTCAACGCTAGAGGTACAGATCGAACTCGAGAGATACGGTTTCTAGACTCTGGAAGACGAATACCTTATACAAGAGGTTTATGAAACACCACAATGAAATAGAAGTTGCTATGGAAATTTATACGAATAATTGCTCAATGGTTCAGCCGCTGGGGCCCAGATATTCTTGACCTGATTGGTAGTATCGAATTCGACCTTAGACCGGTACCTGGAGTGTAAATGACTGGAAATGGGATAACCACAAAAGATGCTCGGAATTGGGATATTAATCCAACGTGAAACTTATTACAACCAAAATACTAATACTAAATAATGTCACCCCTCACTCTTCTCGTTCGGAATAAATCCAAATATACCTAAGTATATTCAAAATAGTTCTAACCTTAGTTCAAGGCAATAAATATGTACAGTTTGTAGGTGGAGTCAGCCACTCTATGGCCTTGGAAAAACAACTTACGACTTCTACCTATCTTTAATTAATCTCACTCATACGTCTGAGTCTTCTGTTCTTGTTATTCTATCATTTATATATTCTAGTCGTGCTTTGTCGGCTTCATTCTGAGGGTTTAACTGGGTAGCCTCAGTACGGAGAACTGCAGCATAATTTTGCTTCAGCATTGTAACATCTTTGTGGCTTTGCTGCGAAAACGGGCCTGCAGTTTCGGATTTCTCCTGAGATTTGGCAATGAGGGTTTCCGAGTATCTTTCCAAATATCTGTCCAAATTTTCATGTCGTCGGAAGCCTGGAGGTCGCAGCGGTCTGTTCCTCAAAACTGCTTCTTCTGTGGCGTATGGGAGTGAAGCCTTGATGTATTGACTAGCTAGGGTATAATCGCCCTCTTCAATAGCACGGGCAAAGTTTTGACGATCGTTCTTTTGAGTCGAATCGTTATCTTGGACAACTTCTGGGTCCGCTTGCCCATGTTTCGGTTCTCTGCCTAGATTTAACCCTCTTACCGCCCGTGCAACGACAGGGGATGACAGAGCTTCAGGTGTCATTTGCGACTGCTTAACAGAGTCCGGCTCGTAAATCATACCTCGCTGTGGTACCTCGGGGAGTTCGTCCGCGTGAGGTTTTGTGATGTCTACTTCACCAGCCTGTATTAAAAGCTGCGCTCTTGCGACCGGGCTCAATTGTGAAAATGCCGGATTGGCCCAAGTTTCACCCTCACCGGTTTCCAACAACGAGATTTCTGCCATTGTAAGTTTGATTTCCTCAAGCGTCGCATCGTACTCTCGTAGTTTGGCCTTTAGTGTGCTGCGACTCCTCCTCTTCTGTTGATCGGCTTTTTCAAGACGAGAGCGAGTGTCATGGTATTTATTGGACTCATATTTGCGCCAGACCCCAAAGGCTGGATGGCTCTGGGGATAAAATTGGTTGGAGGACATCTTTGAAGCCTGTTCCGCAGTGATGGGATTCTCCGCAATTATTTTTTTGACTTCTTGGAGGAGCTCGTGATGTATCTCAAGGAACTCGGCTTCTTGTTTAGCACGTTCCTTTTCTAAGCTATCTAATCGCCTGACTTTTGTTAGATCGAGAAGGCCATTTTGTCTGCCGCCGCGCAGTGCCCATCGATCAAAATCCCTGGCATTCATCCAGGTCCACATCTCACCACCATTTATTGACCCCTTACCAAGAATCTGACCCTCTTCTGGGCCAGATTTCGGGAGCGCTATGAAACCTGATCGAAAAAAAAGCTTTATAGCGGTTTCTTCAGCGATCCAATCTTTGGATTCATCCTTTTGGGTGTCGCCTTGGTTCTTCTGCTTAGGTTCATACATCAGCCTGCCAGTAGTTCCTCTGTGATAACCATCGCAATCAAACGGACGGTGAGGGGAGGTGACGTGCTGCCATTTGTTGTAATAAAAATTCCAAAATCTCATGAGGTATCGGGGTTTTTTGCAGGTATTACACTCTCTGATAACCGGTGGTGGGGGTTCGGGGAGTTGTTTAAGGTAAGGGTACGTTGCTGCGTCGGGAGGCTGCCAATGGTACCCATTCCGTTGTTTCTTTGCGTTCTGAACCATCGACCATTCTAGCCGCCTCGCGACTTCCTCCTTGGTGTAGTCCTGCTTCCGGCCAGCCATGACAATCGGATGCCACGGTAGAGGTGGTTCTCGAAGTGGAAAGTGGGTATTTAATGTAGTCCAATTGGTGTCATCGGGGAATAGGAGTAATCTGGAGATGGTGGAGAAACGAGTCTGACTTCCCGTCTTAGTTTTTACAGGATTCTGTCCAGCGACGACGCCTGGGATTCTGTATGGATTCCGGATACCACCATCAACAGTTTTTGCTGTTTTCAGGAGAAGCCCTAGGGTGATGTTATCGAATAATTCATGAGATTGATGAGGACTACGGTGCATATCGAGCATTTCATCGACACGATCGATCGCCGGGACGTATCCATTGCGGCGCAAAGCATTGAGTGCTTCTACCTCGGTTCGAAGGATCTTTGGTTTACGGTCGAACTGACTTTTAATAAAGTCCTTGTCAAGATCTGACAACCTGAGACTGGGCGCACCTCGACCGGACTTTAGATTATTGAAATAAGTCCTATGAAGGATAAGTGATTGTGGCCATGTTGAAGGTGCGACCCGCCTAATGCATTGAACTCTGGTATTTCTGGACGAAGCGAGGAGACCGATGGAGCTGAACAGGTGAGAGCCCTGGCGCAATTGGCTGGCCAGGCTCATCACAGCGAAAGGCGGCGAGGGAACCTTCTGCTTCGCTAGATATTTCGGAAGTCGTCTATATGTCGTTCTGCTGTTGTATCGACCGGAGGCCCATCAAGACAGGGAGCGACGGGCAGCTAGCAGTAGTTGCAGTTTGAGGATTGCATTGGTAGTCAATGTCGAGGAGTTTGGACTTTTTTTTTTTTTTCTTATTTACTTTTTTGATGATTGCTTCTGCTCAAGCGAAAGTTATGCAACATCGAAACAACACATCCACACTACAGAACGCCGTGTGCGTGCCTACTATAGCTAAGTATATAGCCTAGTCTCTGAGACCCTCAGTTGTTGTGACAATTATTAGATTATCTTAGCTACTTAGTACGTACCTAAGGTAAGTAGACTAATATAACTATTTATTTATCAACATTGTTGTATGGCTAGTAACACGTAATACGCATAGTTAGTTCTATATTACCATACACGCAACCGGAACGCCTTTCCATGATTTAATAGAAAGCCCAGAGTAAGAACCACACACTAATGTGATTGCGTGGCCTGTACGTAAATGTATCCAAGTATTGTAAAAAAACATCAGGCAAAAACGATAAAAATATATATGTATACAAAAGGTCTGCGGGAGATGTATCCTACCACCTCACCACTATCTCCGAATCCTTCCTAGGCCTGTCGTATTGCGCCTGCGGTGGCTGCTGCGGCATCGGACTCAACGGTGTCCCTACTCCGACCGAATTATTCCGAATTGCTACCCAGTGGCTCAGACTAACCTCACTCTCCGCGCTGATGTCACTCATAGCCTTGCTATTCTGTCTCGACCTACTCATCGAAGGTGATAGAGTGATAGGGTGTATTCTATCATCCAACAGGCTCCCTTCGGCCGTTGACAGCGGCGTTCTATCTTCCGTCCCTCCTTTCTCTGCGTAAATCTCTCGGTCATTATGCTCTTTTAAAGAGCTAGAGCCCCCGAACTCTATAGTTCTCCATACTATTGGGTTCGCCAATTCGATGTCCGTGTTCACAGTTGGACTTTTCCGGTCGGTGCCCGATATTACTGCTACCGCTTTGGCCACGCTGCTCTCCCGCGTTCTTGATCTGCTGCCACTCCCACTACGGCCACTCGACGATTTCTTTGCTTGCGATTTGGTTGAGATGTTTAGCCGTGGCAGCCATCCTTTCCAAAGCACTTTTAGTGCCGGCAACGATGTCGCGATGATTGCAAGGGTCACTTCCAACTGCCCGTAAAGAGCTATCGGAACGATGTCCCAGGTCAAGTCGATACCCTCTACTCCTTTTAATAGATTGATCATGCGCAGTATAGCGAATACACATGCGAGACCCCCAAGGCTGAAAAGAAAAAGGACAGCAAGTTTTTTGTAGATTGGAAGTTGTAATTTGATAACGATTGGGATAGGCAGAGCGAGGATGGCGATATCTGAGGCGACGCCGATTGAAGTTATGACGTAATAAATTACCAGACCATTGCATTTATGTTCCAGTTTCGTTAAAAGATCGTATGCCGCGGGTATAGGCTGGAAGATATGCACGAATGTCAGAGATGTATGTACTTTGAGATTCTCAATGGGGGCGCGCATATATCTTATCACCTTGCACTGAAATGCTAGAGCTAAGGAGCTTGCAATCCCCCAAAATATGTGAAATGCAAAGTAGCCATTACAAACACGCCACATTGTACCACTGGAAAGCCGCCGGATAAATAGAATGATAGATAGTTTTGTGAACATTACTGAATAACAGTAGAGAATCATGTGTGCATAGGTGAGCTGCAATTTCGCGGGATTGTAAGTATCAGCTGAAAATTAACGAAACGAACAGAACCCGGAGCAAGCTGCAATTGTGGAACATGGCAACGGACCTTGGTGCCTTCAATCATCGAATAAGGGCTGATATCATAGACGTGCATGCCCATTCGGGCGACCTTCACACCTTGTGACATCCTGGCCGTTAGCTAATGTACTGAAAGCTAATGCCATAAAACTTACCCAATACTTGAGTTGCAGTGAATCCGACAGTGATTGCAGTCGCCGGAACAATCATCCAATCGTCCAACCCCAGCCTCCCACCATAGATTTTCCTTGTGTAAAGCCTCATGCCTACTAGGATGAGCGCTACGGCCACGGAAATAACTGCCACGACGAACACGATAGCACCCCTGTCCGGCGGAACATAGTCCTTTGACATTGCACTCGAGGGAATACTCTTGAAAATTGCAGCGCCATTTGATTTGTCGACAATTTGGGCTAGGAGCAGAGCCTCATCGATCGTCTTCGGGACGTACATTGTCGAGAGATCCTCCCTCGGGCGAGAGACTGCGAAAGATAGCCAAATAAGAAAACCAGTGCAGCGAGAGAAGCGGTCGCGATCTCTTTCTTCGTCCTAGTGATCCCGGGCTCCCATTGTCGGAATCTCGCGACGGTTGTGTTGACCCAGGAGAATTAGGCTGAAATTCTCAAAACAGCAAGATGAATGGTTCTGGAAGCAGCCCAGAATGTCGGATAGAAGAAGAAGGCGGAGATCGAATGAAACAGGAGAGAGGGGAGGACTGGAATGAACCAAGAGCAAAATGTTTGACTGATGCGACGACGTTTTCGACAGCATCGATTCCTCCCCTCCCACCAGGTCTATCCCCTTCCCAATGCATGCATGGTCTGGCCATGGTACCTTTGCGCTGGCGCATTATTCACTTTTACTTTCCGGCGCGGCATGGACGCATTTTGATTTGCGACTAAGATATTAGCTAAAAATCCTGCTTTGGTCCCACCTCGTGAGACCCCGACGGGTGGGAAATCGATGTCCATGCATGAATTAAATAGTCAACCTCCTCGCCCCTTCCGGATTCTTCTTCTCCTCCTGCATCGTGCAGGTTCATCAAGCCTGTACCGCAGACAAACGGCAATGCAAATTCCGAGCAGGGAGTCACTAGATGGCTGATGGTGTGATCTTCAAGTCTTCGCAGAATATCCCCAAGTTCGCGTACGCTCAGCTCAACCCAGGCCAAAGCACCATCTCGCTAAGTGGGGGGGGTTTGATTGAGCCCTGATTGACAGGGAGTGCCTGTCTGAGAGTGAGTTGGTGCATGAGCGTCCTGGTGTGGGAGTCCGGCAACCAGGTATGGTATCAAAGGGAGAATTGGCTAGTCCTCTGGACTCAAGATCATAGTTTTAGCTCCACATGGCCCGAATCCACTTGTCGATGGAGAGCAATGTCTCTGGCCCCGGTAGGATTATCGAAATCATGCAGATACCATAGGTTGGAAGAAATTAGACTCTGGCGTCGAGAAAGATCGAGATACAAAAATATGCTTGGGTATATTAAGTGGGTCGAGGCTAATGCGAAACCGATTTTGGGATGGGACAGGTCGAATCGCCCGGTTGGAATGTTTTGTTCAACCGACTTATATCTTGCTGGCCAGTACTTTATATGCGTATATATGGCGATATTATCGAGAAGATGCTCGAGCGCTCATACGCATCCTTCAGCGCCTAGGCCTCCTATTTCGATGGCTTCCTATTGAATTTCTGATGATATGAAGATATCATTTGGAACTGATGGGAATTGGAATTATTAGGCTTGGTAACGACAGGGTGATCAAAGTGGCTTTTAGCGAAAGAGGGTATTTTGGTGGGTCCGTTTGGCGACCTTAACAGTGATCAGATATCACCCAAACAAGTCTATTAGACGAGCGCGATAGGCTGAAAGGGGCTTGTCCTTTTAGAGTGTAGGGTGGCTGAATTTAAATCCGATCGCGAAACAACGATCGCGAGGCAAAGATCGTAACAAGCGTAATGTCTCCGTGCATGCGCAGCGCCTAAATGATGAATAATGATGTCTTCATCAGAAAAATACGAACCTGATAAAAAAATATCACAGGTGGGACTTGGGTGATACAGAAAGTGCATTTTGAACGCCTTCCGTTGCAGGGACTACGTGCGTATCTCTCGTCATCCCAACTTTCAGCAAAACACAGCGACGCATTCTAGGGGAGGAGATCAAAGAGGACTGCGAGAATGTAGCTTCCGGAATGGTGGAAGTGCAGCAGATCTAGCTGCAAGTCACCTTCCCAGCAGAGGTAGCCAAGCGATCTGGGCTGGCGAACAAACAGGCGCTATTGGACAGTTCCTCGGATTCTGAGCAAAGAAAGTGGTACGACAGCACATCAATTCACCATCGTCGGCTGCCTGGCTTTAGCTACTGTATCATTTGGGGATTTTGATGACCAGCTTAAAGAGGTGGAAGTTCCCAGGAAGGTTCGATTCATCTATCCATCGATTCTATATACTTTATATATTTACATGCATCTCATCGACCCTCACCGAAACCGCAACATCTGCAACACGCACTGCTTCCAAGCCACTATCACGAGGACTTAGAGCCGATATCCAACATGTACACCACATCTGCTATCTTAGCTATCCTGCTTGCGAGCAGCCCTTTTGTCGCTGCGCAACGCGAGACCGATAACGTTGCCAAGCTCCCACCATGCGTGACCACCTGTTACGGTCTGGCTGTTGCCCGTGCCAGCTGCGACACACTCAACCCATCCTGTATCTGCGGCTCTAACACCTTTTTCAACGCCATCCGCACTTGCCTCACCACCGGCGATGGAACATGCACCCAATCCGAGGCTATCGACGTGTGGAACAAACTCCAGGCTCAGTGCGGCGACAAGGTCGCCTCGGCGTTTCCATCTTTAAGCTTTAGCTCTGTTAGTGCTACCATTGGGTCCATAATACCGGATCCAACTACAGGGATCGAGAGTGTCAGCGCAACAATGGGGACTATCACAGGGCCGGACGATAGCTCAGTCACCGGTACCGCCGGCACAACCACAGGACCCAGCGAAGGCACTGAGACGGAGGCACCAACAACTATGGGCACAATTACTGGCTCAGAGCAACCGAGTGTATCTGGAACCCGTATGTCACCATGGTTTTTATTATGCCCTCCCCACAACGTTGAGACCTGTCTAATATTTAATCTATAGAAGGATCGCAGACTACCAGAAGTCCAAGTGCTCCGACCCAGACCCCCAATATTGCGTCCCACATGATTCCTAGCCTCATTTCTCTAGTTATTGGCAGTTTTGTCGCTGGAGGCGCCCTTTTCTTTATGATGTAGTAGACCTGGATGTTCGATTTTTAAAGGCCTTGATCTATCCGACCAAACCGTATGTAGTATGGTCGAGCATTAAATATTCCAACCTGGCGGATCGATCCTACTTTCGCGTGCGTGTACAAACACAGATACCCCGTACTTTGCTCTTTTTGAAATTGAAAATATATACCCTAGCTTGCATATCTTTGAAATGAAGATTTTTAAAATTGAAAAAAATGTATTTTTAATCGCTGAAAGATGATTCTATGAATGATCAAACATATAAAGTTCGTTTGATGATTTAGGTGAGCCCATAAAATTCCTGATTCGGAAATGGACATAGTATGCATGCCAGCGGAAGAGTAGCCTGCCTGAGGTGTCTTTCCGCTACTACCGTATACCCTCAGCTTTTCGTCCTTCTTTTCAGATAAACCAAGAATTAGCTTACAGTTCTGCGGGTCATAAAGGCTAATGTTGGGTTGAAGGGACTGGTAGAAAGAAAGAAGCCTAGAAATAAAAATTGATACTGCTTACCCGTACTACTTGAAACACGAAGCCCTTTTGCATTCGTTTGATCTCTGAGTGTCGTCCTATTCCGCGTAAATTTAAAACCCACCCGAAGCGGATCCGGATCTAACTATAGTACCCGCACACAACAAATTTTGCCAATTTTCCGGCCCATGCGTTGCATCAAAGTCTCGAGCTCTCACCTTAAAATATTGCTTACAGCCACCGGCGAGAATGCGTTCGTCCAGTGTAAACTCCGAGACGTTCCGGATCTGGGTGTCTGCAGCAAGAATGTTACACCATCGAACCAAGACATTCGGCAACCTCCTTCCGAGTCTCGTCAGACCGCTTTGCCCCGCCACCTGCGTCGAATAAGCCTATCGTTCCCTGAGCTTGCCGAAAAGGAAACAAAAGAAGATCATAACAATTACATAACTGGTCACGCAGCGGGTTTGTTCTGGATAGAGACGGGGCAAAACAGTGACGACTAGACGTCTAGACGGACAGTGGTGCTATTTCAAGATCCTCTCCCAGAGACCGCGACCTACCAGCGAAGGATCCTAGGAACGCTTACGTGGAAAAACTCTTTGAGAGCTTGGCAAAGCCTGTTTTCAACCTGGTCGCGATTCAAGGTTGTTAATGCTGCCAATCAAATCGTTTTAATATCGAACCGACAAGATGGTTCGACACTAAGGGAAGACGCAGGGGTGCAATGGTGTCGACAAAACCTCCATTGGGGCATCCGCCTTGAGAACTCGAGAATGTGATATCATCATGAGCGTGTCGACCCATCCGCGTACGAGAAAAATGGAGCGAAACAGAGGGAGAGAAAAGGCGTCGTACGGGCCAGCAGCAGTGATTAATGGGAAAGTTGCCGGTCGGACAGTATCACGATATCTGCTAGTCCCTGGTATGGTGTCTCTCTCCTGGACTTAGGAATCGCCCGGAGAATTTTGAAGAGTGGCGTCTAAGGCTAGGATTCGGTCATCGAGTTGATTCGCGAGAATCGATATGCAAACGTTGTCTTGGTCAAGTAGCGGGATGGCTGGTTCGGATTCTGGCTGGAGTATATAACCTCAAACTCGCTCCCAGCTCCCGACTGTATTATTATTATCTCTCTGTCTATCGTTCGTTTGAGCTCTTTATTTCCACATTCATATCTTGGGATCTCCACCACGGCTACGTTCTATCATTACTCGATTCTTTTCCATCCACCAACCACTCCAACCACCACCACCACCACCACCACCACCACCAGTACTACCACGCAGGAATCTCGTGGCCCAGGCTCATCAAATACATACAATCCTAAATTTACAAACATACGCCCCGTTATCCAAAAATGGCCATCGGCTCCACCATCTCGAAATTTGGCATTTGGGCCATCCGGTTCTTCCAGTTCGCTTTTGCTGTCATTCTGACAGGCGTCTTCGCCTGGTTTCACCATGAAATATCTAAAGCTCGCTACAGCAGCGTCAGTGCAGTCGACGTTCCCCTCGGATTCTCCGTTGCTGCTATAGTCTTTACAACCTTCTCTATTATCACCATATGCTGCTTGAAAGGTGCCCTTCAGATCTTAAGCGCTATTGCGGACTTTATCATTTTTGTCGGCTACATCGCATCTGCCATCCTCTACAGACACAATTACCACATCCGATGCTCCAGAAACCCGTTGTCAGTCTTCCTGGCTTATACCAGAGAAAGCAGCGGCAACTTTACTACAAGTGGAGAGTTCAGGAACTGCACTTTAGTAAGGTTGGCAGCCGCTCTGTTGATTATCCAAATGTGAGTTTTCCTGCCCCTCCTGCAGTCGCGACTACAAGCTCTAACTTAATTTCAATAGCATTTTATTCTTCATCTCAATGATCATCTCCTTCCTCTTGGCCCGTCGCCGTGACGTCGCCGGTGAACCAGTCGCTGTTGGCGAAAGGAGAAGATCTAGGTTCGGACGACGTGGACCCACTTCTGCTGTCTAATTGCTTCCGCTGGGAGCCAAATTAAACACAAAGGCCTGGGGACTGGGAGGAATCCCGAAATTAACGTGTAAATGCTGATAAGAGAGATACGATTTGCGTTACAATATGTTTTTTATGAATCTGCAAATTTCTGCTTTACTTCAGTTGATTCTACTTGTCTTGCTTATTTTCCTTTAATCGAATTCTTGTAATAGCGTAAATGATCTGGTATCAATTACAACGAACATTGTAACCTACTCTAATAAACATAACTCCGACTGAAAATCTAACTCTCGTTCTAGAGACCCAGCTAATCGAGCGGCTCCTTGAGAACATCGTATTTGAAAGCTTCGTCAAATTTAACCCCAATGGCCCACAGATAAAACCAGACAAGCCAATCTTTCATCATAGCTACGAGCCAGCCTTTGTCTTTGAGGTTTTCAAAGCCACCAACCGCCCGATCATAGTCTTTCTTTACTCGAGGAGTTCTAATTTTAACTAACTTCTTCCAAACATCCTCCCAATCTACTTCTTTGATACTAGCATCTTTATCTTTGTCAAGTTGAGCGTTGACAAGTCGGTCCAGCATGACGGCGTCTTCGACCGCCAAGCCGACTCCTTGGGCCAAAGGTGGCATCTAAATACGGCAGTGATAACGAGTTAGAATATTATCGTTATAATACGTAACATAAAGGAACGGGACCTACCGCGTGGGCTGCATCTCCAAGCAGGACACATCTGCCTTCAAACCATTTCTCGCTCATCTCCAACTTCCATACTGGATAGAAGAATACTTCGTCCTCTGAGGCTTCTAGAAGATCTGCAAAGAAACCCATCTGGGGATCTCTTTCGGAGCAGTATGTTTCCTTGACCCGCTGCTTCATTTTCGCTACATCATCTCCCATGCTCCTCCATCCATCCTTTGAGTTATTTTCGGGCGCAGGAACCTCCATTACAGCTGCCCAGAATAGCTTTTCGGTCCGTGATGGCGTACTCCATGTAAGTAAGAGAGATCCAACACGACATTCGAAAATCGCAGAGGTATCTTTCAGAGGAAGAGCAGATGGGTCTTTCGGGTTGGCGTAGGAGTAGGTGTTTGAGAGACCGGTGTAAACTGGCTTCCGGTTGGGGTCTATGCAATTTCTTACTGCGGAGTGAGTGCCATCGCATCCGATTATAATATCACCAGTGACCCTGGTCCCATCTGCAAAGATGGCTGTAATATTATCCGGCGTTTGTTCGATATTTTCCAGTCGCTTGGAAAAGTGAACTGGGATGCCGTATTCAGCGACCTTGGCAAGCAAGGCGGCTTGAACATCTTGTCTTGCTACACGTATGCTTAGAGCACCATAACGTTCAACGTCGCCAAAGGTAAGGGTCCCTAGAGTCTTAAGAGTTCGGGATGAGAGAAGCTCGATGGTTCTAACTGAACAGCCTGATGCCTCCAAGTCTTTGAGGACGCCAATATGGTCTAGAAGCTTGACTGCGTTCGGGGTAAGATTGACGGCTCCTCCAAGTGTGGCGGGGCCAGGGCGAAGTTCAAAGACGGAGATTTGAAAAGGAACAGATCGAGCGCTGAGTGTTTTATGGAGGATAATTGCAGCTGCCAGGCCAGCCGAACCGGCACCGACAATGAGGACATGGAAAGGCGCAGCCATCTGAATTGGATTGCACCGAAAGCGGGGACTGCTAATTGGCGAGAGTTGTGTTGTTGTAGTTGTTGTTGGTGTTGTGGTGTTTACGAATGCGGTAATTCTAATGAAGAAGAACTTCAACTGATATCGACATATCCGATTGATAGAAATAAGACTCTATAAGCGGGGAATCGGCCAAGACTTTATAGAGTGTTCAGTTCCTCGCTGGTCCAGCAGATGTTCGTCGTTTCATCGCATTGTCAAGGTGCGCATGTCGTGACGAGGCCTGTTGGAATTGCGACCGCTGCATTACGTTATCATCCGGATAGTGGTGCCGCCTCTTGGGAGAAATTAGCTTGTTTGGGTGCGGTAAGGCTTCCAAGGCTCGATTGGTGCAATTATCGGCTGCTCCGTCGCAGACCCACAGAAAAAACTGCAGGGAAGCAATTAGCTGTCGAGACGATAGACACCATCGATGCATCTGGTTTGAGGACCCTGACAATACTGGGCGGGGTTGCCGTGTCTCTCGAAAGCTTATACCTATGCGCACGAATCAAATTGGTTCTACGATATTGTACGTCACCTCAATTTTAAAATTCTGCGATATACACAACCCAAAGCTATGGAATTCGTAACCTACAATCAAGAGCCATGAGGCTGAGATTAATTAAGCCTTGGCCTCGAGATCTGCCTGTTCTGCAATAAACGGGGGCTGTCCGAGACTTTTTTCATGCACTTGCTTTCAATTGCTCAAGCTAGTCACATCTTAACGTTATGCCTCAGCTAAAAAACCTTTCGAATAATACCCTCAATGAAACCCTTCAACAAGGAAATATGAGGAGATCGAAAATAGATAACGTATTCCATAAGGAAGCTTCCAATCATAACTATAACAGGCGGTTGGCCACGTTGGTGAGCTCGTAATACAGCACAATAGTTTGAGCTTCATCAACTATCTCTAGATCTGTGTGCTTACGTTTCTACTATCTTTAAGGCTAGCTAGCTAGGGTGTTCCCATATCCCTTCGCCTCCTCTTTGTATTTTGGCTCCTCCCTTACATCCTCACTCTCTCCGTTTACTTTGCCTTCTCCCCCCCCCTGGGTGACTTTCCTCTTCAACCATCCCTTTGTTAACCGCTGTAGGTTTTTTATCCTTGAATTTTGTATACAATAGACTATAGGGATTGCCAGGGTTGTTCGCGAATATCTGCACGACGAACTGTCACATTCGATTCGTTTCTTTCTTGCTCCAATGCCGACGGACACATATTTAGAACTAGCAACGCGATTGGCGGTGATGTTACATTAGGCAACATTATTCCCGGTGAATTAGGTGAGAGGTGCCGTGTTTCTACCATATCTGGCCTTTTGAGATTTAGCTAAAGAGCCTCCTCCGTCACCTTGCATATTGAGACCGGTTTGTATCTTTGTCTTGCTATCAAGGGCGTTGGATTTGGGCTGTGAAGAATTGGCACATTCTCACATGCGTTTTGGAAGAAGATATTAGGTGACACCAAAAGAGATTATGATTCTATACTTCAAATGACTATCTCGGAAGCTAGATCTGCCGAGATGACAACTATAGAGTTGCCGGGGCGGTTTTTTATGTTTATTGCAGATAAATAGGCAATGGAACGTGGATCCGTAAGCTGTCAATTTTAAATTGTATAGTTTCATTAAGGGAAAATAGAAGTCAGACTAGACGTCCATTAGTATTCTTCGATCTTCAGCTCTCGGGAGAAAATTTTGAATATTTCTTGTGAGTTTATTGGTTTTGTCAATTCTTTTGGGTTGCAACGTTGCGAGCAAGGCTTTATGACTCCATAGAGTACTACATTTGCATGCTCTCTGTCGCTTCAGATATGTCTTTGTATCTCGTAATGATCTGTATAGCAACTTTCATTTTAGTGCGAGATTAGATAAGCGAACCGCGTATAAAATTCTAGGACCCAATAATGATCACCCAGCTGCGTCGTCTAAGACTAAGCATTGAGATTCTTACGAAAGAACAGGCAAGATAGAATTAAATTACCGCCTTAATATTCATCTGGATATACGACTAGCTAACAAAATGTATTACCGCTAATAATTGTGCATGCGAGTACCTTAAAACTTTAGGCGCAAGGGTTCCTATGGTAATGGATATATATGCGAATGCCGTGACCCATCACAATATCTCCTTTACTGGCGGATGACTAAAAGCTGGTTTGTTGGAAAACGCGACAAAACATTCGATATTCGCGTTGTGTTATGAGATGTGTTCTAGGATCCTACGCCAGCCAATATCAGATTGGCCGAGCCCACAAGTCACTAGTATAGTAGAGGAGTACTACGAAAACGTTGAATAGATCAAAATAAAAGAAATTCGCTCTTGGGATATATTCGTAATAAATGTTTATTTCTTTGATACAACTAATTCTGACCCAAGTGTGCAATGGGTTCTCCAACTACATTCTAGCCGACGGTTCAAATGCGTGACATTTTTGGCCACGTGTATGACGCGGTCGTAAAGACATAGAAGCTAAGTTATGTAGTGACAATCTTGTTTCGGCAATTTGACGTGTATTTTGGTGAAGACTTATTCGACTGAAGGACTTGGACAAAGGCTTTTCCATAATAGGCACCACAATGACCTTAACTGGGTAATTTCCTAGAAGAGGAAGGTTCTTACTAGGGATATCTGGCAAGTGGGGATGGGTTTAACTTCATGTTTATTTGCAGAATGGGTATATACATAGGATTGATTGGTTTTTGGCCTCAGATTGCCACACACTCTCGCAGATGCTCTTCAAACTCCCATAGCAAACAATGCTGACCAACCAACCATAATTTCTTCAAATAATAGACTTTGGTATATAATTGATTCATCTTCTCTTTGAAGGCTTCGGGACCCTGATTTCAAGCTCTTCTCGAATTTACCTTGCTTGTCCATTGTGATGCTCTAGCCACAGGAATTCCGATCATCAAGGCAATTTGTGTGGCGCCTCATCCAAAATAGTCCTTTAAAAGAGAGGTGCACCTGACTGGGAATTGCGTTTTGGCCACTAGTTAGACGAATTTAGGTCTTTGAAAGATGAAAGAGAACAACGATACTTGAATGTTTTAGGGTGATGGTTGGTGATCGCGGAAATCGGATCCCAAATGGTTTCAATGCGTAGCAGTGCTTGAGGGTTTTGTGTGGCATCTAACCAATGGAGAGGGAGTTTCCCTTTCAAGTCAAGTGCAACGATTGGATAAACAATGGGGAGGACTCGAGTATTTTTAGCCACAATGGGACCGCCAAGGGGAGGTCAAGGGTCTTGGAGGACTGGGATGACGTCGCAAAAAGTTTACACGGACAAAGTCCCTAGTAAGCAAGAAACTGGGGAAAAGAGCGAAAGGAGGGGAGCACCTACCAGTGAGGGTAGAAGAAGGGAGCGAGCGCAAGAGACGCTGCACAGATGGCGGCATCTGAGCGGGAGGAAGGCGGAGATGCGTGTTCTTCGAGTGCCCCGAGCAGAACGCCAGCGGGAATGAGCTGCTGGCTGGATCGCCCAGCAGCCTTCGAATCCACAATGCATATTGAAGAGTAGAAAACGGTATTCTTCCTCTTCTTCTTCCTCTTCCTTCGTCGTATTTGCTTTGCCAGGCGGCCTGGGGTATACAGCGCCCCGGAACCTTACGCCAGCTCATTTATAACCAACAGCTATCGCACTGTAAGTATCCATAAGCTCTAGCAAGTGAGTTGTACGTACTGACAGGAGTGCGCTAAACACAGCTAAATTTGTTTCATGTAGCCTTTCCATGGTAGTTCTATGGTATATTATAATCGATCAATCATCCATCCTTCCATCGGCCTTCCTTCATCCGTCTTTGGAACTCTCCTTGATTCTGTACGAAGATACGCCTTTCTTCCGGTTGTTTTGTTGTGATTGTTGTCGCTGTGCTGTCGCTGTCGCTGTCGTTGTGGCAGCCGCCAAGCGGCAGAGTTCCTTTTGGTCGGTCAGCCCGCCAGTCCGCCAACTTTGCCTCATTTCTGTCATCACCACCATTGCTGCTTCCCGTACTTTTCTTCCTTCTTCCTCCTTCCTCCTTCCTCCTTCCGCTCTTGAAACCGTTATCGATACATCGCTCTCTCTTTCCCTCCCAACAATCACTAACATCGTCATCGCTCCCTTCGGTCACATTCGCGACTCGGTCGCAGCCTTTTTCACCCGTCAGGAGCTTCGATAGCTTATTCGCTTTTCGCCTTTCGCCTTGACAGGCCTGCAATTTGCACGTCATGGCTGGGCAACTTAACCATCCTGGTGGCTTCACGCCACCATACCCAGTAACCCCTCCAGCGACACCGACTCCCGCCCAACCAAACTACTTCCCATCGAATACAGCATCATCGCAATCTTCAGTCCCTCCTCCACGGCCTCCAAAGCTACCAAACTCGCCGATAGGCTCTGTTCCGAACGGAGGCCCGATGCCTCCTCTGCCTCCCAGAGTACCTTCCCAGCGTCAGCAGCAGTCAGATGACGGACGCCGTGAACGACCCAATCCGGTGGCAAGAACCCAACATAACCCGGCTTCAAGTTCTCTTCCCAGGTTACCGCAGATGCCTCAACCTATGGAAGAATCTCCTCGCCGGAAATCAGATGAACAACGGCCCATACAATCTCAACCTCAGGCGCCCAATTCGACGACCTTTATTGCTTCTCAAAACGAAGACACTCCTCCTGTCCCACCTCCCAAAACCTCCCCTCAGAACCCCGTTCATGATGCGCCCGTTAGTTCAGTTCCTAATACAAGCCAGATTGACGTCCCAGGCTCGCAGGGCAACGGAGAAGCCAAGCGACAGAAATCACGAAGTGGATCAAAGAGCACAAGAGGTAAACCACACCTCGGTGAGATGGAGAAAGTGAGAAGGAATAAGAATGCGACACGCTCGAGGTTACGTATTCTCTCACTAGGTATGTTTGATGACACTCATCCTGGCGCGTATTTTGCGAAAGTTGGTGGTATAGACCTTGATACTAACGAACCTCTTTTTCTACAGACGGTGGTGGGATTCGTGGTTACTCCACTCTTCTCCTCCTGGAAGCCTTGATGCACGACATCTTTGTCGAAATACACGGTCGCACACCTCGCCGAGGTGAAGAGGTCACGAAACCTTGCGAGGTATTTGACCTCATCGGTGGAACCGGGACTGGAGGTCTCATTGCCATTATGCTCGGCCGTCTCCGCATGTCTGTTCAAACCTGCAAAGATGTATATACCCGTATGACCCGGTATGTCTTTGAAACTGATAAAAGATTTGCCGGAATTCCGTACGGGGAGACATTATACAAAGCCTCAAAACTGGAGAGAGCCATTCGAACTGTAGTGCACGAAAGGACGAAGCATGATTACCTTGACTTGAACACCGAAATCAATTCAGAAGATGAGGACTGGGACCTAGAGCCCAGCGGAGGCCATTACGATGACGATGAGAAAGAGTTGGAGAGACGAATGAGCATGATGGGTAGAACAGACAGCATTAGAGAAATTGCAGAGGCCAGCAGAATAAACACATCCGATCCTTCAAGGAAGTCACGATATGGCAATGCTGAGGCTCTGATGCACGACAAGCGCAAAGGGAGATGTAAAACGTGAGTTTCAATTTGCTCTTACCAATTTTGTTTCCATGCTTTGATTTTATGCTAACACCCGCCCAACAGTATGGTCACAGCTGTATACAGGGGTTCTTCCAGTGATTCAACACCTGCAATCTTCAGAACTTACTCCTCTGGTGTCGAATCAATGTCTTATCCGGATTGTAGAATTTGGCAGGCCGGTCGCGCCACTTGCGCTACCCTGGCTGCTTTCAAATCTATCCGCATCAACCAGGACGTTTTTCTGGATGAAGGGACAGGCCGATATAACCCTACCCCTACTGTTCTGGAGGAAGCATGTGTGAACGAATGGCCTGGTCGAGAAGTTGGATTGATAGTATCCTTAGGAACAGGGAAGCGACCACAGGGAAATCAGAAAGGTGACAATAAAGCACAGTGGTGGGAGAACTTAGGCACCAGCCTGGATCAGTTCACCCAAGCCCGGCGACGCCTCATGACGAAGATCGATTATTGTGAAACAACGCACCAGTATGTTCTCACCGACGAATTACCCAAATACGGGATAAGCAAGAACAGATATTTTAGATTCAACGTTGATACCGGTGTTGGCGAGGTTGCTTTGAACGAGTGGTCACGGCTTAGCGAAGTCAGCACTGCTACAAGGGTGTATCTTGCAGGCCCAGAAGTCGGAGGCGATTTGAAAGAGTGCGCTAGACGGATGGCCAAGTTAACAAGAGATAAATGGAAGAAGAAAATTGCTGCCGATGGTGGTATTATGGCAGATGAGAAAAAAGGAGTACTTCTTGGACCCGATGGTGTAAAAATGGAGGCAAAAGCCAATGGTCCAGTTCCAACAGTTTACTACGAAATGCCTGGAGATATCCCATCTAAGAATGTGATGAATCCGCCACCTCGGGATCGATTAGAAGAGATTGCTGAGCTACAAAATCAGCAACTAGAGGCAATGTTTGCTGGGAACCAGAAACAACAGGAAGCTATAGAAATGCCTACAGCACCTAAAATTCCGGCTATCAGAATCACCCCTCCAAGTGTAAAGAAACCAAGCGGAGGTGGCAGAGGTTCGAGAGTTGCAACACCAGGCAATACCTCGAGCTAAGTCCAAAGACATAACTATTTAACAAAGCAGGCCATTTGATTCCAAAAAAATTTCTTTTTTTCTTATCTTCTCGAGAACACCCTCTAACTTAAAATATACTTTCTACGCGACTGGTATCATTCTTTACCTCCTATTTTGTAAGGCGTCTAGGCGATATTTATCAACACAACAATAATGCGTTATGACGAAAGAACCAAAGCACTGTTCCATTTTTTTTCATCTCGGCGTTCATTAGTCTTCGGTCCGCACGCACTGTATTAGGGTTGAAACTTTAACCTTTCTTATCTTTTCTTCTTGTATATTTAGCACAGGAAAGCGTAAATTTGAGTGGGAATCCCGATCTCGTTTTCCAGCTGATGTGCATCACTGTCCATACAAATTTATGGGGAGTGGTATCGCCATTATGCAATTACCATCCGCCCTCCATGTAATCAAATCCATTAAGAATCTCAGATTTACATTTGCATGTTTTGTAAATTTAAACAGTCCTGGCTTAGTGAACCTCTCTATCCAGCAAGGCCTGCTAATGCTCTCCCGTTGTAGACGAGATATTTTAAAATCTCAAATTTACGAGGTAACATATTCTCAAAACCCCAACATCAACATCAACACCAACAATGTAAATTTGAAGGCCCTGTCACTATGGCACAGGATTTAAGGGGCTACGAGGGAGGCTTGTGCCTCATAACATAAAACGATCAACTCTCTATTTTGGGTTTTAGAACACCGCGCAGTCAGAATGATCCCTAATATTTTGATGAAATGCTTGAACACCTTTCTCGGAATTGAGAGCTCACTTGGTTGTGTATTTTATATATAAGATAGAAATCTTTTGGCATATTTCAATGTTTTGGGGTGCTGAGTGCCAAATAAACCTTCGTGAAACCTTATTTTAAGATATCACATACTCACACCTGTACCTCAATGTCTCCTACAACTACTCCTCCAACATTGGCCTGCCGACTGAACAGGACGTCGACCTCCCTTGAAAACATGTTGCAGGACTGGAGTTTGGATTCTATACTCATGCTCCATGTCGCATTCACTCTATATCTACAATATTGGATGGAAATCATCAAAACGAGAGCATGGAGAGAAACCTCTTTACAGTTTATAAGTAATATCAAGGTAGTTTTAATGAGAGGCCGGAGCTTCGTAATTTATGGATCTCAATATCATGCTAATATCCTAAGCTGATTGGGGACAGCCCTCAACGTTGGACAAGGTAGTCCGGTGGATAGGAGACAACGCCACAACTGCGAATGTCCAAAACTTTTATAGACTGATCAGTTATGTTATCTCCTGCAAAGAAGGTATACCCGATACGTATCAAGTGACTGTACGAGCAACCGACAATACCATCCCCGAATAAGCCTCAAAAAGGCAATTAATACTAAACTGGTATTTTCTATCTAGAATCTTTTCGAAAACTTGAAAATGGACGAAGAAGACGCTCGAATGTTACACATGGAGCCATTTTCAGCGCACCAGAGGGCACTCCAAGTGGGAACACCAAATCCCATTCAGCTTGGGCAGTCCTTTGATTGCCACGACCGTGGAAATACGTCAACTGGAGCCTTATACTCCGACATCCTCCCTGCAATCGAAATTCTAGAATCCTTCCCACAGGGTTCAGTTTGTAATACATTTCCGAACGGCTGCTATCTACAATCCTGCTCTGGAACCGCCGGCATCTTTCTATGCAACCAAGCTTCCGAAGGCTATGTCACCATTGAATGCGACTACCTAGCGAGAATCGCCAGGGAGATATATACAAACTATATTACTCGACACCAAGACCAAGTTGTCCGATTAGACTTTTGCCGGAGATTTATTTCTACTGATAAGATTGACGATCTGAAGGGTCAAGAGTATTCGGGAAATAGTTTCCGGAAAAGGGAATTCGCAACAGAAGGGGGTGATGATATGTGGAGCTTGCAAATTAACCGGACCCTGGCGTGTTATGACAATCAAAGCGTACCAAGAGGCTTCTTGGACGGGCTATGGAAACTAGATCAATGGGGAGATCTTTTTTTTGGATGAACACACCGAGACTGCAGGTTCTCCGCGAATTGGTTCAACGTTATGCGTATTGTAAAGGTACCGCAATTGGAGCTATGCACTAAATATCTAGGCCATTGGAGGATGTTTCTTTCTATAAATAACAGTCAGCTGCGTGATAATAGTTATAGCAATAAGATGGCTAGAGTTTATGTGTATGCAAGTTTTCGATTTTAAATTGTGCATGCTCTTACGTTACGCGTTACGTGTTTCCTTCAGGTCTCCATATAGAACCTATATTGTGGAAGGTCTAGCTAGCAGACGCTTTTGTTCAGTTTAGTTACGAATATAACGCACACTGGATTCATTATCTATACTACTTGATTTTCATGAATCCAATTCAATTTGAAATTCTTCCCTTGATGTCTATAATATGCTGTCCCTGATATATGACAGATCACTGATCGTCCAATACTAGTTGAGGCCACCCGAATTATTTTGACTAGTGCAGTATATTTAGTTAGTTTGCCAGGTCCTGCGCCCATGTTTGATCCGAACAAAGTACTAAAGCTAGTTAGTTAGCTAGAGCTGGAGTGCAAAATTAGACGAAGCGTACAAACTGCAGCGAGTTTCCCCGATAGGAAAAACAGTTTGTGTAACTCCTTGTCCCAATGACCGATAAAACACTATCAACGCAAAATACCTAGATTTGATAAGCTTATGAAAAGAGAGCTAAGAGCTGCAGGAGAGGTTCTGACTCTCGAAAATGGCTTAAGATCGATAGATAAAAAGGCTGGATACTTAGATATATGAGATTTGAAGTAATTCTGTATATAGTCTATATCTATAAGTCGTTTAAAAACAATTTACAGGTATCATAAAATCTGTACCAACACGTCTAAGTATCTACAAACTAGTTCGAAGGCTTCTGCAAAATGTCCAAAATAAGAAAATACGCTGATATGCATGCATGTACTTAAGAAGGAGAATCGTATTCAAAATGATATAACATTTCAAACACCCAAACACCTTTCTTAAGGGGCATTAGCACCAAACATATGCATGTTAATTGATTAATAATATCCATCATCTTCAGTCTCAGGAGGGTCAGTTGCCGTTTCTGGGCCTGGACCTGTCGCAGTGGTTATAATAACGCTAACGGTACCTGACGTTGTAATCTTGGTACCTCCAGGTCCAGTTGGAAAGACAGTAGTGGTACCATCAGACGGTCCTGGTGTCGTTCTCGTAACTGTGGGTTGAGTAGGTCTAGCAGTTGGAGTGGTGATGACGACACTAACTGTGCCCGAGGTAGTGATCTTATCACCACTAGGCCCGGTTGGAAAGATGGTGGTTGTTCCAGGTGACGGGCCAGGCGTGGTCTTGGTAACGGTGGGCTGTGTAGGGGCAGTCGTCGGAGTAGTAACGACAACACTGACAGTACCAGAGGTGGTAACCTTAACACCATTCGGGCCGGTTGGGAATATGGTAGTAGTGCCTCTAGATGGCCCCGGTGTGGTCCTAGTAACGGTAGGCTGAGTAGGCCCGGCAGTAGGAGTAGTAATAAGCACTGTGACAGTGCATGTGCCCACGGTAACCGTCTCACCATCTTTGCCCGTTGGGTAAATCGTGGTTGTTCCGGCCGACGGCCCAGGTGTAGTCTTCGTGATCGTAGGCTGGGTCGGAGCGGGTCCGGATCCCGAGGGGGTGGTGATGATAATGCTGACTGTGCCGGAGTTTGTGATCGTCTTGCCGGTGCCGTCAGTGACAAATAGAGTAGTAGAGCCAGCCTTAGGTCCTGGCGTGGTCCTGGTAACGGTGGCTTGGGAGGGACCTGGCCCGGATCCCGTGGGAGTGGTGATAATGACACTGACAGTGCCAGAGTTTGTGATAGGCTCGCCATTACCATCAGTAGGAACAATGGTCGTAGTACCGGCCTTTGGGCCAGGTGTAGTCTCGGTCTTTGTGACTTGAGATGGCCCTGGTGCTGACCCGGAAGGAGTCGTGATAATAATACTAACAGTCCCAGAGTTTGTGATAGTCTTGCCAGTGCCGTCAGTGACAAATATAGTAGTAGAGCCAGCCTTAGGTCCTGGCGTGGTCCTGGTAACAGTGGGTTGAGAGGCACCCGGTCCAGATCCCGAGGGGGTGGTGATGATAACGCTGACTGTGCCGGAGTTTGTGATAGTCTTGCCATTACCGTCAGTGACAAATATAGTCGTAGAGCCAGCCTTCGGGCCTGGCGTGGTGTTTGTGACAGTAGCTTGAGTTCCAGCTGGTGGCTCTGCTGACGACGAGGATTGTGTCTCCGGTGTTGGGTTAGACGGCGAACATGTTTCCGATTCAGCAAGTTCGGGATTGAAATAGACGGTGAAGTACCAATTGGCACCGCAGAACTGGTAGTCATCCTTTGAGAGGGAGGACTTGACTTTGGCCGTCGCAGAGCAGAGGACCGTACACTTGTTATTGTCCGCCGCAGTGGTCTGATGCCTGGTAATCCACCATGGTGCGATCTTTCCTCCGCACCAGCACTGATCTCCGCGGTACCAGACTGGCTTTCCTATTGGAGAAGCAGTCATACCTGCGTATGCGTAACCCTTGCTGGAACAGACTTCGAGACATGAATCGGCGCTCAGATTGTCTCCTGATACCGATGTCTGCCATTCCGGTAGAAATGTTCCCTCTATTGTTCATCTCGTTAATACGTTACACACTCGCTCTTTATCACCAACTACACGTTTTCGGGTGATCGTTCGAGATCTAGATGACTTTACTTACTAACGTCGTAATAAAAGCAGCCCACGTATTGGTAGCCGCCGGCAGCAGTATCTGGGTCGACGTCCCCGAAGCATGGATCTTTCCAAACACTCCACATTGATTTACCTCCACATTTATCGCTTGCGTATCCCTTAGCCGCATTGGCTTCGGACTCTGCACAGGGCACGTTACAGTTTGTTGTGCTGCTAAGTTTATCATCTTCAGAAACACCAGAGCCGCACCAGCACTATAAAGAGGAGAAAGCCAATCGCATCATAGTTAGATTGGGCTATTTCTTGAATGTTACACACACAGCATTGATTGAAGAATCACTTACCGATTTCTTGCCGTTATCGCCCTTGATACCGGCATAGCGGAATCCAGCGCCTTTACACGCGGCAACACACTTCTCCATAGTGAATGGTGGAGCACCAGTTCCTTTGTAGGCCGCGTTCATGCAGGAGCACATTCCCGTGTTAAAAGTCAAAGCAGCTTCACCCGCATAGCATCTAGAAGGACATACACAGTTAGCGTTATCACAGTGCTCTCACCCAAGTTACAGTACGCATGCTTACCCGACATGTTCCCAGGCTTTAAAGCTATCTGTAGCGGGTGGCCACGCTGCCGCTGGGGTAGCTGGCTTCGCAGATACCTTTACAGCCACTTTAGGCGGTGCTGCTACAGGTTTAGCTTTTGCGGCTGCTGCTGGCTTTACTGCAGGTTTGGCTGCAGGTTTGGCTGCAGGTTTGGCCGTTGTTTTTTTGGCGGCAACCACTGGGGCAGGTGATCGGGCCTGGATACCCGATGATGGGGCTGGGGCTGGGGCCGCAAATGAAGAGGCCGCCAGAAGGATTGCCGCAGAGGCAATCACGTTGGTAAGACGCATGATGATGTCCCGCCTAGGGTCTTGTCTTATGTCAAGGAAATTGTCTTGTCTGAATACAACAATGAACGAAACCTCTTGATGCTAACAACTGAAGGTGTGGCTATGAGAGGCTATAATAAGAAACGAGGGCAAAAGACCGTAATGAAAGGATGCAATCAAAGATTGCGAACAATAGACAACGAAAGGAGAGGATAGCACTCTTCGATGCTAAGAGGATCGATGGTGGAGTGGGAAACTGATAGAAGCGCAGACATCACGCTCTTATATATCTTTGGCCTCCCTAGCATGAAAGTAATACGCACCTTTAACACGCCTACCATATTACATTTCTTCAAGGAAGTGGAGAATGCACAGCTGGGAACTTACAGAAAAATCTATAGTGTCTATGTCATATTGATCGAATGCGAGTAACCGAGCTGCAGTACCAAGAAGACCTAGACCTTAGAGGGAGAAAACCTGGACTTGCCGATACCAAATGACACTACTACCGCTTAACGCGAAGGCTAGAAATCCTTTGGACTCTCCGGCAAACGTAGCTTCTCCCTCGGAATATCATGGGCCAAGGCTAGCAAATCTACCTTTCCTACGTAAAAGTCGCCGTACTCAGCGCTTTCAGCCGATACGTTAGTTACACCCATGTAAAGATTCTATCCGGTTGCTAATTACTGTCTTTTAACCCTTTCAGAGGTTGGGCCATTCAGCGTCTAAAGGTCTAGGCGTCTTCGGCTTTCTCCATCTGAAATTCTGGTTCGGTAGGCCAGCGCCTATCAACCCAACTTCCTTGGCCTGGATCCACCCTCGCTTCTGGCTCATTCAACTCGCTTCGCGGCACCATCTTCATGAATTTAAACTTCACAGCCGTTTTGGTGAGATCTAGAATTCTGGCCGCACGGATCCGGTATCTATCGCGAAAATGCTTGGATTCCATCAACTAGTAGTCAAACAGCCGTGAGTGCGTAGGATTAAGATCTTTGAGCTTTGTCCTTTTAATGCATTTGCAGGGAATAAGTAAAACGTATCTTAATCATGACTCCCGGCTGTTCCTAAAGGATCGTCTTACCGTTAAAGGCATTCCAATGCCAGCTCCCGTGCATGCACCGCGTGTTCGTTGTGAGCGCATATCGTGGTCTTAACGCTAACCGAACTATACCTTAAATGGGGCAACTAATTGTAACTAGTTGCCAACGCAGTCCACCTCGCCAATCTACATCGAGTCTATATATTTCACGGGGCAGATTTCATTATTAATAAATTCATGCTGCGTATTTTGCAGTTTTAATTCTTGGCATAAGGCGAGACAGCATTTTTCTTTTGATATATAACAAAGAGTGTTCTGATGAGGTCTGGGATTGATACAACGCTCAACATGTATGTCCAGGTTACTTTCATTTAATCTTGTTTCTATTTCCATAAACATGAAACGAAACAAGTATTTAATATTACATATTATTAAGGTGTAGATATATATTCGTTTCTCGCTTGGCTCACAAATAGTATGCCATTTCGACCCGTGTAGATGAGAATTAATTCTCTTAGAATCCGATTGGTTAAAAACCTGGATAATAGTGTCCCCCGAAAATACTCTTGTTGCGTTGGGGAAGTCTTTGCGATCTCAAGTTGCTAATATCTAAGTGCAAGCGAGTGCTAATATAATTAGCCCTTCGCCCCCTGATTAGCACCAATTGGCCTCTTTCGGTTTTTAAAGAATTAATTGATGCCAGGCGAGTTGCACTACCTCCACCAGAATTAGAACTTTTAACCAGTCTTAAATAAGCCGTGTCATAATATTAATACTAAACGCATACGATGTTTCATGCTGTACAGCTGTACTTCGGATCTTAAAGAGATCTTGGCGTTGACACTCATCAGGTTGGTTTGCTTGGGAATGTACGGCGCATTAATATTGAAACAACAATCGATATCTATTAATGCACATCCTAGCAGCTAATTGGAGGATTAACAAATATCGGTTGCAATAAGTTTGCTCTCAAGGTAATGTGATGCGTTGATACCATTTTCATGTCTTCAAAAATAGTTATCTCCTATCCATTCAGGAATGTTGCATATTCTTGCATGATGGAATGCAGTGTAGGATTAATAGTCTGGTTTAAACTTCGTAGATAACGGACGAGTGGCTCACTGGCTATTATAACGAGATATTTCAGCATGCTAGCTAGCCAGCCTCGTTAGTATGTAGGAACCTACAACAGCATCAGATTATAAACTTTTGTTCCATTATCTCGCATAATCTTCCGTTGCAGCTTTGGATTAACAGTGCGAGGTTAGTTTAACCCTCCCTCATATTCCATCTTCTCAAAGCTGTTGATATTACATCACGTGTTCCCAATATGTGGATGCCTCGAGGCTTCCATGTATAGCAGTGTTCGATCAGTTGCCGCCCCATCTCATCGTAATTTGCAAAGTATAATGTATTTTTTGAACAAGATCTTTAGGTCCCCCGAGGATCTTTCCCGGGAAATTGAATTGTATTTGGTATTCATAAACAAGGAAACTCGTAAAATCAACAAAAACTGTCTAGAAACATTCACGTCTTAGAACACAGAATTCTATCTCTTCTTTGCGTCTAAGTGTTATATGCCTCCTACAACTCCTATAAAGCTTCCGAATGACTTGCGATTTAAAAAGGAAATTTTCATGCATGTATCTTGAAATACATCTTCTGCCGTGGGTCTGTTGTTATTTTTCGTAAAAACCCGCCCTTCATGCTAGCTCCACTTAGTAGCGGTAATATCCGTCATCTTCGCCTCCACCAGTGGTTGGACACTCGCCGAACTTCTTGCAGAAGGTGCTGAAGGCGCTTTGGATCTTAGTGTCCTTGACAGTATTTGCGGCCTTGCACGAGTCTTGCTGCTTCGCGCACTTAGCTGCCTTGGCATTGTCGCAACCAGAATCCTTATTCCAGCTCTGGCACTTGGCGTAGCCAGTTCGGCACGACTTCCATTGCTCAATACAAGCATTCCAGCAGGCAGCTTGGATTTCGGAGACGCCAGGTTGTGGCTTGCCGAGGTAGTCCATGCGGCAGTTGGATGAGGCTGGAACAAAGAGCTTGAAGTGGTACCCAGCCTTGAATTTGCCTTGATCATTGTGGCAGTTTACAACTGGAGGGGTGATTCCACCGAGCGGGCTACCTTGTCCCGCATTACAAATGGAGCCAGAGCAGGTGCTGGTAGGAACAGGGCCTGCACTAGTTGGGGTCGTGATAACAACGGTAACAGTTCGACCATGTTTAGTAGTAGTACCTTCCGTAGGCCCAGGAGTTGTAACTGTAACTGTAGGCTTGCCGGTTGGGGTTGTGACAACAACGGTAACAGTTCTTCCCCAAGTCTTGGTGGTAGTTCCATCCCTAGGACCAGGTGTAGTGACTGTAACTGTGGGCTTGCCGGTTGGGGTTGTGATAACAACGGTAACAGTCTTTCCCCAAGTCTTGGTGGTAGTCCCATCCTTAGGTCCAGGTGTAGTAACAGTGACTGTGGGTTTACCAGGTTTCCCTGAGCTCTTAGTGCACGTGGTAATAATGACGGTGTCAGTTGTTGGACCTGTCTTAGTGGTAGTACCGTCAGTTGGCCCAGGAGTGGTTACAGTGACGGTGTAATGGTCTGGAGCATTGGTGTAGTGATAATGACAGTGTCAGTACTTGGACCAGTCTTGGTAGTAGTACCATCGGAAGGTCCAGGGGTAGTAATAGTGACGGTAAAGTGTTCCGGAGTATCACTAGTGCTGCCACCTGTAGGAGTAGTGATAATGACAGTGTCAGTACTTGGGCCGGTCTTGGTGGTAGTTCCAGGAGTGGGTCCTGGAGTAGTGATGGTGGTTGTCTTGTGGTCCGGGGTATCACTGGTCGAACCGCCCGTCGGAGTGGTGATGATGACGCTGACAGTGCCCGACGTGCTGATAGTGGAGCCCTTGTTATCGGTAACAAAGATAGTCGTCGTACCGTCCTTGGGTCCCGGCGTCGTGACCGTGGTTGTCAATTGAGTGGCTGGCGGCGCGGACGAGACGGCCGATGACGCGGGAGGAGTGGCATCGCAGTTATCCGACTCGGCGAGGTTGCCGTTGAAATAGATGCTCATGTACCAGGCGTTACCACAGTACTGGTATTCATCCTTGCCGATGGAAGCCTGAACCTTTGCCGAAGCCGAACAGAGAATGGTGCACTGATTGTTATCTACAGGATACGCCTTGTGTCGAGTGATCCAATAGTCCGCAATCTTGCCTCCGCACCAACATTGGTCGCCGCGTGCGTATGTGCCCAGCCACGAAGCAGCCATACCGGCATAAGCATAGCCCTTAGAAGCACAGAGTTCGAGACAAGAGTCGACACTCAGATTGTCCGATTGCTCCCCGCTGTAGTAACCCAAGATGGATCCATCGTAGTAGTAGAAGCATCCAACGTAGTCGTACTGGCCCGCGGCAGTGTCTTTATCATAAGGTTTGTAGCAAGGATCCTTCCAGACGCTGTACGTAGTCTTTCCTCCGCACTTGCCGACGTTGTACTTATTATCCGCACCACCCTCGCCTTCAGCGCACGGGACGTCGCATTTTGCCTCGCTGGTAAGCTTGTCATCGTCAGAAACTCCGGAACCGCACCAGCACTGCGAGAGAATTTTGCCGTGTCAGTAAGTCGCGCCAGACTTGAGCTTGGGTCGGGAAGACCTAGAGGTATATATTCGATATCACTTACAGACTTGACCCCGCTGTCTCCCTTGATACCAGCAAAACGGAAACCAGCGCCTTTGCAGTAAGCGAAGCATTTTTCCATGCTGAAAGGCATCTCGGTTTTGGCCCCTGTCCAGGCAGCGTTCTGACAGGAACACATGCCGGTGTTGTATGTCAAAGCAACATCCCCGGAGTAGCATCTGGAACAGAACGTTCGTTAGAACAATACGAGATATAAATTTTATTGAGGTTACGAAACATACCCTACGGATTGCCAGGTGGAGAAAGTTCCATTGTAAGGTGGGAAATACCAGGTAGGAGGGTAAGTTCTCTTTCGAAGGTCGCCACCCCTCGGGATCAAAGCACCAGGGGCTGCCAATGCCGAAGCGGCAAAGGCGATTACCGTGGAAGTAATCAGAGTAGCAATATGCATTGTGCGAATTGGCCCAGCCTAGAGGACGGCGGGCGAGTCTATCAAGAAATAGGCGCAGGTGTTTCTAATGTTATTTCTAAAAGAAGGAATGAAATAAAGTCGTGATAGCTTATATCACGAAAAAAGTAGTCAATGCAAAGGAGTGTCACGACAGAAAAACGAGGGCGTCGTAAAAAAACAAAGAAGGAAGGAATGAAAGGATAGCACCTGCGAATGCTGGGATCACAATGAATGGATGGTGAAGAAAGAAATCGAATTGAGAGGAATTGACAGTCTTATATAAACCAGTGAAGAGGGTGCGCGGGCCCGTGAGGAAAAGGCCAGTCTCTAGCTACCAACATAACGGTGCTTATTCCCATTCCTGTGCATTTCGATGGCCTGTATATCAGGATTCTATCTCCCATCCAGGTCGATACCCATCTCGGAATCGAGTAGCCAGAGACTAGGCGCTCATGCAGCAATGGACCCGCCTAGCCTCTCTGCCGAGGGGTTTTCAACCGAAAGAGGCCTGACAAACCAAGACGGCATTGAGACTCAAGCCGATCTGGGCGACGATTCGGCTACCGCAGATGAAATAGTTGCCTGAGGCGAGCTTGCAGTGGTGCGAAACCAGCATGGTCTGAATATATCGACACGCATGAATGAGTTGAGGTGTCGTTTCTGTCCCATCCTACCGCCAAGCCGCACTACAACTGTTTTCGCGCAAAGAGCGCCAAACTGCCTCCCGTACTCTGGCTTGGCAAACTCTCCGGTAGGAAATAGCACGCGAACGCCCAGACGCCCCCAAACACCAGCGTGGGCAATTAGCCCTCAGCAGTTCGTTGTTAGGTTGAGAGTGTCGAGTTGCCCTTGGCGGAACAGCCAACCTATCCCGGCCCCGGTCGCCAGCTCGAATTCGGGATTAACTCAGCTAAGGTCCTAAGCTTTTGTTTACCAAGCCAGTCACTTGTTCCTACAGTCTTTCCCATCTCGACTTTGTGATTTGCCATTCCGTCCTCACTCAACAGGACTAGGTCTAGAGCCCACTAATATTTTCATGTTGACATTGAGGTTCTAAGCTTTTCGTCTAAGGTCCGGCAATAAAGTTACTATTTGTACACTGTGCTAGTGGCATAGCTAGCTAAGGCATTTATTTTCCAAAACCAATTAAGACACCCCAAATTTTAACTAGAAAGCTTCTCCTTACGCGACTGAGCCTTACGATATCTTAAACGAGGTATCGCTAATTTAGTATAATAATATAACAATACTAGCATATGCATGCGTTTATTAGGTCTGCAAAAGAACCAAGTCTTAGGCAACATGACTAAAAGCACACCAGAAGGCCGTTAATATTAATGCAAAGATAGAAATTTCTGAATGTAGTCCATTCTAATGTCCCTATCTATTTCTATTGACAAAAGCTAACACCATGATATTCCATGCTATAAATCACACTGGCAAAATAAGCGTATAAACACCGTCTTCTATCCAACCGTACAAATACGGAGGCTCCACCTAGACATAACAGTTAACAAGAAATCTTCCTCTCCTCGATTTTAGCTCAGCTAACTCATATATTCCCTGCTGGTTCTACGCCTTTCATTTACCTACTCTTTTAGTTTGGGCTTGGACTTGGGCTGGCGCTTGACATTTGAAGTCTGTTGCCCTTTCGGCTCTTGCCGTAATTGAACCTATTTCTATTCTTCCTAGCCTGATCCTTAGTCTTGGAGCTCAGTTTGTTGCTCTTCAATTCTTGAGCGACTTGGCTCTTCAGGTTTGCGAGCTGTTCTGGTGGCACGGCGTCACCCTCAGTCAGAGTGGCCACGACATCATCGGTAGAAACAGTAGTGTTAGTGGCGTCGTCACGTTTCGAAACGACACCGGATGTGAGTTTAGCCAGAGCCTTTGCAATCTGGTCATCGGAGGGAGGTGCTTCCTTCTCTGGTCTAGGTCCTTTCCCTATCAATGGCTTGTCATCGTCGCGCTTCTCCTTGAATGCGCTTCTAAGAGATGTCACCAGCTCGAAGGGAATGCAACCTCCAAAAGGCCCATTGATAGCGGAGTTTTGGCATCGAATAAGGCAAATATTCGACTTGCTGCCAAACTTTCCAGTGCACTGAATATCGGATGGGATGTTGACAATCAATGGGAACTGGGTCGTAACAACAGTGTTAAGGATAGGATTTTGACCAGGAACTTGTTTGAATATGTCAATCTTCTTGTAAGAGCCCTTATTACCGGCTCCAGTCGTATCAATACCACAAGAAAACGGACCGTTACCGTCGCCGTTAACTTGATGAAGCACCATAAAGAGCTGTCCGCCGGCGAGAGCCTGTGCGATTTGCCCTTTCGTGACCAGTTTAGGGATCTGTGTTTCTGGTTTTAGGACACCGAGTTGGATCGTTTGGCCACAACCAGCCCACAACGACATACTCCTCTGGAGGAAAATAGTGACGTCTCGTTGATTTGGATCTATGGCAGCACCATTTCTGGGGGTGCTAGGATCGAGTCCGAGCACCATTCCGACAGGGCCGGCTGGATTGCCTGACTTCAGCCCTTGGGCTGAGAGGATATTGGCATGACCAGATACGGAGGGAACCATAAAAGCCATCAATAGTGAGACGCTGCAAGTAGCTAGAGAAGACAGTTGCAAATGCATTGTAGATGTAAACTTGCAGTCAACAAGATAAAATCCTCTCTTTAGATTCAAACGAAACTGGATATAAATGAGTGAGGTGTTTGGTGGCTTTGAAGGCGAAAGGAGCGAAAGATCTAAAAGAGCGAAGATCTTGGAGCCGTAGAGAGGAAAAGAAGGAATGAAGCTGCTGACCTTAATTGATGGTGACAAGAGAGGTATTATTAGTCTCGGCGGGCATCATCTTATTTATATCCTCTTAAGTACGCCATAACTCGAGCAGCGATTCTATTTAATAATTAAGGAAAGATATGCTTACACATCCTAGTTTAAGGTTTCGCAAGAGTAGCTGTCGCTTGCGAATACTTCGCAAAGTTGATATTCTGACGGCCAGTCTTTCAGTTCCGGGCTCGTGGCCCCACGAAACTTATGCATCGTTATGCCTGTTGTGTTAGCGACGGCTATCAACTCCTTCCTGCAAAATATTCATGGAGGACGGGGCTGAAATGTGTTGGGTTCCGGTACGACATAACCACGACTCGAGCGCTCGCGGCAATATCAAGCGATATCAGTAAGGTTGACCCGGCACCAATGGATGGTCATTCCATTAGCACAGGAAAGACACCATTTTTTCATGCACTCATGTACTGATTCGTCCTTTGCGGCTCCGGCTGCTCTTTAGTGTGTTTGTACTGCAACTACTACTTTGGTTACGTTTCGGGTGAATACTCACATGGAGCGAGCTACCTGACCAACCCCGCCAAGCCACAGGTTTCGGCAGAACAAATTTGGCATAAGTGACATCTTATTCGGATCCGCAAACCGCTTCAGCACATGCCAACCTAGCCGCTTCTGCCATAGCTTGCGTTGGCACTCCGGTACCGACAACACTGCGTCTTTTTCGTCTTGGCCCCAGTCATAATTTAGACGACAGCCGCATGGATCCCTCCGAGTCGTGAATCGAGGTTAATTATAATTACTAACTTGGCCAATTAGGATAGTCCTCCCTCACCATGCGGATCCAACTATGCATAGGTAGAGCATAATATAATACATGCAATATCCTATAATGCGGAATTGGGTAAAGTTTAATCAATTGATCAAGCTCGGTGAATACAAAATTCGCGCGGTTTGTCACATCCATTTTGTCTATGAGAATTTTTGTTTGGGTGATGAGGTCAGGCACATCTTGGCTGCAGTATTATCTTTGCTAAGAACTCATACCTGGCGTTGCAGATTTAGTAAGAGAAGCCCACGATGTATAATAATAGACCCGGGCGAAATCACTACCGTCTCTATGGTGTTTGCCAGGATGTCCTGCATGCCACGGTGTTGGCATTGATGTCGGTTTCACAACGCGACGCTAGACAGACGGGCAAGTTTTCATAAGCAACCACCGGACCCAGGCCACTTGGGCTTCTTTCGAGATATAATCGAGATTATTACCCTTAGACTTCAATAATCTGGCACTGAAATCACGTCGGATTGTATCGATAGTGAAACATTTTAATGCGAGACAATAATAATGTCTACTTCCCAACACAACAATTTGAATATCTGTATGATTGCAAGAGAGGACCGCGCAATCTTTCTTAGTAGAAAATTATGAGTAAATGATATTCTGTTTGAATATTTGAGGCCGGTTGAACTAAGAAGACTGTTTTTCAAAGCTTTATAGACACATCTGAATAACTTGTTGCTGCGAGTTGATTGGCTATCTACGGTCCCAGTGGAACTCAGTTTATTAATTGCTATTCTACTCGTTCAATTGCTGAGTGGGAATATCAGAACTGCATGTAGATTGACTCGATTACATATGAGCCTACTAAAATACACCTTGAAAGAAAGTAATAGCGCAAATGAAATTTATAGACATCGTATACGTATTACTCATAACTGATAACGTTGCCCTGGAAACATAGATTGGCGCTGACATTGAAGAGTTTTCGCTGGTAGATCTCGAGTCTGTGGAGGATGAAGCTGGATTCTTATATGTAGATGTAGATTTCTGCTTCTGCGTAGTAGTTGCCAGTGATGTGACCGACAGCTCGGTCTTTGGGGACTGTGTCACTTCAGCTGCTGCAGCAACTTCCGGTACAATCGCAAGTGCAGAAGGCGACTCCGGCTCAGCCAATACCGTAGCATGTATCGACACTTTTTGTACGACGCTATTAGTAAGAGGTATTCCAATTACGGAGCCTGGGGAGCAACTCCAGCAGGCTGCATCATAATCGTCCTGTGTTTTCTTTATTGGCGCGAGCATACAGGTCGGCCCCTTGGTATCGACGCAGATGATAGAGCAACAAGAATCGTAGGCAGCTGGACAGGAATTGAAATTCAATTCACTGTGTATTGGAAAGCTAGTGCAACTCGAAGCTGAAGTTGATGTAACTTTAGCTGAAGCAATGGCGGCAAAAATGCTTTGGAAAGAAATCCAAATTCGGTTAGCGAAAGTTCCCAAATTAAAAAAGTGCATATGGGTGATAATGAGCACCACTCTTACCCAGAAGCAATAAACGTTCGAGATCGAGAGTAAGTCTTCATATCAAAGAAAGGAATGATTGTGACAGTTATTTGCTACTGAAGGAGATCAAAAGAGTAAAATAGAAGGATAGTGAAAAGGAAACCAAGAGAAGAAAACAAGATCGCAGAATGATAGGTAGGTGTCGCTCTTTAATTATTCTACCTGAATATGAAGCGAAGTATGCACACACAAACTTGTATACATATGCCTATACGTCTGTATATACACCATTCAACATGCCAATCTTGATGAACTGACAAGATGCTATCAAAGAGATACCCCTTGGGACCCAAAAACACCTTTCAAGAGCTAGTTACCGACCTAAGGACGTAGTCTTTTCATGCTAAGCTTACAGGCGCCTCTTTTAGCCAGCCCGGTTTTAAATGTTGCTAAGCGGATATTGCTCCTAGTGGTGTTTGCCGAGGTGCTATACATTAGGGCTCCGGTATGCGATCAAAACTTTCTAAAAAGTTGCCAAGCTCTGTAATAAAGGGCATGGCATTTCCATCCGCTGGATTTAGGGCGTAACACATTACACATTATTTTCCCATATCGATGGCTTTCTAGAAGCTCGAAGAAGCATTCAGAATAAAATTGTGTTGATGAAGTGCGTTACAACTGTTGCAAATTTAAATTGGGAGTCTTCTACCATGTCAGTCATATGATGAAGCATGAGGGTGCATGCCTGTCCATCAAGGTTGATCCCGAATCGTGGTCTCGATTTCACCCATGGTTAGACATGGAGGAGTCTGGCTTTGATGACTTTGCTCCAGCTCTAGTTAATTGTCAGGTCCACTAGAGACTATCCGGTAAACCAGATATTACGCGCATGCATCCGACTTTTCGTCTTATAGAGTCACACTCTCGCCCCAGATAAAAGATGATATTTTCTCGCCAAGGTCCAATGGTACCGTTGCACGATTTCAGCTGGCAGGCGCGGACTTTTGAGGATTCCCGTTCCCCCATCCTCGACTGCATTATCGACGACTCAGTGGACGCGTCAGCGATGCCAGAGGGTCCCTCAAATTGTCTTGGCATTCCCACGTTGCCTCCGCTTCGGGCGAGAAAGAACACGAAACAATATGGAGAGTGGAGACTCCTCACCTTGTGGATAAGGAATGGATACGATAAAGAGACCAATTGACGGTTTCGTTTCAACATCAGGGCCCGATATGTTTGGAGTCGGCTTTCGGCAACTAGTCAACTGCAGTGTACCTCCAACGAATCTCTTGGCCCCTGTCTCATTAGCGTAGAGTAGTCGTCATCATCTCGATTCATTTCCATTCTTCGTGGATTCTCGTATGTACTGGTGCAATCTCCGTTTGCTCCACCATTGGTAACCCTCGTTCTCAGATAGAAATATCAATAAGTACTTAATTAACCCCCTTGGGATCTAACCAGCCAGTCTTCCTGGGGATTTAATAACCCACCCCTTTGCGATTCCGCCGCCCTTTGATAACAATAATAATAATAATAATAATAATAAATCATATACCAATCACGATGTTGTGCTGTGCCCTTTCCCAAGAACCAAACATCCGGGTGCCGTTGTAGCCGAGGGTCACAGGAATACATTGCTGGTGTAGTAGGTTGGATCCCAATCCTCATCCACTGTTCTTCCGGTACCGACCTTTTCATCAAAGCTAAGCAACCTTCCGATGTATCTCTACTGACCAACTGGTGCATCTGAATTTTGCCTGTTCAGCGACCGATGTTGTCCCTTCCGCCAACAATACCCAGCTTCTTATTTTCCGTGGAAGCGGCCAAACGATGACGAAAAGGGCGGTTGCCGCTTCCGCAACACCTCCCAGTCTGCCTGCCCAACTTGCGGCCCTTGCTGTGATCCTAACATTCTTGTTCAATATCGTCTTGGCAGCTGCACCTGCACCCAAAATATTATCCCTCCCCTTCCAAAAGCAAAGACTTTTGGCAACCAGCAGAAACCCACAATATTATACTCATCTTCAGAAGGTTAGGGACTACCAACCTCGAGCTCGTGGCATCGAGATCCGTGGAAGGCCCGAAAGCCAGAGGTTGGAAATAAGAGACGATGTTTCGGACAACCCTGACGACGACATTGTACACCAACTCTTGCAGAACAAAGTAAGGGAATAGAGTTTGTTTTTGGTCTTATTCTAATCACCTGAGGAAACATATGTTGATCGATGTTATTCGACTGGGAGTAGGGTGTCCTATATCTTGTCAATGTTAGTGTTGGAACGCCGCCACAATCCATGCAACTGCAAATTGATACCGCTAGCTCGGATATATGGCTCCTTTCGAAATACGTCTCAGCCTGTTCAAATCCGACCGATTATGACCTATGGAGCTCAGGTTGCAGTTACGGTTCATGTAAGCCAGCTACTCGCGCCACAAATTCAATTCGGGTAACAGTTTATAACCTCTAATTTTAAAACAACATAGTCGACCCCGATGCCTCGAATTCATTCAAACTGTTGGGGGAAAATCGTTTTAGCATATTGTATGCTGATGGAACCGGTGCGCAAGGCGACTACGGTGAAGATGTTTTTGGAGTTGGCGGGGCAATAGTCAATGGGATGCAAGTCGGAGTAGCAAAGACGGCCAACCTATCTTATGGGATAATGGGGGTTGGATTCGAAGGTGATCAAGCTAGCGTATCACCCGGGGGCATGGGACAGTACCCAAATTTGCTCAACAAGATGGTCAGAGAAGGACTGATAAACTCCAAAGCCTTTAGTCTTTGGCTCGACGATCTGGGTAAGGAACCATCGTATCTATCTCCTGTATTGTGCGTGATCGAATTTCTTATGCGGATTACGGCGCTGCTAGCTTCGGACACTGGTTCCATTCTATTCGGGGGAATCGACACTTCACGATTCATCGGTAATCTCACTAGCATACCAATAGAGAAAGCACCTGGACAAGTAGACCCACTCGCTTTCGCTATCCCATTAACTTCAGTTGCGTTCTCCGACAGCAAATCGCATATCAACTTCACATCGCAATATCTACCGGCAACTGTTATTCTCGATTCTGGCAGCGGTCTAACTTTCCTTCCTCACTCTATTGCGTGGTCGATCGCAAACCAAACCGGTGCGAAAATTTCCCACGACCTTGGCCTCTTCATTGTCGACTGCGACTACCCCACAAAAGACTCTTTTGTGAAGTATTCCTTTTCGTACGTGATGGACATCAAGGTCCCATTGTCGGAATTAATACTACCCCTAACGAACTACTCGAGGGGGCTGGTCAAAAGTATGGACGGCTCCAATATTTGTGCGCTTGGAATTGTGCCTTCGCCGGGTGATGTCAACCTTTTCGGTGACACATTTTTACGATCAGGTATGCCTAAAGTCTAGGCTTTGATTCTATTTGATGAAGAGTCTTATTAACGTCATTTTGTGAGTAGCATATGTAGTATATGACCTCGACAATCAGCGAATCGCTATGGCGCAAACTGAATTCAACCCCGTTGGTCAGAATATAATTGAAATTGGAGTAGGCCAAGATAGTGTTCCATCCGTAGGTATCAAAGCAATGACAATACAAGCAACCGCTACAATCGACGTTACCAGCACCAAACAAAGCGGTACTATGAAATCGGCATCACCAGCTATTCTTCCATGGAATTTTTGGAAGTTACTGGTGTTTGTTGTTTCTGCGATAATAGTGAGAGACTTGGTAAATCTTGGGAGGTGAAATAATGGATCTAAATAGCACCCTAGTCCGCACAGACGATAATACGAACCAAAGAACAGGAATTTTACATATGTTGGATACAATTTTTTTGCATTTGGGCAGGCGCAAGGGTGTACTCTTATCTTTATTAATTTAGGTTAGCGTGTGCTCCTCTGAACTATCAATATATGGATTGCACAGTTCTGGCTCAATGTCGATATGATAGCAATAAAGTTTCCACGAAAGCTTTCTGAATGTAATTTGTAGTTTGATTCGGCGCTAAGACGATGATGCCATCGAGATACCCCCACAGAATTCCGAAATTCGGCAATTTGGCGGACCCCTAACAAAACCCAGGTGGCCGGGAGCTCCGGGCAGGTGGCAATCCAGCTTTTGTTCTCCTTTGGCGGCAGCCGCTCTCGGGTCAAATATAAATCTCTGGATCTCTGGATCACAGTATCTGTCGGATTGTAAATTCGTTCAAATCTTTTCTCTCTTTTTTGCAGAATACATCCTTAAGCTGGCCTTACCTCGGTTCCAAAATAATAATCGAAAGCTTACAGGCAGAATCAATCAGGGAGATCGCACATATCCCAGGTACCCATAGAGGTAAATATCATTTCGCCAAAACGAATAAAGGTCAATTCACTAGGAAGTCAGCCATAATTCCAGCAAGCGGGACTGACGCAGTTATGAACTCGAAAGACGAAGAAGGACTCCCAGTTACAAAAGGCCCGGGCCCCCTGCAATCTGGTGGGCTTTGGCAACGCTTCAAAAAATACAACGCAACACAAGTGGACAAGCAATGGACAGCAATACCCGTCTTAGCTACAAGTTTCGTGTCTGGCTTGACTGATAGCGCTGCATATAATGCCTGGAGTTGTTTTATCAGCATGCAGACCGGTAATTGGAACCTCCCTCTCAAACTATTTCTTATTTAACACAACTCTGATCACCGAATACTTCAAAGGTAACACCGTTTTTCTTGGGCTTGGGGCTTCGCACCAACCGTTGAATAAGCCAATGGGATGGCTGAGTTCCCTACTATCTATCGGATGTTTTATGATAGGTGTTTCTACAATAGCATTCTTCAGTAGAAAAGCGGGCGCTATTTTAAGAGGGACACTGGTAACTTCGTTCTTTGTGCAAGCTACTTTCATTGTCATCGCTGCTTCCCTGGTAGAGGGTAGAGTCGTACCTATCGCTACAGCAGAAGAGCAGGCCTCTGGGAGAACCAGATACCATTATATCTCTCTAGTGCCATTGGCGTTCCTAGCTTTTCAAGCGGGAGGGCAGATTGTAGTTTCCAGGTCATTTGGCCATAACCACATACCATCGATTGTGCTTACCAGTTTATACTCCGACCTGGTGGCAGATCCATTATTCTTCCAACCAGTGAACGTAAAGAGGAACGAACGCATTGCTAGCGCTGTATTGGTGCTAACCGGAGCTATCACCGGTGGTTGGATGATGAGAGAGACAAATATGGCCGCGGTGCTATGGTTCGCAGCAGCTATAAAGTATGCAATCACGCTTGGCTTTGTGTTTTGGCCAGCGGAAATTCCTCCTAGCTAGGTAGATATAATCTTATGTCTCTTCTTCTGTTCCAGATTCATGTATGGATTTACGGTCCCCAAAAATTTACTATTCTCGATAACCCATAGATGCCCAACTGAAGATTTGAGGTTTTGGTCTACGACATCACCTACACAGTTATGCCTACTTTAATATAAGTGTGTTAGTTCGAATATTTTAATCATTTCAAAATCATTAGTATGATGCTCAAAACGGATAAAACTCAATCAATAGATACTCGGTGAGCTTTGCAAACGCTTCGTAACATACATGGCCCATGCCACGAAAGTGCAAGGGGAGAGGGAAAAAAAATGAAATAAACAGAAATATCTGCTTTACGTGACTCAAAATAAATCGGTATGGTAGTTCTGACTCGCCGAAAAGGAACCAAAATCCAGCCTGTACTACCCTTGCCAAAAGCAAAAACCATGGGGATATCATATCTAATTGGTTAATAATGGATTGCAAAGGGGTATCATCAAATATGTCGTTCCGCGATGATGCGAGATAAATTCAATAGGAGAATATTTAATCCAACCATAAAGGTAGCTGAGACCCTCCCAAAAATCTCTTAAAATAGAGGCTTTAAATCCAAAACACCAGTTAAAACAAGGGAAAACATGCTTGTCTAGACATACTCATCAATTGCGCCTAGCGTTGATCTCGAATCCCTTGACGGTATATGATGTAATTTTACCGCAGGGCTTAGCTCTGAATTTATAGAAGAGATCCTTTTCTGGGAATAAAGACCATCGAATTGATCATTATCTGGCCCTCGCATAGCCCCGGATCGACGACGGATCGCAGAACCAACAAGAAGCGAATTTCGAACCCCTAACATTTTAGGGAAATATTTAACGACGAGAGCTCGCAGAGCGGGTACACTAGCACATATTATAGCAAGCTGGATCTCAATTCTGTGGAAAGGCAGCCATGATCAGCATCACCGAAAAAGTTGAGCACAATTCGAAGGCTACGGTGCAGAGGATATACTCACATAGTCCAAACAGAGATTGGAATTTTGGCTAGGGGACCAGTTCCAGCATGGACTGTCAACTCCCAGAAGGTTGCTATCCTTAAGGCACCCGTAACACAAACTCTAGAAGTACTATTAGCTAACCGGAAATGCGCCGGGGACAATATAACTAACTAGGGGCAATACTTACACCGCACCAAGAATAAATAACATGAGAGTTGCAATTCGCTCTGGTTTGCCCCTTTTCCTCATTGGGCCCCATATGAGAATGATCGGGATGACCCTATATCAAAATATTAGCCCTTTTAACTTTATATGGTTGATCAAATTTGGGCCGCCTTACCATATTACGACATCAGTGAGTATATTTAACGCTCCAGTAATCATAAACTCGAGTGGATAATTCAGCCACTCGTTTGTCGTAAACGAGGGATCGAGGATGTAGTTCCACCAATCGACTTTCCCGTAATATACAAGGTTCACAACAGCTGCCGGGACAGCACTCCCTAATGATATAATAAAAGTTCCAACGATTATCCATCGAAGAGCACCTTTGCTATCGGGAGATAGACGCCAATAGAACAATAGGAGAGAGGATTTGATGACTAAAGCGGCGACCGGATAAAGGACATCACGGATGTTAAGGTACTAAAGATATTTTATATGAGCTTTGAATATGGCTATGAAAACTATCGGTGGCATAACTTACTATGCAGTCATTCGCAATATCGGTCCATGTTTGGTCGTAGTTTGAAGTACCATTCCTTGCTGTGTACGAATCAGCAATAATCACGCCCATCATTGTCTCGGCAAGAACCTAAGTATCTCTTAACATTAGTCGTATTATAGTGTTTATGAAATGCAAAGTACGCTTACGAAACCGATGAGCATCAGCCAATCATAAAATGGTATCCTGCCCAGAATCGAAAGTCTGGAATAGAATCGAGTAATCATCACTAATGTCCCAATCACGGTGAATGCAACGACAAGAGGAATGATTGCTGGATAGAATTTTGGGTGCGGTAGAGTGAGGGCGATGTCTCGTAGGTATTGCATCCCTTCCTTCATGACCTCATCATTGTCCTCGAATTGAATATATCGGAATGTCTCAATTTCGTACAAAGGCGCTGCGTAGTATTCGGCTATGTCGTTCATTGTGGTGTTTGGGTTGCGGTCATACATTTCGGCAACTGCTATGATAGACTCCATTATCCTAGTGTCGGCGAATTTGTGTCTTGCAGCACAGCCAAGGTATAATGAGACGCTATTGGCCAAAGCGACATCTAGTCTGGATGCCATTTGTAATATTGATGTTGAGGGGTTAAGTCTGGTCGCACAAAGGTTCCACGAATCAATACTAGGAAGTCGGGTTGGGCTGAAATGATTCGCAAAGTTCGTTGTGATATAAGAGTATCGATGCAAATAATGCAATCAATAATGTCGATGCCCGAGTTTGTTCATTTCCCTCTAATCTATTGGAAACCCAATCAGATTTGGATGCAAGATGCCTCTTCCAACCATTTGCCCGCTAACTTGTCCAAGTTGATGATGAAGCTTGAGCTAGACCACAGTTATGAGAGCTGTTCTAGTATCAAAATAGAGTGAAGACGAAAAGGCTTTCTCAAGCTTGGGAAGGAGAACGTGGGTTTCTATATCAAACAAAGCCCCTATGTCAGAACCGACTCGAATCCGGGAAACCGGCTTGAACTTTCGCCGTTGTCTTACTACCTCATTATAGTTCGTCTCGCTGATAAGAAGATAACAGTTTGAAACTTTGGCGCTGTGGTTTTGGATCCACCACCCCGGATTAGACCTACCAGAAGTTATCCTGGATCGGCTTTCGAAGATATGGGGCAATTTGACAAGTGCGATAGCACAATTTACTCGACTTGGGTTAATACGATCACGCTGTTGGAAATAAGGTTGCAGAAGCTGAAATGCTAGGTAGCTAACTATCGTCGATGATCATTCACTGCAAGCGCTACATCAAGCTTGCCCGACAGTCACCCGTGTGGCCGGGGGGCCTGCTCCACTTTCCTGGCCTGCCATTTCTGGATGTTTGTCGCTGATGTGGGTTTAGAAAACTCGCCACGCGGGACTAAGTGCGCAATCCTGCAGCCCGGACAACAACTTCATCGGGAAGGTCCTGGGATTAGCGTGCTTGGAACCCAAGTCGTTCTTCTTAAGCAGACATACGCCGATGCATGAATTATGGCAAACTATACCTTGGGAAAGTGGGGAGGCTTGTCTGTTCAGGCTCCCCATTTCAATCTGAGACAAATATAATCGTGCAAAGCCTCCATATGATGGTCCAGAAATGATGTTATCGGCCAAGATTTCTTGTAACGGAAGCTCTAAATCTTTGTGATAAGATCAAGCAGACATGAATCGCCTTTCTCTGCGACAAAGCTCAAGATTTTTAGCTTATGAAAAGTAAGCCAAATTGGCAGCTCGCTTAGCCTATGCTTGTTGGCTTCAGCGAATTGGCCCAGCCAATAGCTGATGTCGACCTTGGAAGTATAAGCGAAGTCTGGTACCATACTACCAGAGGAAACACACAACTGGAACTGCGCCTAAGATTTTTCTCAGCGACCTAGCCTAGTGATAAGAATTTACGAATGGAGTATGTGGTGTATATATGTCCCCATTATCATCTGTGCACATATGTACATTAATGTATGGCTATAGAGGCTGAGCATTATGTAGCTCAAATTGTAGTCATGGTACATCGGATGGGCAAAGCCTGCTCTGCGACCTATTCTAAATCTCTATACAAGAGTTTGGCCCAAGTAAACTTTTAATTTTTCATTCTTAGCTTACGCCCTAGGTAGAAATCGACCCGTCGGACACACCCTAGTTTAATCTAGAGTCGGCCAATAGTTAGTCTCTAGAGTATTTATCGCCATACGCAACACAATTTGAGTTAGTGTTAAGGCACATATATGACAAGCTAACCCATGTACGTGCACGATAGTAACGGAGGGTGGCTTTACATATTTTACCAGGTAATTTAGCCCCTTCAGTTTAGCTTGAGCTTCTGCTCTATGGCTAGGATTAGATTGAACACAGGAATGGAATCCAATATCAAAGGATTCCACACTTGTAAATATGAACAACATCCGCACAAGTGTGAACTTAAAGGCTGTGGGGGGCGCAGACTTAAACCCGACTAATCTAGTCTCGTAAAAACCAGATATAACGCGAATTGCTCATATATACTATACAATATACAATTAGAAGGGGGGTTTTTTTTTTTTTTGAAAAAATAAACTTTTTATTTATTAAACTTTAGAAAATCAAAAACTTAAAATAATTTATCGATCGACCAAAAACCAGCGTAGTCTTGTTATAAACTAAAATACTAACCACAAAAACTAGGTCATGTGATTTTCAATATATTGTTTTATGGTTTTAGCCCGGGAAAAGCCATTCGCGGGGGGTCCAATTAGTCCCTCCTTATCAGTCGGGCATTATGAGAACATATGCCACGTAGTCTGCCCTCTGGCTGGTTTCGATCATAGGGCTGTCCTGCGGCATTCAAGCTTGACACTTTTTAAAATCCTAGCCGCTAGATATCTAAGTTGTGGAATAGCAGTAGTTCGCTCCGAACCTTCTAGCAAATATGGTATCTTTCGAACATTTTTACGACAGAAAAAAAACCTCTTGATGGATAACCGAAAGCTAAATAGATCCGTATAATCGGTAAACTTTAAAGTTCCGCTCGACCTATACCGAATATCGAATGAGCACTCTACACCCGGACTTATATTCCTATACAACTAAGCCAGTAGGGTGTAACAGTAGCCAAGTAGGTTCATTGTAGCTATAGGTCTAGAAGATTAATAAGTGACACAAAGTATTTCGCATAATAATCTGCCTTGCGCCTACCCTGATTCCTGTACAAAAGCGAGTAGTGCGCCTCGTGTGTCCACATACGAGGGTTTTTTTGGTTGTTCTACGGATGATTATCTCCGACTACACTATATTCAAGTTATATTTCCTGTGGTTGGCTGGCACAGCACTGGATGCGCCTGCAATTTCATGCTTCATGATCAGCTCATGTGAATCTTTGTCCATGCAAGTCCTATATCATCGGCGGATTAAACTATGATCGAATATATATATAGTATTTTTGGTTATAACCTCTTTATCAGCTTTGGTAATATAAAATTGGTTTCACTCCTTCTCTGAGCAGTAGATAAAATTCCAAAACACGCTGTTGTAGAAAAATAAATTAAAACCGTGCGTATTAATATTGGTATTATGGCTGACTTAGATAGGTGAGTTACATCTATCTTGGTCTCGTACCCAGACGTCGCAGGGGAGAAAGATCTATCTTTGATTAAGCTATGGTGGATCCGCTTTATACGCGATTAAGCGCTTAAGCTCGACCAAAGTTTAAAACGTGGGTTGGGTTCGATGACGCAATGCGATAAAACCACTAAAATCCTATTATTGGAGCTTATAATAAACCTGTGGAGGCGAGATTACGCCAGCCCAGAAGTTGGAGGACGTTACTGGTGACAATACACTCCAGCCATCCCACACTCAAAGTTTCTTTTGTCAAGCTCGTACCAAATATTTTCTCCACCATCCTTCTTGCAGGTTAATAGCTTTTACCACAGTTTCTTGCTTCCTCCAACCATGGCCCTCGCCCTCAAACAACTCTACTTTCACGATACCCCCATTATCTTCGATTACTTTGGCCATCTCTTGGGCTTGTTCCTTCGGAACAACCCTGTCATCAACGCCCTGAAGCAGTAAAACTGGTGCCTTTATAGATTTGGCTCTCAAGAGTGGGCTTCTCTCGTTTAAAATCTGGGCACGTTCCTCTGTTGACGCAGTAGAGTCCCAGAGAAGATTATCCATGTATCGACTCTCAAATTTATGCGTATCTTCCACAAGTGCCTTTAGGTCACTTATACCATAATTGCTCACACAAGCTGCCCAGATGTCGGGATAAGAACAGATTGCCTGCAGGACGCCGTAGCCGCCTGCACTGCCTCCAACTATCCCTACGCGAGTTTCATCAACTAGGTTCTGGGAAACAAGGTAGCGGACGCAGTCCGCAGCATCAGACACATCTGCGAGACCCCATTTCGTGTTGAGCGCGTCGCGAAATTCCCGCCCATATCCAGTTGAGCCAGTGTAGTTGACATAGGCATAAGCGTAGCCTCGAGATGTCCAGTATTGAATAGGGAGAGAGAGCCCGCACGTCGAATGGGAAGTTGGACCGCCGTGGAGCGATATAACCAGAGGTGGAAGCGATCCTTCAGGCGCTAGGTAATGTGGGTTCTGCGGCGCATAATACCAAGCGTAAGATTCTGTAGACGGTTCCGGAGATGATTTCCGAGGAAACGTTATATGTTGAGCGTTAGATATCAGATCTTCTGGGATCGAAATTGGGGTTGAGGATGCGAGTTCCTCATATGATGCAGTACTGCCAGAAATGGAACAAATGTATAGAGCCGATGGCTTGCTAGCAGTAGACGCAATGATTGTGAAACTAGACTCCGAAATGGCGTGAACAGAAGCTGCGTGGGTGTCGACAAACGGTAGTCCAAGGTCTTGATAGGTGCTTTCCGAGGTTTCTATGATGATCGTTCTGGATGTTGCATCAATAACATAACTAGCCACAATTTTCGAAGAGCTTAAAAAGTCAAATGAATGCCTATATTACTCTGACCATCAGCAATGGGGAACGTTTAAGGGTAAATCTAAAACTAAAAGTTCACCCACCATCCAATCTGCCATTCGGCATATGAGAATTCTGCTTTCTCAAGTCCAGGGAGATGAATAAGCTCAGACTTTTCCTCTCCTTCAGCGCGATAAAGTTGCCAGTAGCCTAGATCGAATTTGTTAGCATATGGTAACCGATGCTAAAACAACCAACGGTTCCATGCCTGTGCGATCGCTGCAATAGAATAATTTCCCATCAGGGCTCCATCGTGGCTGGCTAACACTTTCAGTCTCGGCCTTCCCAGCTATTACATTAATGTTCACGAGTCTGCCGGTCTCCCAGTCAGCTATGCATATTTCACTACCTGTCCAAGGCATATCGGGATGGTTCCATTGTAACCAAGCAACTTTAGACCCATCGGGGCTCCATGAAGGAGAGGAATAAAAATCCTTCCCCTCGGCGATAGTTTCAACCTTTGCGTCACCTGGACCACCAAAGATGGCAACAAGAGAGTTGAACACATTTTCTGGCTTCTCGCCGCGGTGCTCTTCCAGAACAGCGAGAATCCATTGATCATCCTTAGGGTTGATAGCAAAATTACCATATCTTCGAGACGGATTGCCTTCCACTAAAGCCGCGGGCTCCTTAGGGGATAATTTACCATCCTGGCTATTGCTGAACTCGACTTTGTAGACGCTTCTATTGCCGCCGGGCACCGTATATATAAATGCTTCTTTATTTGGATACGGTTTGAATGCTGCACCTCCATATTCATGGATGCTTGTTCTACAGCTGATATCTTTTGGAATAACCTCCGTTGTTATACCAGAGCCAGGAGGAGTATAACAGACTACACTACGTCCAGATTCTGCGGGCCTGCCTTCTACATGATAAACTGCTTTCGTAGAACTTCAACAAACAATCGTGGAATCGTTAGACTAATGTTTGAGAACCTTCATGGGCCCGGACGCGTTGTAAAACATATCTAGAATAGGGTTCGATGCGGAGTACTAACGACGAAACAGCACACTCTTGAAGAGAGAGGGATTTTCCGGAGATGGCATCGACGGAGATGGGGCTTTCCCAGGTTCCGTAGGGCGCGATTGTTGGTGGGGTTGCCGAAGACATCCGTCGTATTATAGTCGAGAGAGGTAAGAATGCCCCAAAAAAGGGATTGGAGGGTCTAGGCTGGGAAAATCGAAGATACAGAGCTACCTTTGGATGCGATGTTACGAGTTTTCTGGACGAAAGGCGAAAAATGTCTCTAGATCCAAATGCTAGAAATTTCATTGCAGAACGTGAATGAATGAATGCGCAATCAAATACAAGTCGAAAGCTGATAAGAACCCACGCAACACACTTGCCCCGACTAGGCAGGTTCGCGGGCACCAATATCCCCAGAACTCAATAATGGCTGAAAACAGGAGGGAGCTGGGATGAAAGTAAAATGTCGGCTATTAAAGATTATATTTGTGATGAGCAGAGAATATCGGAATAAAACCACACGATTGTACATCCATAATTGGAAAATTGAGGCTAAATAGGGTCGAGTTTCAGTAGTGCCATTATAGACACCAGCACTCCAACAACATCTCGAACTCTTTCCCAGTCCTCAGTTGTATCCAGTATTTTTCTCAATTATTTTTTCTCTCAAAACTTTCTCGGTTTGTTTTATCTTGAATTCTCCATCTAATCTTAATCCCGGGCTTCCCGAAAGATCAATCACCTGGGCTAGGCTTTTATACTTCCTTTAAGCTAGCTTCTATTCTTTCTCTTCGATCCAATCTTAGATACGGTCCTAACTTCTCTAGTGGTTTTGAATCCGTAGGGAAGAACTGAGGATCAAATAACCAGTTTGTCAGCTCTGTAATATCAGTAAAAGGTAGAGTGAACTCAAGGAGATATTCGACGGTAGAAATTTTATCATCCACGAGGAAGCCCATAGTCTCTTTCGCTATTAATTTCGGCACGAGGATATGCTTTATGTAAAAGGTCCATGTTGACACCTTTGATACGCGATATTGGGTCCAAACCCGATATAGGCATTCTCCAAGCTTCACTCCAAGGTCTACGAAGGTCTTCCAGCAGATCCTTTCCGATAAATTTCTGCCATGGAATTATTTCTAGCTTATCATTTCCGTCTAAGTTCAGACTATAGTGTTTGCGTAGCTTTTCAGTGGTGTGGCGTATGATTCTGTGTCTAGCTCTGCTAGTTTAATGCGAATTTCCTTCGCGTATCGAAGATAGTATTCCAAGGTTGTACTATTTCCAGAGATCCAATTGGCGTAATAGCTCGGGGTTACTAGCAGGTAACTGCCACAATAGTTCGAGGCGCTATGCATTCGCTTGGCCAAGAGGTGCCCTGAGCCTTCCAGATCTCCTTGAAGTCAGAAGAACTGCTGTGATACGGGATTGGCGTATGCCTGGGATGGTATACCGTTTCCATATGCACTGTGGAGTAGACCTGTAATATGCAATGCAATTCCGTAGAGAATGACCTGGATACGGCTCTCATGACGACCCGTTTTGTTGCTGGTAAAGGATACCATCTCATTAGCTAATCCGCCGCCAGAACAATCTAAACTAATTCCTAACATCGACCGATCGATTGTTTTACGAAAGCCACGCTAAATTATAAACAAGCTCTGAAAATATGGGAAAGCTTCGTTAGGTGAAGTGGGATGAAAAATCTTGGATTCTAGCATCGATACCTTAGGACATAGATATACATAGCGAACTTCACCTAGCTGTTCCCTCGCTGTTTAGAGCAAATATGAGACACTTTCATGTTATTCCATCTGGGTATGCAGGAATGATGAGTAATCTGCGTTCTAAAAGCGACCCGGCAAACTCAGAAGAGATATTATATTATATTACAACTACTATACTGCTAAGAGGTCTAAATCGAGATTCCTGACCGGTTCGTTAGAACTTATATGCCAACAGGTGCAAAGAATTCTCGCCACAATAACTCCAAACTCAATATTTATATTGAGCCATGTATAACGAAAGCCAGTCTTGTGACAAAGCACCTAGTTATGAGACTAAACGAGAGCATAATTAAGCTGATTTATACGCCGCTTGTCACAGCAGCACCAGCTTTACCAATCATATAATCTCGCCCCTATTTTGAAGACATGTTAGTTATATTGTGTAAACTCCAAGTTTCCGGTTTCAGACACTCGTACCTTTAAAAGCCATCCGATCCAGGAAGGAAATCTCCAACCAAAAGCAGTACCAACAGCCTTCTTAGTCCCCACCGGCACAATCATCATGCTATTCTTCGGGGTAACCCAAGCTGTTTCTTTCCCTACTTTTCCACCAGAAACCTCGTACGCCCAATTACCAAATACGACGCCTTTGATAAAAACAAGTTCAGCGATTTGGGCCCACCCTCCAACGATATCACCAACCCCATACACTAAAGCTCCTGCTTTTGTTGCTCGCTGATAGGCATCAACCTCAAGGAACCCTCGATCGGTTAGTAGATCCTTCGGTATTGGCTCATTGTTTGGTATAATCCCAGTAGCGTCGATGTACAAATCGACCTCAACGGAATCGCTTGTTCCGAAATTGATCCGGGTTTGTCCACTTTCTAATTTGGTGGTTGAGGTTATACCAGAGTTCACACCGACAAAAATGCCCATCTTTTCGAGATAGTATCGGGCGTTGGTTCCGATATCCGGGTTGACGTTGTGCAACAGGCGGGGCCCATTAGTTAGAAGAGTTATTGTTTTAGTGGTCCCATACTTGCTTCCCATCTCGCCGGCGGTCTCAATGGCTACTGGACCCCCACCTGCGATGACAATGCTCTTCGCTGCTACTATTTCTTTGTTTAGATTCTCAATCTCACGTATTGCGTCTAGATGGGAGCCGCGAAGCTTGAATGCAGGATGCTTAGTATGAGAACCGAGCGCTACGATCAAAGAATCGTAGTGGATCGAGGCTTCCGCGCCTTTGTTGTACAGATCGTCAAGGGATGTATAATGGACCGTTCGAGATGCGGTTTCGAATGATGTGATCTCGGCATGGATGAAGGTGAATTGGTCTTGGGGGAGGCTAGTTTTTCCTTGTATGGGGGTTTCGAGACTGGCGATAGGGATCTGGGAGGGGTCAACGACTGCTCTTGGAACAGCGACAGGGAAGTGAAAATGGCTAGATAAGGATATCATAGTGATATGGAACTTGTCGCCGGTTGCTTTCTGTACTAGGGGAATATATTTTTTGCTCAGTTCATAGGCGGCGGCGAAACCGCCGTATGAGCCTCCAAGAATCACAATCTCATGGGCGGCCATTGCTGGAAGTAGCGACGGGAAGGCGTAGTGTCCTCTTTGACGGGGCAGTTGTTGGAAATTTGCGAGAAGGGGTTGTATCTAGTCGTTAATTGAGTTATGCAGAGATGCAGAGATGCAGAGCTTTAGAGGGAAAAAGAGGCCTTTTATCTGTTCTACTTTCGTTCTGACAGCGCTTTATAGCGCTGTACCGGATGTCTCCTCGCGCCCTAGATCGAATCCAGCTGGCTCGCTGTTGGTCCATACAGCGGTGGGGTGCATTTGCGGCAAGCCTACTCTCGGTCGAGAGAATCTTTACTTGCGACATGGAAAACCATACTCGTGCTGCCAATCAAACACCGGGTCAGGTTCATTTAAATTTGATAACGTGTGATTTCTCAGCAGTATGGATGGATTACATACACATGCTTACATCCATGCAGTGCGGCGCTGGGCTGTTTGGATCCAGTTGTGATAGAATCACGTTTCTTGGGGATGTGTATGTAGGATCACGTGACACGCTGTGTGTTTGAGCGTCATTTTCCAGTGAAGTTCTGAGACGATCGGCCGATAATTTGTGGCTCGGAGATTGGCGAAGAGTCTGCCATGCGACTTGGCGGGCTCTCTCGGAATTGGGTTGGATCCGAACGATGAGGGGATTGATGCAGAAGCCTCGTGATTGGACTAGAAGAGTTTTGTGTATATGTATATATACCCTTACTTAAGTAAATATATTTACATATTGCGATAAGTGTGTCGAGGGCAGTCGCGATGTCGCAAGGAAAGCCAAGCCTCTTCTTTAAAATGTCTCCAAGCTGGTTTGGCAGCACGCTCCTGGAGCTTACCTAAGTAAATACGTACGATTAATGCCCCAGCAGCATGTTGCCTATAGCACGCGGTCGGAATACGTGTGGCAATATATCGATATCGCAAAGCAGAGTGCAAGAACCGGTTCCTTCCAACCGAGACCCTTCGCCAACTAGACTCGGAGGTAGGTGTATGCACATATGTACATACGCGACGTATTTAGGAACGAGCTAACCTTTGTAAAAGTCGGGGAGATCTAGCTTCTGAAAAGCAGATTGATAAAATGCTTCGGATTTAACTATATATACGTATATAAAAGAGGCTTAGGGACCGATTGTCCGAGTACTCGGGTTTAGGCTCGCGGAACAGCGAAAGCTGCGTTTAATTCGGCTTGGAAACGGCCGTGAGCCACCCAAAAATTGCCTTGCCAGATCTCATGGTTAGCGGATATCCAAGAGCCTTGTAGATATAGAGACTGTATGCACAGCCACGGATTGCGCCTGAAAAATGGCAAGGTGGCGTCGTGGCTATTATGTGGCACCGGGTCTTGGAAACCACGTCACAGGCCAGGCTGGGCTGGCGAGAAAAAACCAAGGAAAAGGGAAGGCGACGGGGGAGCATAAGAGTTCCAAGCAAAAGCCAAACGGGATCAAGCCTTCTTGTCGAAGAACCCGCCAAACATCACAAAGAGAGCAACTCGATGGCTCGACGTCACTTTTCTGACGTAACATGAGAACTGGGCTGGTGTTTTCCGATGTTTTTCGACAAATTTACCCGGAAATGGGGGCGGATTCCCGTTTTCGATCGTATTCTGTTTGATTTCCCACTTTGACGCTGCTTTTTTGCTGTTGTGACTGGATTTTTTGATTCAGCCCTGCTGGCAGCCCGCGATGAGCTGAGACGAAAGCAGTCGGGATAAACGCCGAAGCTTTCTCTTTGTCTTTCTGGGCCCGTCCTGGGCTTGCTGGGCTTGCTGGGCTTGCTGGGCTTGCTGGGGCCTCTTCCTGGGCCTCTTCCTGGGCCTCTTCCTGGGCCTCTTCCTGGGGGGGATGTTTGGACATCCGGACGTCTAAATATGAACGTCTGAATGGACGTCAGGATGAGATGTCGGTCGTCCGCAGGTCCCCCATCTTCTGCGGTGCCACGCATCAGGCTGGGGAGGACGAGGTCATCGAGGTGCATGCTGACGTCCAGATGGGCCATGGAACCCATTGTCTCTCACCTCTCTCTCACACTCTCTCCAATTAATCTCCGCCCTTGTTGAAGTCTTCGCCTCCTGAACGAGACTAGCGAATGCACAATAAATAGCTAAATAACAGCGAATTCAAGAGTGGTACGCCAGATCGCCTACAAGGCGAATACACCTACATCCAATACAATCCTCATCCATCCACCGCTTTTAATCTCTCGTTTCGACCCTCTCGCAATTATACTACTTAGTTGACACAACCCCCCTTCTTCTGATCCTTCTTTCTCTTCCTCATCCGCTTGGAGAATTCGAATCTTCCGAAGAATTTCGAGCCTTCGTTTCCCCGCCCCCTACCCCCTTCAAATTACTAATCCTTTTCCTTTCCTGCTCCGTACCGTGTCGCGCAACCGCGGCAGAGACCACCGTATCGGAATTGCAGAACAAAACTATGCGTAAGAACAAACGTTTCCCACTCCCCGATTCCTCTCAGCCTCGCATATACACTCCGAGCTACATATGTACCACCACCATGCCCGATTCCGACTCTGCTAACACCCGAGGCACACCAGATAAAGTCAAATCATGGTCAAAGTACGAAGGGCGGCGCGTAATCGCCCCCTTCTCTGCTCACCGACACAAACCCAACAATGATAGCGAAACCGGCGTCTCTACAGGCGTAGATAAAAATGCCCTTCATGCCGGTACATCCCACCCGCTCCTTGTTCCTATATATTCAACAGAAAGTAAAATAGAATAAATCCTAACTTTTGGTCCTCTCGGGTACAGAATGGAAGGCACGAAAGAAGGAACAGGCGCAGAAGGAGAAGACAAAGCGCAAGGAGGAAAGAAGAAGAGCAGAATCCCACATCGACAGATCATTCATGGGCCAGCTCAAAGCCGCCGTCTTCTGTAGCTATGTCAACATTCTGCTCGTGTTCGTGCCGGTCGGAATCGCGCTTCACTTCACAAACGTTTCCCCGATTGTCATTTTCGTCATGAACTTTCTCGCTATCATTCCCCTCGCTGGAACTTTGAGCTTCGGGACCGAAGAAATTGCATTGAGGACAGGTGAAACCCTCGGTGGTCTCCTGAACGCTAGTTTTGGGTAGGCATCCTATACAAACCTCTCAACCCGAAATACTTATGAAATATATATATACCAATAATATCAATTGCTAACCTTCGGTTCTTAGAAACGCTGTCGAGCTCATCGTATCTATAATCGCACTCGTCAAGCGTGAGATTCTCGTTGTCCAAACTTCCCTCATCGGTTCGATTCTGTCGAATTTGCTCTTGGTAATGGGCATGGCCTTCTTCCTGGGTGGCATCAATAGGGTAGAACAATTCTTCAATACAACTGTTGCTCAAACTGCATCGTCCCTTCTCGCCGTCTCAGTCTTGTCGTTGATCATCCCATCCGCATTCCACTGGGCTGGCTCCTCGAACACTCAGGATGAAGCAGAACTTCAAAGAGGAATCGTAGGATTATCGAGGGGAACTGCTGTCATCCTTTTAATAGTCTACGGTGTCTATCTATTCTTTCAACTCAAATCACACGCCGAATTGTTTAACATGCAGTCACAAAAGGTCCCGACAAGAAGCCAGATGGAACCCTCGGCCATGCAACACCTTCTACAACAGTCTGCAAATACTGGCACTGCGACAATTGGTCACCCATCTGTACAAGGACAGACTTATCCTCGAACATCTCTCTCCCCTGCCACAGCCTCTGGCTCTAGCGGTGATGCAAAAGAAGAAGAACCCGTAGTTGAAGAGGATGACGAAGAAGAAGGACCACAGCCAGAGCTCCTGCTGATTACTGCTATAATCCTCTTGGCTGTGTCTACAGCTTTAGTCGCCATCTGCGCTGAATTCCTTGTTGATTCCTTGGATTACCTTGTTGAACACTCTCCTATCAAAAAGTACTTCGTAGGGTTAGTATCTCCATATTCAATTGATTCTTTTTTAAATTCCGAGCAGTTTTTTAAATCCCGAATTATAGGTTGATTCTCCTCCCCATCGTTGGAAATGCTGCCGAGCATGTGACTTCTGTCACAGTTGCTTATAAAGATAAAATGGATCTTGCCATTGGTGTTGCTGTCGGAAGCAGCATGCAGATCGCCTTACTAGTTATCCCATTTATCGTTGTGCTCGGTTGGATCATGGGAATCGACGAAATGACCCTATATTTCGACGGATTCCAGGTATTTCTTTCCAACCCCAGAGTTTTTATCCTATACATATGATCCCTCGCTAATAACTTTTAGGTGGTTTTACTTCTCGTCTCCGTCTTGCTCGTCAACTACCTTATCCAAGATGGCAAGTCCAATTTCCTTGAAGGAACATTACTTATGGCCACCTACATTATCATCGCTGTGGCTGCTTGGTATTTCCCAGCACCCCCTGGAACTACAACCGAATAAAGCAGTCTAATTATTAGTCTCCCACCTCTTGCAAAAGCTTTTCTACCTGTGCTTGCATATAAGGTATTAACGATTAACGACCATTTGCTCCTCGATTTGTAGAATAGATATACTTTTAATCGCCTATATTGCGTTCTTTTCCTGCTTTTGTATGTTATAGTTATATCCTGTGAGCACCAAATATGTCTTTCACATTGTTTATCTTTGGAGTGATTCTCTTGATTTTACTGTCTGGCCATTTCGTTTGATCTTTCGGGGTTTTTTCCAAAGGGGTTTTACTTGTACTATTCAATACACTCCAGGCCGCCGGATGGCATTATGGGGCCAGTATTGTGTAACTATAAACTTAAAAGAAAGTAGTTAGATTACGCAATACATACATACATATATATATACAAGCAAGAATTGTCGTATGCCTAGAGGTTTATTTTGAGTTTGTTTTGAGTTTCTTTCTCGATTGTCATACTGGACCAGGGCAAGTTCTCATCCTCCTATTGTGTTGTATGCCATTCAGCATTTGGCGAAAACGCACATACTCGTGTTCATGCATACATCCAGTTAGTATTAGAAGACAAGAGCTTCTACTCATATATTTATTCATATTGCCAATAGTCAGAAAATTATATAGATGGCTTAATTGGTGCAAAAACTTTGTACAAATGCGTAAATGTGTATACACAAGATAGCCCAGGTGGGTCTTATTTAGTCTCGAGTTAACTTGTTGTCAAGTTGAAACTGGTGATTTTATAAGGCCGCGGAGGTTCCGCTGACCCGAAATGTGAGCCACACAGGCTAAAATACAACGCGAGCGCTTCAAGTCAAGCTTTTTAGTGCGTCACAAGCAATCTCCAGCGCTGAAACACCGAATTGTTTTGAATCTTGAGAGATGCTGGCTCGTAGAAATTTTCTTGGCTCCGGACGCTTGCTGCCCGTAGGGCACTCAAACCGATAATATATATTCAATCATCTAATACACGGCAAAATAAAACTCCACGATTGTTCAAGAATAATTGCGTCTAATCTTTGCATTCTATGTATTGACCGAACTATAAATTGGGCAAAATGTGCACTTGTGAGAACAGTAAGCTCTGATACCTATCTCAAAAAAAAATAACAAACGCACGGCATACAAGGATTAGCACTGACTTAGCGTAACATTATGAAGTTATTAATCTGGCTTTCAACTGTCATAGCCGTTTTTGCGGCTTCCCGAACGTCTCCACCCGCTGGTGCCCTAGTCGTTAGCAAGACCCCTGGTTCCGGTCAATATGGCACAGTACGTATCTCTGTCTACAAGCTATTCAAGGGCTCTTTCCTAGATTTTGACATAAATTGGCAGATACAAGCTGCAGTCAATGCTTTGAGCTTAACTTCTACCACTGCGCAATCTATCTTCATATATCAAGGAACGTATACCGAACAGGTCAAAATTCCGGCCCGCAAGGCGGTCTTGACTATCTACGGTTATACCGCCGATACTTCTTCATACTCAGGCAACACAGTGACAATTACGTATTCCCTAGGTGCCGATGTAGCGGGTAGCAATGAGCTTTCAGGTAATAAAGAATTAAAATTTGTTATATTTCAATAATCTTGAGATAGGGTAAGCAACTGACATATGGATCCCCTGGTGAAATAGCTACCGTACAGTCCCGCTCAGTTGGCCTGAAGATGTATAACATTATTGTTAAAAATACGAGGGGTAAAGGAGTTCAAGCGCTTGCAGTTAGCGCGTATGCTGATAGACAAGGTACGAGACAATCATCCCCAAAACAGCGTTAGCACATTTCTGATAGAATATAGGATTTTACGGTTGCACATTCATTGGATATCAAGGTAATTACCCACTGGGAGCAGCTCGACAAATTTGCTAGATCAAAGAATATTATTGGCTGATGGTACTATATAGACACTGTTCTCGCGCAACAAGGATATCAAGTTTACGGGAAATGCTACATTGAAGGCGCAACGTACGTGTGGATAGTTACCCGCAAATATCAAGACCCCAGCTAAATATTACTATTTTTCCAGTGACTTCATCTGGGGCCAAACCGCACGGGCTCTCTTCAGTCAGGTAAATTACTACGCTCACCGTCATCCACGAAAGGTAAATACTGACTCAGGGATTCTATAGTGTGTGATTAGAGTCAGTGGTGATGGATACATTACTGCAAATGGCAGAGACTCTACTTCGAACCCTTCATACTATCTCATCGATAAATCTTCTATCGGTGCGGCTTCTAGTTATACAGGCGTTGGAAAAAGCTATCTGGGTCGCCCGTGGAGAAACTACGCCCGTGTCGTTGTTCAAAGAACCGTTATTTCAAATGTTATCAACGGTGCCGGTTGGTCTGTTTGGAACACCGCTACCCCACTCACAGACCACGTGACCTTCCAGGAGTATGGAAACACTGGAGACGGGGCGAGCGGCACACGAGCATCGTTCTCCTCGAAGCTTAGCGCCGCTGTTACTCCAAGCACAATTTTGGATGGTGCTACTAGCTGGGTTGATCTAACCTATGTCTATCAGTAAATTATCAACAGAATATAAAAATTCCGGAAAATGTATATAGCAGAGAAGTTAGTGAATGTGCTTTCAACGGACCTTGATGTATATTAAATAGACCATCACCGTCAAATTCTATATCCAAAAGAGTAAAATTGGGCAGATTGAAACAGTATAATGTTAAGATTTAATAATGCTTTGGTGAATAAGATTAATTTCTATTTAGCTCGCGCAATAACTGCTAGACATATGCTTTAGAGTTTGCTGCATTTTCCCCACATATTTCGCGACAAGATGAACAAAGATACCGCTACCGTGACGTTGGCCTCCTCTGTAACCATCTAGAATGGATGTGATTTACCAAGTCCATTGAGCTATATTATAGATTGGCTCCACTATCAAGGCGGGGTAAGGGGGAGTGGACCAAGCACCTCGTCATTAATACTTCCGGTTAGAAGAAACGGAGAAAAGTTTCCACATCAATCTCGATCAGACTTTGGTATTTGTAGATCTTTGATGCGGAGCGAGGAACCGTGCTTGAGCAGGGATCCCAAGTGGGGTGCAGGCATGCGGGCCGCAAAACCGGGAGGGTTCTTGGCGCACAACTGCAACACAGTATTGATTGTTGGATTTTTTATTTACGAGCTTGGAAGGAACTGGTCTCGAAGTTGATAACGCCCGACGTAAAGGTACACAAAAAGTTGTTTGTGAGGTCTGTTTTCGAGACCAGGAGGAACGAGAAACAGAAGGGTTATTGTTGAAACTGTATTCATATATGTACATATCGCTGAATGAATGAAGAAAAACGCGTCCGGGTATCCTGTCATGAGAATCATACTTTAATGCAAAATCAAGATGCGTGGCAAAATGTAAAATAGCTACGGCCAAGGACAAAGATTGTTGTAGATGCATCTTATCATCGAGTTACCACATATTTCTCGGATGCTAGAAGAGATATAATGTAAGCGCACATGCAAATCGTTAGTGTGAGAAGGTACGGGGACGTAATACGTACGTAAGAATGAAGACCAGAAGTACACCTAAAAAATCCATTGTAAACATGTGAGATAGAGCAAGTGCCTCAACGTTGAAGCGATCCTTGGAAACCAGAAGCTCTGGGAAAAAGAGCTTCTCGAGGCCAAAAAATACCATCATGACAATGGACCCGGCAAAAACCACGAGAATGCAAAAAATGAGAAATAGACGCCCCGCTGGCAGGGAGTCGGAACTCTCGACTATTTCTTGGGCCTCAGATTCCTCTTCACTAAACTTTTCATCAATTATGATCAAGGCGCCCTCTTCATCGGCTGGGAGCGAGATAAGTCCTTCTTGTCGGTCTAAGTTCTGAATTGCATGCATTAAGCCAATAGCCAAGAAAATGTGTAGGATATTCCATGCGAACTCTGCACGGATGTTGCCTCTCGATGTCTTCCAAGTTGCGATTCCTTCAAACAAAAGAAACAATATTCTCCAATCCAGCCCAACTAGGAGAGTAATTGCTGTCAGGATTGCGGAAAGAGTGCCGGCGAGCAGAAAAATATTGAAAGAGACCACTGAAGTCAGAATAACCTGAGCTGCTTGGGGCTTTTCGAGATAATAGCATTGTCCCACGAGAAGTCTCTCCGCCGTCCCTTGCTTCCCTAGAGAGGAAAATAAAACGACTCCAGCAGCTATTGTCTGAGAAGCCATCCAGAATGTCTTCTCCGGGAGGTCGGTTCCCGTTTTCCCAGACACCAGAGTGCGCAGGAAGTGTTGGGAGATATACATTTGAGCGTATGTCAGGGCGACCAGTCGGGACCTTCTCCACCACCCGGAGCTATTGTCGTCTTTCCTAACGATTCCGACGATTGTTTCTACGGCAGCACAGATGAAGGTAGCTAAGGAGAGATAAAAGAAAGCAAAGCACAAGACAGAAAGTGGCATTGCTAGGCTGGCGCGGGTCTCCGAAGAGATGGCCATAGAGATTGCGTGCGTTTCCATACTTTGTGAGGCGCCAAATGCGTAGGATCGAAGTAGGTTGTGTAGAATAATTTTTTTTTTAAAGAAACAAATCTTTGCTCGAGTTGCGGGTTGCTCTAACTCGGTCTATAAGAATCGAAGGCCTAAGTGGCAGCTATGAGGAAGCAACGCGTGCTGTATCCGATATGTGTAGTTATGAGAGTGAGAGTATGAACGAACTATTATGTGTTCGTTAACTAAAGCGGAAAGAGAGAAAAGTCGTCCCCTTCCAGAAGTACTCAAGCTGTAATAACTTGAAGGCGGAGAGGACTAGAAATAACTCACTGTTTGGGAAGCGAGATGGCAGGCGAGGGTTATTTGTATCCGTGGTGTTTTCGAGGTATTTGTGGGCGTATTTGTCCGTGGTAGATAAAAGAAATGCTGGCTTAATATGTCATCAATATAAGGTCGAGCATGCGATATCCCTGTTCGAGGTTTATGGTTACCTCTTTTAAAGAAGGGTTGCAAAGTTAGCTAGCGGCATGCCGGCATCCTCGCGATGTCGGCTAGCAGCGTAGCCCAAAGCTTTGGGCTGGTGGAGCAAAGGGGGCCCACCCTGTGGATAAGAAGTCGATCGTTCAAAAGCAGGCCAACATGGTAAGATCCAAAGATATATCGCGGTCAGTTTTTATTACTCCGAGTAGTCAATGCAACGGAATAAAGATATGAAGGTAGCTCATTTGAGACTTCCTCTGCGTTCACTTCTTTCTTTTCATGGGTAGGGAACTCCCAAAACGTCGAAGTCGAAGGAGTCTTGAAAGGTATCAATCCGCCATTGCATTGAGCCGTGCTTCCCCGATATTGCCAGTTTTCACCATCCCGATTGAGGACGAGACTAGCATTGGCAGCCTGCAATACTGTGCCGATGTCCGTGTTTCTGACAAAGTTTTGGGAATCCGGCAAAATTCAGGCAGACGGATCTGATCACCAGGTTTGTCCAGGACAACCATGCAACCAGCCAAACTATCAGTCGCAAGCGAGCAACGCTTCGGTCCTTGCGCGCAGAAAACACAGCCGAAAAAGAGCAGGTCCTTTCGCAGGCGGGTATGGTATTTGTTGCCAGGTCGTCGGCAAGGGCTGCCTGGCTGCTGGCAGGGTCTTGGCATTCGTGGACTTATTATTATTATTATTATTATTATTTTTAAAAAACAAAGGGCAGAACAGAAGGCCAACTATATATCACGGCGGCGGGGTGACGTGAGGGGTTCCGACCAGCGTCCCGGCTGAATTAGAGGTTGGTTGGATGCTGGTTTCAAAGACCATATTGTCGGCCACCACCGAGGGTTGCCCGCAAGAATATTGACTTGCAGGCGAATGCGGCATCGACTTTGAGGCATGTAGTTCTAAATGCATGCTTGGTATTTTAAACTTCGCGACATCTGGGTCCACGACATCAGTCGAGAAATAACGCAGTAACGATGTTGAGTCTCCGTGACTCATCAACGCGTAAGGCTCTCCGTCAGCCGCGTCGCCTGATTCTAGCCGGATCCTGAATCCATCAGAAATACTCGATGCAGGTATCTCCTCTCTTTACAAAACGGTATAATATACTACAGAGTTCGACATACAATCTCTAATCGAACACTATTTTACTGAAAACTTGAAGTTATAGGTAATACGTACACGGCCTCGATATCGCAATATATACCCCTAACTTTTGGTTTCAGAATCATGGCGGATCGTGCTGAGCTGACCCCCGATTCATCCTGGTCGCTGCCATCTGCGCCAGTCTTCACACCATCGGCATCCAGTGCCGTTGTTATCTCTAATCCCATCCGAGACCCAAGCGAGCAAGATGTCAGCCAACGGATGCTGCAGTTGGGCAGAACCATGAATGTCATCGGGCCGAAGTTAATATCTCGCGAGAGATATGAACCTGAAGCTCTTGGAAGGGGCGCTAAATTTGAAGTGTTCGGCCATAAGCTTCCGAGTGAACGAGACAGTGGCGATGGTATGCTTTGGGAGGGTATCGATATCCGTCAGATAGCATTCAAACGGGGCAAGACGTCACTCAAAAAACCGGAGGAACTCGATGACCCATCGTCTTCGTGGGTCGCCGTGGTTTCTGAAAGCCAGGAGAGCGTTGGCGACATGAGGACTGACCGGCAGAAGGCCAAGCAACTGGAGCAGGTTGCTGCAGTAATACGCGAAATGGTGAGTTGGAAGGACAACCATATGACCTCGAGGAACGATTTGCTGATTAATTTGAATATTTAGAAAGCACTTGCGAGAAATAGTCTTCGAGAACATCGAAACATCGTTAAACTCTTCGCGTGGGGGTTCGATATGGAGGATTTCAACTCTCGCTCACTTATGACACCGATATTGCTCGAGGAAAGGGCTTGGGGGACCTTTAGTGAGCTTCTTCTGACGAAGAAGTTGAGCGCTGCTGAAAGATTTAATCTGTGTCATGACGCTCTCCAGGGATTGGTTGCGCTGCATAGAGATGGCTTATACCACGGGGACATTAACCCAAAGAACGTACTAGTTTATCAAGAAGATGAAAATATCGTTGCTAAAATTAGTGATTTCAGTCATTGTGGGTTCCTACCAACGGAGTCTGGCGAGAGTGTTTGGTACCAAGGAACAAAAGGATGGCAGGCACCTGAAGTTAGCGACTCCTTACCAACTTCTCGGGCTGATATTCTTGCACTCGAAGCCTATTCATTTGGTTTGCTGCTCTGGTCCGCATTGGGTTTGAATGGAAAATCGCCCCTATCTAGTGCCCCGAGAGATGGCACATCGCTCCCGAAATTTGTGCATCTTTGCATCACTTCTTATGGCCTTCCAGTCGAGGTCAAAGACATAGTAGTTCCCATCGTTCCAAAACTGCTGCATCATGACCCAAAGACAAGATTTTGGCTCTCCCAGGAAATATTAGAAGAAAGAGTCACAATGCCAGGGTAAGACCCCTCTGAATAACTGATAAAATACATCACTAACAGTGGCAAGACGACGCCTGGTTTTACAAGTTTCAAGTCCCATTAATCTATCTATGGATGAGAGTTTCCAACAGCTTGATGATTTGTGAGTTTCCTATTGAACTCGTCTGAGCCTAGCGCTTCGTGCAACGGCGTACCGTATCTAGCCTTTTTTTGTTTGTGATACAACTCAAATTTGGAGATAGAAACATTGCTAATTAGTTCTAGTATCTGTAAACGGCACGAGGATCCTGACCCTCATGAACAGCCGGGTCCATTTCTCCCTGTCACCACAAACCCGTTTCTTAAGTTATTGATGGAGGAAGCCTTCGCTCGAAACATTGCCCGAAGATTGGAAAGCCTCCCATCGTTATCAACTTACAATATTCCTGCTTTCAAGGCACCCGCGCCATCCGCTTACCGCTCACCAGAAGCTACTGAATTACCTCAGTACAAATTTATAGAGCTTCACCAGCTAGAGAAGATTGATCAAGAGCGCGAAACCGGAGTTTTTAAAACTCTTAATGCCGAACAATTATTGGATATTGCGATTGGGTTCTACTCATTTGATGCTGATCGGGGACTTCTGTAAGTCATCGCATTGTATGTTTGTCTTAACCTTCGCTTATGTGGACTATCTATTTAGTTATTTACGGCAGGCGGCAGCCGCGGGCGATGTCCGGGCGCAAGCATTGTACGGAGCGCTATCAGTATCAGGTAGAGGAAGTTACGGCCCGACGGTGCCATCAGATACCCTCCAGCAGTGGAATTTTGATGCTATTGCTACTGGATTCACACTTTCAATGAATTCATCGACACTCCTAACTTCGCAGCTCGCTGTCTCTCAGTTTCGTGAGAACTCTGGCTATAATAGTTATCAGTATGCCAATAGAAGTGGGATCAAAAATGTTCAATCTCTTCGTCCGAGTCTACAGGGCATGCATGACTATCTACGCTCGAGCAAGTTCCAGAACTATACGGGTCAACTTCCTACCGATGGACCAGACCAAAACTCTATTCTTCACCTGGCGGCTTTGGCTGGGGACTTGGAAACTATAGATCAAGTTCTGTCACGGCATGCCGATCGACCCTGGGTTTTCAATGCTCTTAACATATTTAACGAGAGTGCCCTTCTATTTGCATGTCGAAGTGGAAATGCGGATATAGCCAGATCTTTGCTAAAAAATGGTGCTTCTGCTAATACCCGTGATGGTCGGCAATCCCCTCTACACTGGCTTTTTGCTCTCCCTGATGGTGTGATATCCGAAATTTGCGAACTTATACTTTCTGCTGGGAGAGGGAGACTAAATGCTGTGGCCCCTGAAACACCGATGCTCCACTTTCCTTTTCGAATGCCGAAAGGTACCCCATTGGTTTGGGCGATCGCAGCCGGTAATCTGACAGCGGTCAGGGCCATTTCGAACGCCATCACAAAAGAGGAGACTCTTTCACACTTAGAAAAAGAGGCATGCTTCTATGGTGCTTTTAGACTTGCTATGGTGCGCCACGAAGCCGATATTGTTAAAATTATGGTTGATGCTGCGAGTTCCCATGGCCTATCTCTTGCCGGTGTTGCATCCGAGGCCTTCGATTGGTCTGTTACCAGCGTACCAGATGACTCTGAACATATTCCGATCGCTGCTACGCCTCTAGTAGGGGATTGGATGGATGAAGTTGTCCGACTGGTACGTCATGGTACAACGGGCCAAAACCTACGGCGCACTTTGATATATATAAACTCTTTGCGGGGCAGCCGTGTAGTAGACGATGGAGATGGAGCGGACCTGGATCTTGCGAAAAGTTTTATGTGTAGGTGGCTTTTGGCTTCTACCTTTGTTTCCTTACTGATCCCTTTTTCTAGATCTCAAGCAAGTCATTCTACAGCATGACTCGTCAGCAGTGCTTCGGCTTCTTCAGCGCTACGGCTCTACGTATTCAAAATCAGATCTTGGGTTCGCGCTATTCATTAATATTCAGCATAACTGGGCGCTACCGTCGTCGGAACAGTTTCCAATATTTATGGACATTTTTCGCGGCTTGATATCAGCTGGCGCTGATGTGAATATGCCCAATCCGCTACCTGATGGGTTAGGTAACACACTCGCCCACATAATTATTCGAAAGTATTCCGAACAGCAGTCAAAGATGGGAATCCTGGAAACTCGAGGTCTAGTCATATTACTTCTTCGTGTGCTACAAAGCTGTGGCGTTGACATCAACAAGAAAAACATGGTTGGTATGACCGTGATGGACTACGCACTTCACAATAATCGTGACTACAAATTAGATGAAGAGCTAGTGGACATGCTTCATAACTGGGGTTCGAAAAGTACGTTTCGATTGCTCCCAATGAATGTTGAGCGGCGGATTGGGGACTGGAGTTCTAGACAATTGGAATGGTATCAACCAGAACCGGAGAAGGTAGATGTACGAATAGCGGGCGGAAATCTTGCTCTCATCTGGTCTGATATTAATGGCGTCGGAGTTGGTTCTAACTAACACAATTTATAAGGTATCTGTGCATGCGATAGCCTAAAAAGTGGTGCAAGATCGATTCTAAGAACGGAATACCATGATATATTTTGCGGGTGAGAGCTTATTCGAGATTTGTAAAAGCGGTCTAGAAAATGGCTTCTACGCGTATGCAGTATTTTAATAGGGGGTAATTTAAAACTTCGCTGAATCTGCAAAGAAATCATCTACCATAAAGTAATATCTGGGGGAGATTTAGCATAAGGACGTTAGAATTCGCGGGACAAACTACTAACCTTCCCAGCCCTTCCCCTCCACCGTCAACCATAAGACCTAACTCTTCCATCGTCATTTGACCTTTGATCCGCCTCTCTCTACCCTTTTCAAGACAAGGCTTGCCCTGTATAAGGTTGTATCGGAGCTCTAAGAACTTAAACTCGTATTCGTTCTTGTCGAAATGGGGTGGGAATTTCATAGCGCTGAAGGGTTCGCGCTCAATTACCCTTCTTGCAACTTTCCACATCGGGGCATGCAGATCGATAGAAAAGCGGCTGTAGGGTGGCGAGGGCGTTGGCGGGTACTTTCGAGGGAGGGGGAAAGGAACGTAGAAAGTAAGATGGACCTTTGGAGGGAATCTGTTCTTATCCCAGCTATTGCTAGTAGCTTGTGCCGCATGCCATTTATCTTTGGTCATAGGCTTGATGTAAGGTCGTTTACTATGGATGCTGAATGCAGATGAACTTTTATCATCGTCAGCGTGGCCGCTCCACGGGCTATCTTCTACCGGTGTTACAGGGCCACCCCATGGACCATCGTCCGCCGGGGCAATAGGACCACCACTTTCCCAACCAGCAGCGTTGCCGGACGGCGATTCATTCCAGGACATCCACTCGCGGTCTCCTTGGGCGCGTGTATCTTTACTTGCTGCTTCGGGCACCCTCCAATTATCAGTTGGCCACTTGGAGGAATTTACGTCTTTTGATGGTAGGGGTTCTTGATCTTCCATCACCGGGCTTTCAGCTACCTCGAGTTCCTCTCTGAGAGGTTGACTTTCATATTTCTGGTGCTCCGGCAGTCGGCGCTCGTATTCTCGAGTATCGTTCTTGTCGTGACCCTGGGTCTCGATGGTGGATGTAGATCTTTCAGATTCTCTTGTTGTCCCTCCATGGGTGTCGATTATGAGCTGTGCGCCTGCACACGCGAGTTCCCCCCAATCTTGAATGCGAATGACCATTCCGGCCTCGTCAACTAATCTCCAGTTCCCACTTTCGATTCTGCTCATAACCTCCGTCGCGTCCTTGGTGAAATGCCATATTTCGGGAAGCGTTGCTACTACAGTAACAAGTGCCTACGCAGACAATATTAGGGTGGTACGAGTTGAGAGAATGTAGGGCTGCGCACATCGCTACTTTGGACTTTGGAGAAAGGAATAGCGTACGGTCTGGTATAAGGCAGGACCTGGATCGAGATACACTTTTTATCGACGCGCTGGTAGTGGGCTAAGGGATGTAGCGGTGTAAGATCAAGTGGGCTCTAATCTGTTAGTACGCGTATTTGATCCAGTCAAATAAATATAAAATGGGTAAGTCAGTACTTTCTTGTTCGATGAAGGTTGGAGATCCAACAAGGTACTCTCGAGAAGTGACATCTGGAGCACAATTTTTGGAACAACCGATTGTTGGGCGGGTGTGGGGTTGAGGATTTCGGGAGACTTGACCACACCCCCACTGGTCCTTATTTTCACCCCTGCCAGTTTAATCGGAATTTGGGATAACAACTATTAATTGGGAGCGAAAACCTAGTCCTGATAGCTAAGTAATAACCTGACTGCCCATCACTGACAATCCGAATAGTGCCCACTACTAAGTTTCGATAATCTCTATTATATTATCTTTCCACCCACCCGCTTGTCAGGCAATAATTATATTATAGTAATTTTGGCTGACTACCTGGCTAAATAATCTATTTATCAATAATTCATTTAGTAGTTTATAACCAGGGATAGTCTCTATATAGTGTCTTCGAGATGGCATATTCTGGCCAAACTGACTGATTTGTGCTGCATGTGTGAATAAGGAACAGGGGGGTGTGGTTACGGTTTTCCTTATTTGAGAACAAAGCCAAGGTCTATCTACAAGGTCTATAAATTCATGCAATTCTTCCATTGAACATGCTGCTCCACTACCATTCTTCGAATTGAATCACCATCATCTATTGCGCCAGGTTCTTGGCCCTCGAATTTTTCTCTATTTGCTAGCTCAGTCACAATCCACCACCAATACCCTTTTTCAAAGGACTCTATTTCCATTCTCTCCGCTCGATTCTCGTACCCAGGCCAGTTTTCCACAAGAGCTCGAAGTCCGTATTCCTCAATGAATTGCCGCCGGGGAATGTACACAAGTGGAAGATCAGCCGCCAGCACTTCGCTCACAGTACCATAGCCAAGCTTTGCCATGACACAGCTCGATATCTTCATAACGTCGGGAATATGGATGTCACCAGGCGCTACGAAGTAACGATCAGGGAGAAGCATTGTTGGTGTGGAGCCAGCTACAATGCACAGCCAGTCGGATGGTATCTGAGGTGCGGAGTCCGGCAGCGGTAAGAGGAGCAATAATAATTTGCACAGCTGCAGTTCGGCCGGGATTCCAAGAAGCTTGAGAACATCGCTTCGGGGGGTTGTAGTCGGGGGACGTGTGATGAGAGGTGTATCTATAACCTTTCTCTTGAAACGTGGGTTCGCGATGGAGAATTCAGGGCTTGTATCACCCTCAAAGGCTACAACTAGCTCTTCCTCGGCGATCCAGGTAGAACTAGGGAGGTTGACCGAGTAGAATCCGGGGTTGGGCAACCATCCTGGTAGTCGCAACCAGACATCCGCGTGAGAATAGCCCTTCACCGCTACACCAACAGCAGAACCCAGACCAGGCTGATTATCCGGGCCGACCATGTCGTGAAAGTAGCTGAAAACTTCCGCGAAACCAAAATTTGTTATCAAAATGCTCATAATTTTGGCGTTCGACGCCGCGATGCATGGAAGGTAAGGGGCATCTGCGAGAACAAGGTCAATCGCATGCGTAGTAATCCATTCGGACTCGGTCGAGACGATTTCGTCCGCATCGAGTTCCAGGAAATTGGAGACCGTCTGCTCGACATCTAGGAGGTAAGGGGTGGGCTGGATAACCGTGGAGTCGATGTGAACAGACCGTAGGTTTACTCGCTTGGAAGTGTTGAGGAGGGGTAGGAAGATTTGGCTGGAGGCTTGCGAGACGACGGTGATGTGGAGGTCGTCGTAGGCGCGGAGAAATGAGTGACAGAGCTGGATCGCACGCGTAGCGTGGCCGTAGCCGTGAGAGGAAATGTAGTACGCAATGTGCGAGGGAGGAGACATGGCTGGGATCCGAGATGCAGCGCAACCCTTCTAAACATAGGGAGGAAGTACATAGGTCGACTCGAGCCAAGCCCTCCGAGTAGTCATCCCGCCTGGGTATACGGGTACCTATAAAGATATAAATAAGTATGCTACCTTGATACTAGCTTCTCAGCCAGGTTCGCAGCCAAATCAGGCCATCTCTCCGTGTGGATGGACTGAACCATCAACACAAGTGGACGCCTGAACAACTCAACCCAAGCAATCTGATAACATCGTGGGAGCAATACCTGACTAGGGACGAGATTACTACGGCGACTCAATTAAGCGATGTGAGTACTCCGACTAAGTAGCAGCGGCGCGCCGTCGATACAGACAAACGCAAAATCAGAATCCAACGAGATGCAAAAACGAAGGTTGGCTCGGCATATACCTCCGAGCCACTAAATATTCTATCAAGTTGATTAGATATCTGCTGTGAGCGAGAGCAATGGAAATTCTATATCCGGAATTTTACATCAATATAAGATAACAGTGCTACTGGATTTGACTCCCCTATGTTTTGAGGGACTTAGAGACTGTTGCGGGATGAAATCGAACGTCTCGATCTGTGCGATCGCGATTGACACTACATTGAAGCATTTGGACGCAATTTATCTCAAAGAATATGCATACATAGCTAAGTTTAACTATATATAGTCGCCATTATAATGCTAGTTGCTAAGCTTTTCATGCCGCCTCCCCGTAAACCCCATATTCTTTTTAGCAGCTTTCAAATCGATTGAACTACGGCAATGGCACATGCGATTGCACCAAAGCCGACAAGAAATTTAGCCAGTTCCACTTTGGTGGCAGATCCTAGGGAAGACGTGGATATTACAACGTCCTGTGTACCACTCTGGAAACCCGCTGTAGTTCTTGTTCCTTCTGTGGTAAGGATGGTGCGAGATGGAACCAAGTCAGGACTAATCAGCTCTTTAGTAGGCTCGCTACTCGTCGGAGTAGAAGTAATGCTACTAGCTAGTTGAGATGCCGTAGACGCCGTAGACGCCGTGGCAGCTGGCCTAGTTGAAGTTCCATCTGTGGGCTTAGAGGATGAGCTCATAGTTTGCATGTTCATAACTCCGCCGCCATCCAAAGGAGCTGATTCGCAAAGCATCAGAGCTTGATAGAGAATTCGATCCGCTTCGCTGCTACACGCCTTAGTCACGCAGGAAATAAGAACGTCAGCGAATATTTCGCCATTTGGTTCATAGTAGAGACAAGAGAGGAGCCGAGGGCCTTGATATTGACCGCACGTCGTCTCCTCCAGAGCTGTTGGATAGCAGGTTTGTCCAAATGCTGGTAGAGCGACTCGAATTGTTCCCTAGCAAATAGAGGATATGAAATACATAAAAGAGATAATGAGAAGAAGTCTGCATAGTTGAATAAGGGATCGGTAGAACAAGATTATGGCTAAGGACGGAGTGGTTTGTGTGTAAGTAGGTCGGGATTTAAGGTGTGCAGGACGTGATACAACTAGCTAGGTATATCATAACCTCGCTTCTAGCACTACGTAAAGATCCGAATCTGTAAGCTGAATTTAGAAGCTCTAGTGTTTCCTTATATTTTATATTTATTGCGTCGTTAACGTGATCTTTTAAATTTTTTGACCGCCTTCTCTAATATTTCATATCAGCACCACCACTATCATTAATGTTGAATATTTGATCCATTTTCTCCGGATCATTAACCCTTTATCTTCTCAGGGGCGAATTCTCACATGCTACACCAGAATCCATCCAAAAGGAAAACGCCGACATAGATTGGGTCATTGAAACTTTTATTTCCAGCCGCATGAAGTATGATCCATTGACAAACAGCCTTATGTCAAGCAGTTGGAGATCTTGGATCACAAACCTTTCCAACTTGTTCATGGTGGCTTGCCAAGTTTGTACGGACGGGCAACTCGTGCTCCAGCCAGGATTCATAGTCCTTTCGACTCTATTGCCACTCGGAATTCAATTCGCTTATGCGCTAAGAGATTCAATTCGATCGTCGACGGTTCGCGTGTTTGCAGGAATTCCTAAAATGCCAAGAGATTGAAGCTGTAGGCGGTACGGACTTTTAGTTATCAGATCCCTTCACAGAAGGCTATGATGACCTTATCTTATTAGAAAAAACCAGTGAACGTTACATTTCGGACGTGGTCCCTAGGAAACTGAAAAGGTATCCTATCTCTTCTCAAGGCCTTTGAATTTTGTGCCGATATGCTTCTTGATTCATATCTCAGCTCCACACAAGCTTAGCTGAATTTAGCCACGCAACTGACCAAAGAACTAGAACATTTTTATAGTGCTGAGGGTAAATACCAGGTTACCGCATATCACATATATTAAAAAAGACTCGAGAACCATGTTTATTCTCAAATACTCTCCATGCCGTAATATAACACTATTTTTAGTCAAGTACCAACAATCGGCTTATACAGCAAGCTCATGTGTACTTCGCTATTTAGTTCATTTTGGCTTCAAGTGTGCTAATAGGTCCCTTGAAGTCGAAATCGAACGCAAAAGCAAATACTGTTACCGCCTCCATATTGTAGCGAGTATAATATCGTTTTACTAAGCAGCACAGAAAAGTTTACACAGATAGGTGATGTTTACTAGCTTGTTCGTGTCTTATATGGGCACCAACGTTAACTACAATCTTTAAAATTTCTGCAAAGCCATATTAACTACGAACGTTAAACCTGGCCACATTCGAAAAGCGGCCAAGACTGTTACTACTACAACATGTTCAAATGGAGCCGCGAATGCAAACAGTACCTAAGAGAGGATACTTGTTATTCATCGCAACTTTGCATTGGCTACCATGCAGATATATGTATGGATGCGTACGCTAGTGTAAAGTTTTGTAGATGTGAAAGCATAGAGGTTTGAATCAAATGTACTAGCCTCGAAGGTTAATCCTGGAGATGCGAGACATCAATATATAGTCTAGGGCGGGCATAGGTCTTAAGCAAAATGGGGCAGCCTTATTTATATAGTAAGGGCATCAGAACCCGAGAGGCTCTAGCTAGTTCTTCAGACTGATAAATAAAGTTATGATATGAAATTTGTCATGAGCTCCATATGTAGATGTAATATTAGCCGATACAAGGTTTAAGTTACCAGATGTGACTGTTACGAGAGGCAACGATGTGTGTAATAGCTATTTAATCCAAATGTTTGATCTTTCTTCGAGATCTTTTCTTCGGACAGTGTATACTAACTATTTTCCTGCTCATTCACTTTCGGAGATCTGGCGGGTTTCTGATCGGAGGTGTAATCTGACAGCTCTCACATTTAGCGCAACAGAATTGTGGAAGAAAGTTATCTTGTCAGCTAGAGTGTTATCTCAGAGTCGAGAAAGAGAGATAAAACAACTGGTTAGTTTGAGAAACCTAGCTCCCAATCATCTGCTACATGTTTATCGAAAGTTCCTCAACTGGCACATATTATTCGTGGGATAACGTGCTCTCAATTATGTATAGCTCTGACGGTCTTAGTTGACGGTGGTATTAATCTCAGGAAGGATGCTTTTGCTAGCTAAAATGCACAGACGGCTGTAAAATTAAACAGAGTGTGTAATGATATTATTTATGAACTTGTAATATATTGCGACTGTATTTAACGACAAGAATAGGGATTGACATTAAACAGCGTCTGATGTGTCACTCGGAACATGAGCTGCACTCTGGCGCTTCCTTATTTCTTCTTCCTTTTTCGCAGCTTCCGCGTCTGCGGCTTCTCGTTCCTCAGCGTCGTGGCGCCTATTATCTATTTCGGCATCCCTATCTCTAAGTTCGTTATGGCGGAACTCTCTCGCCAAAGCAGGATTAACATGCCACAGTGGCTTTTTCTGGAGTTCTTCTCTTATCTTAGTGATCCCCTTGGTCTTCCAAGCAGTGTAGCCCTCATTAGTGTTGGGAAACATGACATAATTGTCCGAACGAGTGACCCAGTCCGTGCGCTTTGGTGGCGCAACAGACGCAATCATATCGAGTTCAATAGCGAGTGATTCGCAATATCGGTCGAGGTCTAAATCATTTACATCTTCACCAAAGGGATCTTCAATTTCGCGGCCAATTGCAGCAAAACCAAGAATAATATAAGCGGCGATTAAAGTACCCGGGATAGCAACCCATTCCAGAGTTTGGACGAGCTGGAACGGCAAAAACAGAACCTAAAGGAAATGTTAAAAATGCGCATATAATTGGGACGCAGGATTGTGACATACATAAAGCCACGTGATCTGGCTGATAACAATGTTATAGGCGATTGGCAATGGAGTTTGGGAGATACGCTCACAATTCGTAAGAGCATCGTTCATACCACCAAGATATGACATTATCATACTCTGACAAGCAGACACCGGTAACAATCCGTTGGCAATAGATGAGTCAACGTAAGCACTAATATAGTTCATGATTTCCAAGGGGAGATTGCCATGGTGCTTGCCGGCTTTTTGATATGCCTTGTAACGCCTGGCCGGATGCTTTTCAAGAAAGGTGATTCCCAGATAGCTAGAAATAAGCTGAGGAGTAGATAGTGCCTTTCTTGGTGGAAGATCATGGTGAGCTTGCTTGGCGAAAGTGTGCAGGTGAGTGATTAGACCTTGAAGGTCATTGTAATCATACTCGGGCTGATGGCGAAGCTTATGCTTGAGGGAGACACAGAACGCTAAGAGTAAGTTCAAAGCCGTGAGTTTATCGAGCAAGTCATCTTCTGCATGTTCACCCTCACGCTCGCGAGTGTGTATCCAAATAATGCGAGCAATATTACTAAGACGCTCCACGTTAGCTCCTCATCTCTATCGGTTGATAAGCGAGATCCTATACCGAACGTGCAATGTCAAGTTACCCCAACACTTACGGCCATCATTATATCTCTCGTACGCGGTGGAGGATCTGAAGGATAGAGCCAAACCGACTAGAAAGCCGAGAACTGTTAAGAGGACCGAGTTGATATTAAGTGGCCTAACGAGTTCATGCACGCAAGTGATCCAGACAGCCCATGCTGCTACAAACAGCATAGGAATGATTAATCCTGGTAGCACGGATCCACGGAGTCTCATAAAGTAAGGCAGCTTCGAGGATTTTGTCGCGTCGATTGGGCCAGTCTACGAAGGCTCATTGTTAGTTTGGGATTGCGGTCTCTGGTGACAGCAAGCACCATGTTATAAATTCGTCGAGAACACGTACAAAATAACCATCGATATCACTGCTCAAATCATCAAAAACGCTGTCGTTTCGGGACCTCTGCCGGAGGTGATCAGACGCCGTGGGCACCGTTGCAGTTGTCGACATTTTGTTTGATTGGCAGGTTTTACTCTTGCATTCGATTTCTGAGGATTATAGGTGGAGATCAAGCGACTAATTGCATAGCAGATTGCAAAGAAAACCCCTAAGATTATTTCGCCTGGTGGCACTTTCAATATAAGAAACCGTAATGAGAGAGCTAGACCGAGACACAGGTCGCGCAATTAGAAGAGGGTTGGAGATGGATTCTCACTTCAGTTGCATGGTTGGCGCGGCGTGTCAACACTATATAGGCAAAGCCGTAAATGTTGGCTCGAGGGAATAGACCTGTTGGAAAAAGCAATAGAATAAAATTGCCAGCCATGAAATCTAACCGAGATCAGCAAGAGAAAGGGGTTCCTTCGTCGAGCACGAATGCAGAGAGTCTACTCAAAATTGAAACCTGAGTGGCTACCTCCAAAGAGGGGCACGCGACCCAGTGCGCCAATGCGTTTCTCTCAACCTCTCAGACGAGAAGACAACAAACGTCAAGACCTTGGCGACACTAATTTACTCGCTCTTTTTGTCCCGCGGAAACACAATTTCAAGCTCATTTTGTGCTTGACCTAGTTACACTGCCCCCAATAGTCTTGGCAGTGACACAAATCGCCAAAATTCTTCTATCAACATTTGCTAGTCTCGATAATGCTATATAAGGTCGAGACTCTCTAGCCTGTTAATATGGCTCTCCTTTCGAAATCCCATTATTATTCTATATTAGTTACACGAGTCTTATATGGGACTTGGGGGAACAAGGTGAAGAATGTTACTCGGCCAATGAAGGAAGCATGGTTTTCCCGTGCTAACCTCGATGCAGTTTGATCGAGTTTTTCGCTTGTTTCTGAGGCTTGGCAGTCACTTGGCGTGACATGGCGTTTTGAGACTGCATCCCAAATTATTTCGTTAAATCCGATCCTAGAAGATTATTCGGCTAATTGACAGGGTATTGATATTTGAATACCCCAGATACTCAAACTGCACCTCCAAATTTCATCTTGTACACACGTGCAAGTAGGGTAATTGGATCTTCTCAGGACATTTTTCTCGGTTTGTTATTCTTTTGAACTCAACAAAAGATTGCAGCATTTAATATCTTGTTTTTGCCAAAGATACTTTTGTGGCATAAAGTTAGCAGTGATCTAAAGAAGTAGATTAGCCACAAAATTTGTCTCTTTGCTTCGAGCGCCTGGTTTCACGAGACAACAAAATACGGAAATGTTGGGCAATAGGACCCGACAAGCGGCTCGATAGGAGCCTATCAAGAGGCCATGATAACATTGAGAGCAGTCGATAAACTCAATGTGGGTTATTGTTTGGAATCATGGTCGGAACGAATGACCTGGAAAATGGAAACTTCAAGGGGCGTTACAATAGATGGTACTGAATACATTAAGCCGTATGCTTGGTGCAGAGGCTTCTTAAAGAATGCTCTTCTTTTCCTAGCTATAACTAAAGCGAACAAAGTTAGAATACCGTATTTCTTAGACAAATACCTTCTAGGCAAAGTTCATTACACCAACGTTCCCGAGCATCTGGATAACAGTATCAAACACCTACAGAGTAGCTAGTTGATCACGCAGACCGATGATACTGTCGGGTTCAGGGTCCAAAGGAAGCTGAGAAGTCTACACCAGCTTCTATTCATGTATACAATATCGGTATCGGACGAAGATCAAGTGCAAGCTATAGATCCATATCTCACAGAATTCATTCAAGGCACTTGCTCTAGACCCATACGTGACACCGAGAGTTTGATAAAAGAACGGACCTGCTGTAGACATACGGAAACTAACTGAGGGTGTTTGAGGTGTTCCTCGGCCCGCAAAAACTAATTATGGTTTTGCAGAAATGACATACATAGAGGATCGCTATGTTTAAAGTCTGGAGACTTGGAATATCGAAACCTATCTCTTGAGGTTGCGAATCGGGTCGTTGCGGATAGCGGACATTAAATTCCGAGAAACCGTCCTTAAAAAAAAAATATTATTATTATTATTATTATTATTATTATTATTATTATTATTATTATTATTAAATACGTTATTCGGGCGATCATGTGAGGTTGGACCTTCAGAAGGCTTTGGCGAGTCGGTGAAATCTGCTGAGATGATGGTATACGGCAAGTCAAACTCCTCATTACGACCTTTCTAACAAAGTGAGCTAGTGGTACTCTCCAGGCTATAAGCTTTCGGTATAATCGAAGACCGCGGCCCAGAGATCTTGATCAGCTTGAAAATTTTCTATCATTGCTTAAGCTTTCTGACCTATAGTCTGGAGGGGTTGAAATTGAATACCATGATCATCAAAGTGGAAGCCAGGGTGGAAACCAGGTGCGGAAACCAAGGTGGGGGCAAGGTACACTAGTTGAGAACCACGGCGGTAGGCAGGGCGGTAATTTAACGGAAATCCACTAAATACCGATTCGTATCCACCTGAAGTGAAGATCAAGAGAAGAGCAGTAACCCTGCTGCAATCAATGGCCGGGCTATAGTATTGAGATAATATTGATAAATTTTATCAGTTTACGGAAATTCGGCGCTACGGGCGACCCGTTAAAACAGGCATTGATTGAAGACATTATTAAAAGTTATTAACTTCGCTGGTGCCTGTCGCGTCGCCCTTACCTTTTAGGCATTCCTCACGGAGACTGGCTTTTTACCCTTGAATGATTTCGATTGTGCTTAGCGAGTCGCTTTGCGAACTAGCTCTCCAGAACCGCCCGCTTAAAATAACGAACCCTTTCGCCGTTAGGCCCTCGACAACGTCCTCAAAATCTAGGATATTTCATAGAATTACCTAACATTAATATTTTCTTTTAATAATAAATTCATATATTCAGTCAAGTTCCATCATGTTATTCCAACCTTGCAATCCGTACGAATTGATACTCGTTAGATCCAATAAGAAAGTCGCCCCTCCATAACGATAAAGCAGCCTATAAAAATCCTAGCCGCCATCATCACCTATCGTTTCACATCTTTCAATTGTTCGAGCGAGAATCGGTTGGGAGTAGCGTACCAAACCTCTGTTTTCCATATACCCGGTAATAGTTTCTATAATTTGAAGGTAGGATTTGTCTTTTACCCCGAAAACGTCCTTCCGAAAATCATGAAAACCTTTTCTTTCTCCAGAGCAAGTCGAAAGTCGCCCAATTTGAAGCAAGCTTTGCCAATACAGCTAAAGCAGTTAAAAGCGTAATCTCTAAAGAAAACGTCTTCTGCACTGATCTGCTGAAGGACCTCGTAGGCTGATTGGTAACTCGACTATGCCTCCAAAGCGCATCCGGTCCTTGTGCTGGCTGTACCAATTCTGTACCACATACTACAAGGGTGCTCCGCACCGCGTAAACCCGACTGTTCTTTAGATTTTTTAATGATCAACTAATTGGTCACGTGCGAAAATTCACCGGAGAGCCAGCCAAGTTTTGCTCGTTTTGCAGCTCGCGCAGCCCAGGCAGTTATCCCTCCTTAAACAGTCGGGCAATACCATAATGCCATTTCTCTTTCGCGTCAACAGGACAACGGATCCTCGATATCTTCGTTTTGACGAATCTGATAAGGCCTAAACCTTTTTCTTTCTCTTTACTGAGAAAGTATGCTATACCCACTCTAAGTAGAGTACCATATTTCTCAGTCATTGCTTGGGCTGGTATCATCCCATCTTTAATCCTGAACTCTGAGACACGATACCAAAGTTTCGATATTGGCAGTAGGTGTTGTAGGTTCTTTTCGTTACCATCTTGCAATTCAGCTATAATCGAGTCGTATGCAGAGTTCAGGACAGATACCGTGCTGATATGAGTTTCCATTCCCAGTTTTTTTAAGAATTTGAAGAATCTTAAAAAGTATGGGAACGGGGCAACGTCTTTGTGGGAGCGCGGTTGCAATTGTCGACGTGAATGATAGAATAGCCCGGATAGAGAGGGAATGATCCGGTCCGAAGCGCCGAGCAAGTGTGAGGAAGTGAGCCTCCTGATATCGGAAGCTCTTATTGAATATATGAGATGTATCGTGGCTTAAACAGAAAGTTGCGACCTGCTCGATGTATTGTTCATAATATAAGTACATTTGTTTCCCAAAGGCCGTATTGTACTGATCGTGGCCTTCCATATGCTGACTCGGGTTCAGCATGTTGATGTGCTGGTATATCGTGTATGATAACAAATCGAGATCCCTCATACCTAACATTGCGTCCATATCAATCTTCTGTTGAAACCAGCGAAGACGAACTCGTGAATAACATTCCGCTTCATCGAAAGCTCCGCCGGAGCATGCGGCTTCATCCTTCATATTCTGTAAGAAGAACGCGGCGACTCGCTTTTCATAGTCGATTCGCTCTTTTAGCTCAGCCTCATACTCAGAAGAGTCATCTTTTAGTAGTTTCCGCTCGAACCGGATGCCGTCTCCAGATACTGCTTCTTTAGTGCTCTCCACAGATTGTAGAATACTTTGACAGATGTCCTCAAGCTTTCCAGGATCCGCTCCTATATTTGCATCGGTTTCTGTAGGAGCAGAGGCTTCAGTGGACTGTTCTGGCGTATTTCCCTCTTGAGAATCGCCAATGTAAGAATTGGGGGTGCCCAGTCCCAGTAGCCCCTAGATGCAGCGGATTCGTTAGCCACTGTCGAAATGCACCTACCACCGCCAGCTGTTAGTTCCCTGACCATGCATACCTCGGAATCGTCAAGGTCAATGTGCATTTATTTTCTCGTTCTGTGAAATGAGGTCTCAGAACGTTCGATTTCGGCATTGTAGGAGTGGTCAAGATTGCTAGTAGGCGAAGCATTATCCACGATTTCTGGTGTAAAGTGGATAAAGCCAGGACTCCCACTAGTGTCTCTATAGTCTGGCGGATATAGTGAGCTTTATTCATCTTGCAGTAACAACCTCTTGCTAGGATCCAACTCCAATGAAGATGCCAGAATTACTCAAACTTTTGGACGGCCGTTTCGGTGGGCAACTTACTAGTAAACTCGATCCCGTTCCCCTTGAGAACTGCATCAACCCGTTTGCTTGGAACTGGTTGCTCGTCCTTTTTGAATAGGAAAGCCGTGTCCGACTTCCATTCAGCTTTAAGGTGTTGAAATACGGCCCAGATATAATTACGCTGTTTTAGGTTGAGGTTCCGCTTGCTCACCCCCCAGTCTCCCCAAAGCCGTTTCAGTTGATGCAATCTATTTCTTGTCAGGCTCATATTCTCACAAAATTGGTCTTCGCTGGAGTGAAAGAGAGAGGAGCGGGTTTAACTGAAACTTACTTGATCGTTATTCCTTTCTCGTCCTTAAGACTGTCAATGATGGCTTGGTGAGACCTACTCTCAGCTACTTTACCCAGTATAAACTCTTTATGGTCTTCCCGTTGCTCCAAGGGCGTATAGTCCCTCTTCTGGGAGGCAAAATACTTGAACTTGAACATGAGTTTAAACAAAAATCTGAGCAGATTGAACCTATATTTAATGGCCAGCCAATTCTCTCCGTTCGCTATATAAGCCCAGTACTCAATGTATCTTAAGATGTGTTTTTCTGTTTATGGTATGAAATTATTGACCGATTATAACCGAGCGAGTGGAACAAGCAATCTCTGTGCTCTTATATACTTTCCAATTATATTTGAAAACAAGCAGCTTTTTCTTTCAAAAGAAAAGATTTATCTTTCGAGACAGCCTTCAGTCCCGTAATTAATCAGCCATTTCCCAAGACACGTAACGTAACTGGTCGCAGCACAACATGGAGACTGGGCGTCTGAAGGTAGTGGGGTCATATGCATATGCGGAAAGATGCTCTGATCCCCAATTTTTGGCCAATTAGGATTGGTGGTTTGAAAGTCGAAAGGCCATATTATGCTAGTCTGCATTCAAACCAGGGACAGTCGAACTTTCTGCAGAGCCGATCGGAGGCCGTCTAACTAATGCTAAGGTGTGAATGCAAAACCTGAAGATGGAAATCTGCAAGTACTGCGAGTCATGGATCCTATCTTCTAAATTTTAATACCTGTTTTACCCTGCATTTACCGCGTTGCAGTTATCCCCAAAATCTTGAAGCCTCGCCTCTCAATTCTAAAGCTAAGGCCGAATGGAAATCGTAGGTGGCCCAGATGCGCTGTATGTACAAATTTGTGGTTAACTTGTCTAATTTGGCTTTACCACGTTCAAAATTCTGCTAAAGATCCTTTCGGCAAACTTCATACGATATCTCTATCCATCCCCATGTTATAAGTTAAGCAAAGACGAGTGGTCTCGGTGGCGTTGATCCAGTCGGAGCGGCTGTGGCAGCTCTAGGTACTGCGAGCCTTTCATCTAGATTTTCGAGGGCTGCCTTTCAAGTTTCAATTTATGTGGGGTTAGCGAAAAGGCTGGCACAGAAATTTGGTATTTGGCGTCCTGGCTCTGGGAGAGGTGCTTGTTCAGCCGGTTGAATATCTCTCTTTATAGCCACGGCGCTAACGATAATAACCAAAAAACAATCATGAAGGTTTAAGAAAGTATTTTTATATCCATCAATAAAACGCAAAGCCAACTTTCTAATCTCTTTCGTAAAAAATAAAGATCATACTAGTTGCGATTCAATTCTATTCAGCATGCCCGAATACTAATAAAAGAGTTAATCAAAAGGCAATAGCAAAAGTCTACACCATAGACTGACGAAACTATCGGGTTTATAATTACAAAAGCTAAAATTTACTCCTAAAATTACTCAACGACAATAATCTCAAAACATTTAGAAGACTATTGTGTGCGCCATGAGGCTGTTATCGAGGCTAAAGGGTGCTGAATAAAATAGTAAAATATTGACTGCCTTATCAGCTGTGGCAGTATTTGAACATGAAGGTATATACTGGTAGATTTATTTCTGCTCTTGTAATTATAATGTAACTTTCACCTGATAAACAGATTCTATAGATGGCCTACGTTGCAGGCTAACGAACTAAAAGCAAACAAAAGGGACTGGACCGGAAAAAGTCCTCATACAGCCCCCTCCGCAACATCCTTCAGGATGTTGGATATCACATGGTTGGCCGGCTGCGACGCAACAGTTTGGAGTGGCGAAAAATTGGACACAAGTTCCGCTGCAGCAGCTTTCGGGGTGACTGAGATCGCAAAGTGCAATACCTGTCGAGCATGCTAACGGTACTGTGGCAGTCGTTGTGATGGTCTGGGTGGCTGTTTCTGTGACTACTGAGGTAGCCGTGTTTGTACCAACAGTGACGGTTTCGGTGCCAGTGATTTGCGTCTCCGTGGCGATGGTTTCGGTCATGGTAGCGACAGTGACTGTAACAACCGTGGTGGCGGTGAAGGTATGGGTCTCAAAAACGGTCCTGCCAATAGTATTTGTTTTGGATATTGTCTGAGTCTTTATGATCGTTTTGACAACTGATGGGGTAACCGTGACGGATTTCACGGCAGTTTTAGTAGCCTGGCGTGTAATCGTTTTTTGAACGGTTACAGTTCGCGTTGAGACACATAGGTTTAGTCTCCTACAAGCGCTGCTGACTTGCGCTGGGCTGATATCCTGAGGTATGTAGGAGGGGATTTTAAATGCGTAGCTATATGCGACATCTCCTCGTTGGAAGAGATGAATCTCATTCTCGTCACTTGCAAAGGGTACACGCTTCAACTTTCGCGTTGGGGGTGCGCTAGTATATGTTGTATCGGTGGCAGTCGCTGTAAACGTGACTGTATCAGTTTCAATGTTCGTGATAGTGATGGTGTCTAGAACATCGCTCGTCGCAATAACCTGCAACGTCTCCGTTATACTACTCGTGATTGTTACTAGATCCGAGGTTGAATCCGTTATTGTGATATCGTCGACCTCCGTGGCGATTGAAGTACGTTGAACCGTAATATTTGTGACCTTGGTGCTCGTTTCCGTAATCGTTTGGGCGCAGCAGTCTTGGTTTTTGTCAAAGTTACTGTATGAGACCTGTTTTTTGCAGTGATATATAAGATACAATTCGAACGAAGGTTAGGGCTCGCCGCTTACTTTGTTATAAAAACACTCCTTGTTTTTTATACCGTTCTGGTGTCCGGAAGGTTTAACGCTTTCCTACAAAATGACTCCGTATCTGAGCGATGTGCTGGTATGCAAAATGTATCGTAAATCTGGCTTGGAGAACAATTATGTTTGCAATAATTTGGGCTCTGAGTCGGTGTCGCAGACAATGGTCGAATAGACACCGCTAACAAGGCAGCTAGCAGTGTAAAACGCGTGTGGAATTGCATGGCGTAGAGTTAAGATTACGGGAACCAAAATATCGAGCGGTAGTTCAAATTCAATCAGAACAAGCATATCCAGTGGGAGAAGTTTACTATTTAACACCATTTCACAATACTATCACAAGTATAATTCCGATGCGCGGCTTGAAAAACTCACGAGTGGATGTCCAGACCCTGTCTAGCAATCCGCGGCTGAATTTTCTAATTTCCTAAGACTTGCGGGCTAAGACGCGAAGATTTGGTACCTTGCCTATAGCGACAAATGGGCTGGTAAAGATGTGGACCCCTTTTATGAATTAAAGTTCAGCATGCATCTTTCGGCCTTGAGAGAACCCGAAAAGAGTATGGTCATCAGAGAGAAAAGAAGCACATTTTGGTATGTTGCATTTTAGGTGTGTGCATTCCTGTCTGGTAATTCGGAGCTAGCCTTGTTGGGCTTGGAGTTGCATGGTAGAAAAGCTCCATAACGCCACTGTCCGAATGAGCATGAGGGGAGATAAATTGCATAGTTCCGAAGGTAGCCCTAGGTCGCATTGCGAGAAAACCACGCAAATTGCCACTGTTGGACACCCAATTTATCTTTCCGCTAAAAAGAAAAAAAAAAAGAGAAAAAAAAAAGGGGGCAGAAATTACTCGAAGATTTCAGCTAGATAGAGTTTGAAGGAGATCAACATAGCCTCTGTGATCGAGTCCGAATCACATCACCGCCTTCCAGAGATTATATGTTAGCTAGAAGGTATTTGTATGCCTTGTATTCCAGATTTCTATGGTCGTGGGCATCGCGAAGCTAGATGCGACCGCAACATGAGAAGAAGCTATCTATATAGATCTATTATCTACGTATTCTTTAGCTTTAATCTGTAGTGTAAGTCCTTCCCGAGGTAATATATTATTGCGGTTTCGAACGCGTCGAGAGTAGCCCAATTTACAGCGGAACCGATGGCACGGATACTTTTTCGTAGGTTTTCAAGTAACAGTTACAGCAACGGCCAATGTGGTTGGGAGAGTCTTACATGCTGATTTATTTCTTGAATTCTTTCTGGAATAGTTGGGGAAGAATAAGGTCTATCTGCTTCTTTATATCCAAAGTCATATATATGTTCAACAAGTCCTGGTCCTGGTAGTCTTACACTCCACGTGTCGTATCAGTCTGGCGAAAATTTCCAACTGATAACACACTGGTTAGATAAATATCGTACAGGCGCTTCTACTTCTGGATCTTCAGAACCACAATCTCCAAATTGTTCAATAAGAAGCTCCAACCGTCTCTAGACTTAGGAAGGTTCGTAACTGCCCACTTGCTAGTAACGTTGCGAGGGCTGTTGTATGAGTGCCCATTCGGAGCACTAAGGGTTGTCAATGTGGCCTTGCCACGTTTGACAGCTGGAATATCTACGGTAATATTTGTCGAAGTGCCATTGTAGTTGGCTACTTTGATATAATATTCCCGATGTTTTTCGGAGTATGTTGCAGACCAAAAAAGAGGACGGAAATTCTCTGTCGTTTCAACCGGGACGGTGATTTCACCAACATTTTGAGCGAAGAGCTGGCGGTTTTATCAGCTTTGGGTTTCGCGGTGCCTCTCGAGAGGTTTCCAAAGTTATCTTACCTTTTGTACATAGTAAGAGATAGATAAAGTAGTATCAGCTGGATCAGCAGTGTATGAAATCAAGTCAGGCTATGATTTGCGCTGTAAGTATTTGTGTTACGTAATAATCTATGGAAGGTGCCACCTACCACCCATTGGTAACTATTCAAATTTTGGAAACCGGGAGCATATGCGACGGCTAGATTAGATATATCATTACTGTTAGCCATAACCTCTTTAACAAATGGCGTTAATAATGTAGCCTGAGTTTCGGATACCTTTGACGACATCGGCGTTTCTCTCACAGCCCATCAAGAAGATAGATTCTGCAACGGCTCCAATCAGACTGGGGTATGCTAGTCGAAGAGCACCGGGAGTCCATTCAACTTCAGGCTTGTCCGGCTCGTTAGGGGCGATCACTGCGACCTCCCCGACGAGAACCGGATGTTCGCGATCCCAGTTATCGAATTGGTCAAAATAAGTTGTGAGATGATCGGGTTTATCATATCTGTGATAGTCCTGCCAGGTGCCCGCTGGAGTGCCAACGATCTCTGGAGTACTTGCGATAATGGTTATATCTGGGTACTTGGCTTTGATGGCATTGTTGAACAAGTCAAAGCGATACTGTTGGTAAGATGGGAGACCACCCCAAAGATTGTCCTCGTTTCCTATTTCGACGTATTGGATTTTCCATGGTTTTGGATACCCGAGTGAGGCACGGACGCTGCCCCACGGGGTATCAATGGAACCAGTAATAAACTCCAATTCATCTAAAGCGAATTGAACATACGGAGCAAGGTCCTCCTCCGGTACGACTGTGCCGTCAAGGTAAAGACCAGCGTAGACTCCTAGAATAGGCTCCAATTGCATTAAATCGGCCCATCGCAAGTATTCGATTAGACCAAGGCCCAAGGTATTAACATAACCCCATGGACCAGGGTAAGCTGGGCGGTTAATTAAATCTCCCAAGGTTTCATTCCATTTCCAAAAGTATGGCGGAGATTGTCCTTCCCTGCAAAAGCCGTATGGAAACTCTTAATCACTAAGCCCTTAACAGCGCGTTAGACGTATGACTTACAGGTTGTTTCCTCCAGGAAATCGTAAGAATTTACCCCCAATTGCATCGATAGCCTCTGCAAGATCAACGCGGAGGCCATTTGTTCCGCTACAAGGGTCAGGCTTGATTACTTTTTCCAAATCGATTCAATTTGACGTGACATACCTATTGCTCCAAGTCTTAGGAAAGAGACTTACAAGGCTAAAGTACAAACTCTTGCCTCTGACTTTCTCTGCGTCGAAGAGAATTGTAAAAGTATTGTTCGCGTTGGGCGCCGCAACTGCAGGAGTGAATCTGGTCGTATATTTCTTCCATTGGCTATTTGCTCTGACGGCCACTGACTTTTTACCAAAAACAGTGCCATCAATGTCGGAGCGCAAGGAAAGCTCAAAGTCACCCGTATAGTCTCCCTTGACATAAAAGGATGATTTGTACTGATCTGTATTTACGGCTATACCCCAATACCCCTCGTTCGAGAATCCTACCTTGCCGGACGCGGTGAGAGGAATATCCAAGCGAAGGACGTTTGGAAGTGCGTCGGACAGTGGCTCAGTGGTGTCCACATTGATAGTAACTCCGGAGCCTTGTGCCCGCCACCCTGTTAAATCGGGCTTTGGACCTTGGAGGGCACGGTTGCGAATCAATTCCGCGTAGAGGCCGCCGTCTCCACTGAAATTTATATCCTTCCCCAGAAGAGCTGTGTTTAGCTAAAGGCTATCTCTTTTTCTGCCTGGAACCCGTATGACTAACCTCGTACATCCTATGAATCGAACTCGGTTAGTGCTTGCTACCGGAGGGGTATTTCAACTACCCATTGACGAATAGTTCTTACAGTCCGTAAAGGATTCCAGATGTAGAATTTCCATTTTCTGATGGAATGGTAAGCTTCACTGAGGCCGTAGCAGTTGCAAACGTAAGGGAAAGCGCCTGAAGGATTAAAGCGATTTTCGTCATCTTAAAACCATAGAGATGACTGACTTTACAGTTGATATGGTTTCTAGTTAACAATAAGGCAAGTAGGAGACACTAAAGTAGATCTTATAACGCATAATTGAGGTCGTATACCATGTTTAAATAGAAGACCAGTGTAGCCCCCCCCGGTTTATGAATACGGCAGATCTGAAATTTCCCGGCTAATTCTATCTTCTGTCACCCAATATATTACTCTATAGTTTTATAGAATACGCGTATATGCTAGTTGGCCGACAGCGTGTGCTTGTGTGAATTTTCAAGGATATTTCGCGTTCTGGATCTTTCAACCTAGAATATTTATACTGGTGCCAAGCGCTTAAACTTTCTGTCGTCATTCAATGAGTTAATTTTTAACCAGGAGTTTAGCCATTGTTCAAACCTAGACTTCGTGTGGGTAAAAGCATGACTTTTTAATCAATTCTTGACTAAGAGGACAACAAAAATCGTGAATGTCAATCGAACTGAACCTGCATCTGCCGAAATCAGTTTCCAGGTTATATTTTGTATTATTAACGATCGCTGGGTTTGGAGCCGGCATGTGGGGCTTCCTCTATTTAGTCCTCGGCTAAATAACAAGATCTAACTAGACGGATAAAGCATTTTATGCATGGTCACACCAACAGAGCGAAAATCCTAGAAAAACTGATTTTCAAAAACACGATAAGACTTGGCCCTCACCCCTCTCGTTAGTATTGGAGACACGCGGGGAGTATCCGCAAAAATCACCCGCTATTCTAGACTAGGAGGTTTAACCGCTCCACACGGAGGGACAACGCAAGCAAACGGGTGGTTTGATACGAAGGACGTTGGTGGATAGAAGGCAAACTACTCATCGCTCGGCTCCCGGGAATGTATGTACATACATGTGCCTGGCTGGCGGGATTTAAATATATTTGCCTCAGGTGCAAATTCTGTCACGGCTGAGTTACTAGCTTGAGTACATTATTCGGCTACTGAACCTCATAGCATCAACCATTTCGTCTTATTATGTCTATCAACAATTAGTTGAAACGTTCACTACCTCGAGCTCGCTTCATTCAGAATAGAATGTTGGTGTTGTCTGCCGCCGCTTTCGTTACCGAAATCCTTCGGTTTATCTGCCAACACAAATGTAAAGTATCCGAGCCCGAGACAAAACCAAGGTTGATCTTAATCTGATACTAAAGGCGCTAGCACACTCTTTATTTGCCTCTCAATATAGGAGAAAAATCGTTCATTGAACTGTTGGCTCTGACTGGCCACGATCCCGGTCTCTACCAAGCAAACAAATCTTTCGCTATTTATCATTTAGTTGCTTACTTCAGGCACTGAGTATGTCAATTATTAGGATTTGAAGGAGGGCCTCGTTCGCTTCAATTTAGTGTAAAGTTAGGTTTAGCTTAGCCAATAACTGTATCCTTAACAGCTGGCCGCGGCCGTAGTTTTGAAATCTCTATCATATTGCATCATCGTGTCCCTACATCAGATGGCTAATTTATTCGGAGAGTCTCACAGTTTAGGTCAACAAACAAGATATCTCAATAATTGTGTTCTTCTATACTGACTTAATTCCCACCTGATATTATTTTCTGTATTATGAAATAGTGTACTCACGAAACGGCGATGTTCTTCAACTAGAATTATTTTTGCATCAATAACACGACTTGTGATTCTGAACTTTGAAACCAAACTTTCCTATCAACTTATCTTTTCTAACTTATCAACACCGGTTGATTGAGCATATATCCTTTTTCCGTGCTTATCGATAGGCTATTTGCCCACAGGGGCGCCCTGACTCCTATCTAATATCTAGCTTTTCGTCCAAATTCATTGTGTCTCTTACTTGAAATGGGTGCCCGGGTCCCCATGAGTCGCGAACGGCTGTAATTCTAGGCAATTGTGCAGAAGACGAGCTGATAGACCGTACCGGCCACTAGTTTACAAAATTAATACAAGATTGTTGCTTACGTATTTTCGCAGAATTACCGTATATTACGCCTTAAAAACAGATTTATTATCTTATGATTCTATTATCTACAAAATTTTTGGTCGCGGCACTTCTTTTGTGATAAGTTACGTGTTTGATATTTCTGAGTATATCAAACTTATTAACGGTGTGTGGATCTAAAGCGTCGTCGTGGTATTTTGTTGGGCTATAATGCTAAATATATATATAGTTTTATCTATTTATAGCAATAGTGGTGCTGATAGTAGTGCTAGTGCTCCTGATGCTCAATTATGAATATGAGGTTTAACGCATAGCGCATTGGCTCCTGAAATATTTTGTAGTGCTGGTGTATTGGTAGTGTAATGGCGTTTAAAATGCTAATGCTTGTAAATGCATTGTAACAGTACTGTAAAGATGCTAGATCCGGTACTGGAGTAATGATATGCGTTAAACCCACATATGAATGGTTAAGTTTGTAATGAACTTAATTCGCAAAACTGCAATTTCACGTTTTGAAAATAACCGCGTCATTATCAAGTTTTCATCTGCTAGCTAGTATCAATCGACTTTATACTTTCATTCTGATATAGAGTTGTGCATATAAGCTTGTTGTAGTGTGACTCTATATCATTAATAACACTGTCTTAATATCCTCTATATTCGGCCTCCCAGAATACTCAATCCATTAGTTGAAACCAACGTCAAATATCATTTCTACCTCTCTATACCTTTACAGGACCTGATTAGTATTATTAGATCTCTTTTGCTGAATCAATTTCGCCAAGATACAATCTCTCCAACTTCTCACATCCGGTCCGGAATTAATTGACGAAGCGACGGGAATTTTTTTGAAATAGCCACCAATCAATTGGCAGCTTCTTCAATGCGAGGACGAAGTAAGAATAGACTAATATATTTAGAATCCCAGCCGCCTACAGAACTGCAGTCTGAGCAGCTGAAATAATGCAGGCGTGAAGACTGAATAGACCTAGTAGGAAGCAGTCTAGAATAAAACCGGTGATAATTTGCTTGGATTTATCACCGACCGGCTCATTGAGATAGTATTTTAAGGTAGCCTCTTTGTGGAGTCAATCAGCATTTTGTCCAGGGATATGGAGATCCTCTGTACCTGTATCTCTCATGTCACGCATATTGAATATAGCGAGATTAGGAAGTAAGTATAATATTGGGATTAATATCACGGTTCCAGTGTATCCGTGGACAATAAGGCCCATATTATTATCAGAATCATAATTCTTAGCCATAGTCAAAGTTGATTAAGATCCCATCGAACCAACAGTATTCAATCATTGGAGTATATATAGAGCTATCCCATTATATGCACAGTGAGTCGAAATAGCGACCTAAAGATGGGTCTCAGAGAGCTTGCTTAGGCAGGAAGTATTGCTTATTACACGCGCCGTTGAACTTTAAGCCTCCACAATATATATAAGGATAAGCGACGGCGGAGAGAATTTTGTTCATGAAGGTAGCGTTGGTCAAGTTTCTTCCAGGTAGGTTGCTAAGAATCTCGCCGCTGAGCTCTACTAGGAGAGAAGGTAAAGAGGAAGCCATACTGTTAACCTTTACATTGGGAACCTAGCAATATATGAACATGCGACATATATAGCACTAAACAAGGTATCTTATGTTGGACCACATAAATGACCTGAACAAAGTCATCTATACAGTTAAGCAGACTGGCGAGCTCAATACTAGGGACGCTTTCCCCTGATTGTAAATGATTTGTGGTGCTCAGTAATCTTGCTAAGCTGTTTTGAAAGCCATTTCAAGCTCTTCACAGTCTAGGTGACCTAAATAAAATCTTAATAAACTTGAGGAACCTGAGAAAGTGACAAAACTCTCTTTGTAATCTAAGACTTACAAGAGCAGGTTTTATTGAGCTAGTAGGTCTATAATGTAAACGGCCTTTATTTTGGGGATGAAGTGTAAGTATGGAAGAATAAAGGTCTGCTTGAGATGTATACTTCAAAAAAGTATCCCTCAAACCAGTAGAAAGTCCACATCTGACCTCATTCTCACCACACTCGTCATGAGCTGCAAAGAAATTTTCTCTTGTAGACTGAGTGTGAATACTATTTTCAAGCCAAGTGCAAACAGCATTATCCATAAATTGATCTTAAATCAAATATGTTAGGTTCCCTAACTACAGTTACAATACAAGAATCCATAAAGGAACGTTTAGGGAAAAGGCTTCTCATAAAAAGGTTTCTGAGTCTCCACCGAAATCCTCTTATTCCTCTCCCCCGAAGACCAAATCAGCGCCAGCAAAGCTTGCACTTTCAACAATAACTTTCTATTATCAGTGAAGTCATTCACGCGGGTCAGATATGCCACACCGAGCTGACTAACCGATCTGACGGCAAATGACCAATCGGACTTTGAATCCCATGCATTCTTGCTCAGCCCATAAATATACAGCGTAATAGCTTCAATACTTTCATATGCAGTCTCCAAAACGGTATTCACTCGGGTTTCACCCTATTTTGCGTTACAACTGATGGTCGACGGATTCTTTATACGAGTTTCTATGTGAAGATAAGAGTAATTGGGGAGCAAAAACTATGTGAGGGGTATAGATGAAAAAGTTGGACTCTTCGAATTAGCAAACTGTTTATTACTTCGCGATCTATCTTCCGGCGAGTTTCAGATGCAGCAGCGAACAAGGGTGAAGCAATTGAATCTTTGGGTATTCCTTGTTTTATCAATACCCTCTGAATCTATCGACCCTGAGGAAATGTCGTCACGAATGGAAGGATATTTGAGGGTATCATATCGTCATAGCGTTTAAAATGGGTTATTTATGATACTATCGACGAAAGTCGGATTTTGATTAAGGATACTACGACGGTGGGAGGATTGGCTGGGGAAGTTATGATAATGCCAGTGGCAAAGCGTGCTGCAAGGATACAAATTTGGGGTTGAGAAATGGTGCATTTAATTTAAGTAGTGTGCTTTCTTTTTCGAAAGGGGGGTATGCTATATATATATATAAACAGCTTCTTCACCATCTAAACTCTTGCATGGTGGCAAGAAATTTTTGAGTGGGTTCAGAGAAACTGAGAAAACAGTACAGCTTCCACGAGTGCTATTGTCTGTGAAAACCTCGGAAAGCTGGCATTAGGCCGCGTTCGAAAACGTTTCTGCTTCTGAAAGATTTACTAAATCAACCTCTTGCCAGAACTCGAAGGTTAACTACATCTGCACTTCTGGGTAGTAGTAATGGAGATGCAGCTAAATATAGATACCACTTAGCTTAGCTACCCCAAATGTGTATAGATGAGTTTTTACTGACCCTCAGCCGCCATCAACTTTGACCGAAGTTCGATGATATTTATGCCAGACAAGCAACTCCAACTTATTCAACCATGGCTACCTAGTCCAAAACTCACAATGATTATAGTGTTGGGTGGTTATGTGCTACCTCAACAGAATGCACCGCGGCGATGGCGATATTGCAACAAAGACATCCTGAATTTTAAAAGCTGTCAAAAAATAAAAATGGCTATATCCCAGGTTTTATTAGAGCTTAAGATATTAATAATAACAGGTTTATCTAAGGGTAAGATTGGAAGTATTTTAGCAATAGTTATAGCTATATAGTCATTGAGATAATCAATGTATTTATATTAATAAGTTTATTCTTCTGATTAGGGTTGGTAGCGGAATGTTAACGAGCCTGAGATAAGGCGATGTTGTAGTGAGTGTGCTGATAGAAGAGCTCTTCGGTGTGGTTCAGTAGGAGGCTTGAACAACAATATCACAATAATTCAAAATTAAACAGACTAAAGTATTAAACAATCCACCAACTTGCCGCTAATAGTACTATTAATATTAAAGATCGAATAAAAGATATCTTACTCCAATACCCCTGAATATTTGAAAGAAATCAAATCGAGGTACCCAAAGTTAACTACCAAGTATTTAAAATTAAAGACGCATAAGAACATCTTGTTCAAGGCGGATTATAAACACATCAGCAAGAATGAGGCCGGCTAGAAGATCTCAAGAAGCCAGCGACGAAGATGGGGATGAAGGTGGAGAAAAAGAAGCAGAAGAAGAAGAGGAAGAAATTGAAGCTACCAGTGTTACAAATAGAAAAATAATTATGAAAAGAAAAGTGAAAGGGATAGATTACACTATAGCTTAATTACATCTACAAACCAAAGTCTTAAAAATATTACCTTGAGGGATAAATTAAAAATGGAAATTCAAAAGTTTTTTGATAAAAATGGAAGCTGCTAATTTAACAGAAAATCTACCTTATAAAATAATCCGAGGCATCTGCAACTACGCAGATTCTTATAAGAATAATATCTAATAAAAATATGCGGCGATTACTACCACTGCATTCACTAGAGCCTAGAGAAGTTGAATGTGAAACTCTGGTAAAATACCTGCTAAATGATTGTTCGTGCGCCCCCCATCGCAAACCGGGCGCGTCAAGCCTCTGGTTTTCTTTACGAGACAACCTTCCTCTTTGGTCTCGGTAGTTTCCGCCAGTTTCTTGCGATATGCCTGAAATCAGTTTTAAGGTGGGCAAGAAAAAACATCAGGCAAAAAACCAAATAGGAATGCATCAGAGACCATCTACTATTCTCGTCTGTGAGCTCAAACAAGACTTGTTATATAGAAATGGGGTGAACCATACCTCGTGGTTGCGGATGATATGCAAGTTTCTTAAAAAAAAAATTATATAAAATTATATAAATATGATTGTAACGATACGGGTCGTTACGACGTGATCACGGTTATAGCGTACAAACGATACCGACACTTCTGTCGGTATTCTATGCCATTTTGCCCCAATAGTAGTGCCGTCCCGGCACGTTGCGTCCCGACAGCAGTGTTTGGGCTGCCTCGTGACAATAATGTAAATATCATATACTTATAATGCAAATTATATTTTATATAAGTAATTTTCTATCAAAACGGCCAATATCCACAACCCGGATCTCTGATATAATAAGTTTATTGTTCAATAATAACAACTCTGATCTAGGTTCTGGTAATTGGCGCTGGTACGGAAACAGATGTATTGCAAAACAAAAAAGCTAAGTATTCTATTTTTTGTAGGTATGTTTAACGCGAGTGTTCATTTTTAGCACATATATGTAGTGTTGCTGCCGAAGAGTCAATACAAGACTAATATCCAGTAGAATATGAGTTTAATTTTTAATTACTAGGGTCACATTCAACCCTGACCCCCCTGCTAGCTTTAATACCGCTAGATGTTGAAAATCCCAAATCGTTGAGGGGAACCAGTGATAAGAATTGGTCACAGCTCTCGCCAGATGGGACATCGCCTTGGTTTGGCACGACTCTGTTGAACCGTTGAATAATGTCTCCTGATGTAGGAATTAATACCGCCCCCTCACAGTCGTTCCCAAATCTAATCGACATAGACGCTAAAGTAATCTGTTTTGACGTGTCGGCGATGGTGATTTGCGCAAAATGGGGTGTAACAAGGAGGGGGCCAGAGAAACCCTGGTGCCGGTTTGTCGTCGTGTCATCCAAAGCCTTCATGAGTAAACCCCGCATATAAATTTTCTGGTCCTCGTTATCATAGGTGCCCTGCATCTGGGCCACGACGCATCCCTTTGAGTCCAAAAATATCTTCGATGGGTCGCACTCTGTCGCCCCGCAGGCTGTTATTACTCCAGACATAACAAGAGAAGATCCTTCTACATTAGAGGTAATTCTCTTTTGCCCAAGTGAGACTATTGCAATCGAGTCTGCGAATGGATTATTGAACAAATCTTGATTGAAACAGCTGACAGCCTGGGCGACGACATTGACGCAAACTTGGGGGCCCGGGGTGGAACCATCAAAAGTCGCTACAAAGTTTTGGCAATCCGGATCGGAATAGACATTGCACACAAATCCTGGGTCCACACTGACGATTCCAGCGGATTGGAATTGAGTCGTGGCTACACATCCGCTAGCATCGTGGGTGTTGGCGCCATTCGAGTTAATGGTACTCTGAACAGGTTCCTCACATCCTTGCGCAACAAATGTTTGAAAGGTAATGTCGGCTAGTGCGGCGTTCAGAAAGAGAGAAACGGAGAAAAATTGTAGTTGCATGTTGCGTAAGATGAAGTATATTAATATGTATTGGGGTTTCTTTGTTTCTGCTTGGTGCTTGATTTTTAGGAGATTTGAATTTTCTTGGAAACCGTGCTTGTATATCTCTTATATAGACGAGTAAATTTCTGAGACTCTTGGCTGGTGATAGGTAAGAGCTTGAGAGTCGATTGCTAAATATAAATTCGAATACCCAGAGTCACAAAATACGACGGAGTGGGCTTAGTTTGAATGACTAAGCTTCGAAGCCGTTATGAAAACTCGTTAGTAATCTTTAAAACATCGTAAGGTTGATAAAAGATAGCAATGCACGCAAGTTCGAAGGCCATTTTGAACGTCTCATCCCATAATTGCTTTGTTAGAATCGCTGAGCGAAAGCTTGTTGTTGCAGAAGAGAATAAGCTTACAAAGTCTATTGAAATTTACGCACTAAACCTAATCGAATCGCGCACGGTGCGCAAGTTTCAGCTGAGTCGGCTGTGGAATTCGAGAGAAATTGCAATCTTACTCTGAAGATACGAAAAGCCACTGATTTCGCGAGGCTGTGGAGAAAAATCTTTTTCAGATTAGCAATAATATTTAAATTCAGCTATAGGCGTCTAGCCGATCACTGAGATTAACTAGCTGGTACTGGTCTCGCTCCAGTAGATCTATAGAGTAGCCACCAGAGCGTTTGCGTTGGTGTGTTGGCCTCTTAGTAACAAAGCTAGAGTTCCCATCTTGTGTGACTGAACAATCGTCAACCTTTATAGGATTACAAAGAGATAACACCAAAGCCATAACTAACGGGGTAAGATCGAAACGAATAGGTCTTACACGCTGAAGAAGCTTTATCTCACCCCCAAGTTTCCTATCATCAAGTTCCTAGAGTATGCGAATGTCTTTGTCCTTGCTAGGCAGGAAATCTTGTGGGACGCTGCAGGGATTTTCACAAAGGTTTCCCATGATTGACAGCAATTGTCTCCGAGTTCATCGAGCGTGAACGAGTCCCAGATAACCGGTCCTTTATTCGAAGTGCTATCTCGAAGATTATCAACCGCTTCGAAGTAAAGCGATATTTTCCCATTAAGAGCCATAGCTACGGAATCGTATCACGATAATGCAGTTGATGGAGCGACTCTCAAAATTTCAATTGTGTTGTAACTAGGGAATTGGCGTTACTAAATTAAGAATTGTCTTGCTTCCGAGGGAGTGCGCCGTTGGACGCCTTATATCACATAACATTAAAATAAAGCGCTAGGACCGATTGCCATCCCTAAATCACGATACTTATGCTGCCAACCAACTGACGGACAAGTTAGCGTATTAGCCCAAGTTGAAAGATGTTCTTTGGTGTGCCATATCTAAGAAAATGAGTGCCAAGAGCAAAAAATCAATGCGACGGAAGACAAAGTAGCCTTTCGGGTCTTTAGAACTGTCAGCATGCATCACACAGCCTGGGTGGGTTGTGTCAGGAGGAAACTACATTTCTAAAACCTGTACCTCTGCAAGTAGTATGCCTATACTCACTAGGATACTCGAGATGCAGGATATTCTCTCACGCAGCTATTCGAGAGCCAGGAATGCACCTCACGATCTTAAGCGCCAATCTTGTAATTCCAACCATCTAGCGATGCGGGCTTTAATTATACGAAAGCGGAAAAGATTCCGACGTGTCCCGACGATGATAAGAAAATGGAACTCAGACAGATTGCTTTCGCCGTGGCTATTCTTGGATGGTTAACAATGCTATGCTAACACCACGAGGACCAGCTTTTCTCTAGGTTAATTTCCATAACGCCCCTTTTTTTAATATTAACAGACTAAAGATCAAACAAGCAAAACTACTCTTGAATTTTAGGCAAATAAAACCCCAAAAAACAACTATACCTACCAAGTATTATACTATATTTCTTAAATAGAAGTTAGACGCAAATTTCTTTTTATATAATATATTTATATATATAGAAGCTACTAAAAATCGACTACCCATTATTTTATATTAAATAAATATTACGTTCGCTTTATTTTAATACTATAAATTTAAATTTATATCAGGAAAAAAATATAACTCTATATTCCTATAGAATAAAGGCTTTTCTATCCGGCTTTATCCTACTTACAGTGCTTGCTTTGGTCCGGTCCCAAACCAAAGACCAGACCATTTAGTGCGTTATGGTCTGAGACCACTAATTTTTAATTTAATTTTTCAAACCAGTTTTAATTTAGATTTAGTTTTTAATTTAAAACCAATCTATTAAAAAACAATTTAGAACTAATCTTTAAATTATTTATTTTTAATATAATATATATTATAAAATAATTATAGTTAATTTAAATAATTAAATAATATTTTTTTACTTATATTTTGTATAATAGATATTATTTTTTTAATTAAATTATAAATTTTGAAAATTCTATATATAAAATAATATTTTTTTCTTATTTTTAAAATATAAACTATTAATATCAAGATTTAAAAATATTTAAATTAGTAATTTTAAATAAAAATTTCTTAAAACTATTTTTAAAAAATAATAAAGTTTATAAAAATAATTATATTATATTCTTTATACTTAAAACTATATTAAAAAGAGTAGTTTTATTATTTCCTTTATTTATTTTATTGTTTTTATCTTTTTTATTTTTTTTATTTTTTTTATTATTTTTATTTTTATTTTTTCTATTTCTTTTATCTCTTTTATTTTTAACTCTATTACTTTTATTTTTATCTCTTTTATTTCCTTTATTTTTATTATTATTATTTCTATCTTTTTTATTTCTTTTATTTTTATTATCTCTATTTTTATTATCTCCATCTTTATTTTTATTTCTATTTTTATTTTTAATTCTATATAATCAAAACTTTTTTTTAATTAAAATATTATTATTATTATCTTCTTTTTCTTTTTTTTTTTTTTTTTTTTTTTTTTTTTTTTTTTTTTTTT